>JAMPIV010021679.1:0-596640 GCA_024509875.1 Oreohelix idahoensis | reverse complement strand
TAATTTTATGGGATTGTTGGTTTGTGAGAGGGGGAAGGGTTTATTAATATATTGAATGGGAGTTTAAGCGGGGTTGGTGTATTGGAGTGGTTGTGGGATGGATGATGAATTATGGTAGGATAAAAGGATAGGGTTGTTTTTTTGGGTGCTAACGTTTTGGAGGGGGGAAATTGATGGAAATTCTTATGGGGATAAGGGGAGATGTAGTGGGATATGATATAATTGAGTATGAATTTTAAGAAGTGTGTTTTGTATGTGGGAATGAGTAGGGATGTTGATCTTAATAGGGATGGAGAGGAAATAGGAAGTGATATGGTATGTGGATTAATGATGGATTGGGAGTGTTGAGGATGGCGATTTTGGTTGGTAGAGTGGGGGTAAGGTATGGGGGAGTGGGGGGGGTAAAGATGTTGCTTCAATTGGGAAGGATAAGAAGGGATGGTTGGAATATAATAATTTATGGATAGGAATGGATTGGATTTGGTTGTAGTGGAATATTGTAATACAAATGTATTTGGATGATGTTTAGATAATTTAACAAATTTCATTTTGTCCATCCATCAGTGATATGTTGCTAAAATAGCATTGTACCTGATATTAGGTTCATTGTTTGCATGAGCACAGAAGTGATACTGGTGCTATCTTGCTCATGAACATATTAAAAAAAAAAAAAAAAAAAATTGCATTTTTTTTTACAGGGGGGTGGTAGTAATGTTGCTGTCATTTTCGACGGAGTCATCTGTCAAGTTATTTGCTTATGTTTGTATCATAAGTATAATTGTGTCTTTACCTGCGATGTCAGGTTGATTAGGGGTTGTCTTCCCTTGTTTATTCATTCATTGTGTTTGACCTTTAGGGTCAGAGGTTGACAGTTCGGCGTAGGCCGATGGGAAGGTTTTTTTAAGCGGGAGTGAGATATACTTCCGGGAAGCCGGGAGGTCCTGTTTTTCTGAAGGGACCAAGAGTCCATTGTTTTTCGGGGAGAATCTTCGAAGTAACTGCTATGGCAGTTTTCCCCAGTGAATCTCTGTGCGTCGGGATGACGACAGAATTCCTTGTGATGTTCTGAGGATTCATTTGCCAGGTAATACCGACCTTTATGCATTATTACGCTTTTCGGTGGCAGAACATGTAAAGGATTACCTAGGGTGAACAGCAGCTCACTGATCCGCCATTTCAGAACTTATATATTTGTGCTCGAGGTAGCCATCCAAGACTGTTAGTCTTATATTGTCCAGAAATCCAGTGACGAAGATATATTGTGGGAGCCGCAGATTGGCGGAACTTCTATCTACAATAAGTATTACTGCAGGGTTGATGATAACCTATTTAACAGAAGTACACGGCCGACGTCAGAACGAGGCCTGTGCTTTCGGCTATTATACTACAGCCTGATATGTGCAATTGGCGGGAGTGCCAAGTTGCACCTATGTGTCATAGTAACTAAGGCATCTGACGCGTTTAGTCAGAGACGCCAAGGGCGACGTTACGAACTGTCATTATTGAAGAACTTTGCTATTGACCATGCACGTCTATTCTGATGTTTACCTTTTTGAATGCCAAATGTATACCTATCGATGTCAGGTCAGCATGACCTTGTTACACTGACTGTTCCTGTTGATACTATGTGTGTTCCCGTCAATAAATGTCTTGAAACATGCCTGCAGTGTCAAAGCATCCTTGATTACTGCATGTGAGAGTATGGGTTGCAGGATCTACATCTATACGAGCCTAAACACATTCGCGCCTTCATTCGCACCCACACTCAATTCATCATACGCTCGCACTACACATCTAACAACATGTATACTGTCTTGGGCCAGTGATCACCTCAACAAGAAAAAAAAGACAGTTACAATATATAATAATAATAATAAATTCTTTAAGCGCCAAACACGGCGCATAAGGCAGAAACCAGTGCTCTCCAGGTTGTTCGTTGTGACGCCACTCCTCTTAGCTCTTGCACATTATTTAAGCCCAACGTTCTTCCTTCTCTTATTATTGTTCTTCTGAGTGTTTCTTTTGGTCTTCCTTTTTTCCGCTTACCCTCAGGAACCCAAGTGAGCGCCTGTAGTGGTATTCTGTTGTTTTGCATTCGTAGGACATGACCGATATATGACCATCGTCTTTTCCTTATATAGTCGGAGACATATTTCTGCCTAGAGTCTTCTCTTATTTGTCGATTAGTCTTGAATTCTTTCCAACTGATGTTCATGAGTTTTCTAAGACATTTGTTCTCGAATGTATTCAGCTTGTTCTCCAATGATTTTTGTTATTTTCCAACTCTCACAGCCGTATGTTAACACTGAGATAACATTTGAATTAAACAGACGAAGCTTGGTATGTATATTCAATGATCGTAATTTCCAAATGTTAGATAATCTATTGAAGGCGCTAGCTGCCAAAGCAATTCTAGTATGGATTTCTCTTGTTGTGTCACCATCCTGAGTCATTTTATATATATATATATATATATATATATATATATATATATATATATATATATATATATATATATATATATATATATATATATATATATAATCTGGGTTTGGTAAGTCCAGTATTAAAAATTTATTGTCTCCAATACTCTCTGGCGATTGCCCGTTTACAAACGAAATCGTTGACACACAAGCCAAGAAAAGGAGAAAATAACAAATTAAAAAAAGAAAAAGACCGCTGGCCGTCCTTGTGATCAGGTCTGCGACGAATACAAGAAACATTTATATTAAAAAATATGCTAATCCTATATCTACACACAGACGGGGACAAGACGATATCTTCTCCACTCCGTCAGTCCTGATTAAATTTAAAAGGCACGCATGTTTCCTTACGCCTACAAGTAAGCAGACGCCGCTGGCGCTGAGTTAGGTCGGACTGAATTATGTTAATTCGCCCGCCCCTGCTCGCGCCGGCGTTCAGAGTACAATGTTAATTATTATTTAAACTCTCCATACGCGCTACCTAAACAATGATCGCCTGTCATTAAATAGCTTTTAAATTTTCGGCTTCTGTTAGTTCGTCGTATGGTATTAAAAATAATAGACACTATAATGACAAATATGCACAAATGAAATATAACGTATAATCTAGACTCCCCCTATCAGTCGCTGTATTGCCTATAAGTCCAGTCAGCTAAACCGTCGGGTTTATCTCTCTCCTGTAGAGATTAAGTGTCGTGTCTGCCTATGCTGTTAACATGATTACGGTCTAAGGTATGCGGGTGGCGTGATTTAACATTTTAATAGAATATCTGGTATGAAATCGTTGCGCGTTACTTTATTTCACTCGTTTCACTAGCCAGAAAAATCTAAGTGAAGAACAAATGTTAAAAGCTATCACTTCTTAAAACATTAGCACTATTATCCTTTTACCAGAAAATTCAGATATGAAAATCTCCAAGAACACTAGTACATAATGTTCCAACAAGAAAGACTGGTTCCAGGACTGCGCTAGACTATTCAAAATTCTGACTGACAACTGATGATGGGGTTAAGAAAACAACAGTATATATATCATTGAATTTCTCTGACCTCTAATGTTGTTAATTTCGCGTCCTGGTGAGATCCAAAATTCAGAAGCTAGGCGTATCAAGATAAAAGACTTACGGTCGGTCGATGAGGTTTCTCGTCGGGAGTTTTCGACCGGCATCAAAAGACTTTCTGTTCGACTAGCGGGTTTCTCTTTAAGAATGCCCGCTTCTGAAGATCAAAGAGCCCAGGGGTTTCTAACTTCCCATGAGTACGAAACTTCAAAAAGGTCTGTGTTTTTGTCTCTCCCATGTGCTTGCCTGTCTGAGAACTACTATGATTGACAGATGCTCGCGTGATGGGACGAGGTAAACACAGCCTGATTTGCTTCCCTGTTATGACTGACAGGTCACGCAGTTTGTAAACATTTCGTTAGTTAGTGTTAAAAGAAAAGGCGGCGAGACAAAATGGTACGTTGCAGAAATAGACTGTTGGTATATATGCCTGTTTAGCTAGCAAATCAGAGGGCAGCTATTAGGTTGCAATAAGCTGTCAGATTATACTGTAGTTTCTTTTTCCATTACGTCACATACACACATATACCATACGTATAAATATAACTCCATATAAGTGCATAATTTTTCGCCACATCGCTAGCTAATCTAGAGGCCCTCAAACCCCACCATAACACCTCCTCTGATAGAGTCAAGTTAATAATGACCTATCACCCTCACAACACTGCTGTCAAAAGGATCCTGTATCGTCACCTTCCTCTCCTCCAAGCTGACCCAAAGGCGCGGGAAGTGTTTAGTGAGCCACCCTTGCTGGCATATAGACGGGATAAAAATTTGAGGGATCTCCTAGTCCACAGCCGTTTGAAAACCGTCAACGATGGCCACTTTGGGACCAAGCAATGTAACCGAACACGATGTAAGACATGTCAGTATGTTATCGAAACACGTTCAGTCTCGTTCCCTAACGCCAAGTTCACCATCACACATGGCTTCACATGTGAGTCACGCAACGTCATCTATGCTATTATATGCAAACGTTGCACCATTACTTACATCGGCCAAACGGGCACAAGACTGGGCGACCGATTCTGCAGACACCTCTACGACATCTCTCAGTTTAAATCCACACCTGTGGCCATCCACTTCAATGGCCCGGACCACCACGGTGCCACTGACATCCAGGTGACAGCTATCAGATCCTGTTCCTCGGACGCCAACAGTCGGTTTCGCCAGGAACAACGCCTCATCCATCTTATGGGTTGCCTTAAACCACACGGCTTGAATACCCAACATTCTTTTGTCTGAGACGCCTTTCTCTATCTAGTCCCTATTGTATTATGACTGTCTATTTTGATGTGATTACCAATTTTTTTTTTTTTTTTTTTTTATATTTTAAAATTTTTATTTTTATTATATATATATATATATATATATATATATATATATATTATATATATATATATATATATTTATATATATATTTATATATTATTATATATATATATACTGTATATAGATATATAATATATTTTTTTTTTTTATTAATTAATCTTTTTTTTTTATATCTATTTATTTTATTTTATTTATTTATTTTTTTTTTTTTAAATCCCTTTTCCCTCCCTTTATATATATATATATATATATATATATATATATATATTATTATTATTATTATTATTATTCTTTTTTTTTTTTTTTTACCTCACTCTTTTCCGGTCTTTATTTTCATTGTTTCTTATTTTTTGTTTTTAATGTACTTTCGACTTCCGTTTTCCGGTTTAGTGGCAGCCATCTTGCTTCTGTGACTGGACATGTGACTGGACACAAGGGAGTTATTTTTTTTCTTTTATTTTTATAGTTTCATGTTCTCTACTTAATTCTCATTTTCTTTCTTTCCCTCCTGTCTTGTTTGTCTGTCCCTGACGAAGGCCTTGTGGCCGCAACGTAGGTTTTTCCTGTCCTTTCTCCTTGTAAGACGCATTACTATTTGTTTTTTTTTTCCATTCCACTAGCTAAAAACAATGTAATCCGAGTCGGACTTCTAAAAATTCCGGAGTCGGAGTTGTACAATTTTTTTGGCCACTTCACAACCCTGGTTAGTTGCCGTCCAAATTAGTCGCCCACGTCCTAAAGGTTAGGATTAAGGTAATGTGTTAAGGTAACGGTATAGGTTTAGTATTCAGGTAATGGTTTAGGTTTATGAATGAGGTAGTGGGTTAGGGTTAAAAGCAATGGTTTTAGGGTTAAGGTAATGGTTTTAGGGTTAGGATTAAGATAATGGTTTAAGGTTAGAGTAATGGTTTAGGGTTAGGATTAAGATAATGGGTTAAGGTTAGGGTTAAGGTAATGGTTTAGGGTTAAGGTAATGGTTTAGGGTTAGGATGAAGGTAATGGTTTAGGGTTATGGTTAAGGTAATGGGTTAGGTTTAGGAATACGGTGATGGTTTAGGGTTATGATTAAGGTAATGATTTAGGGTTAGGTTTAACGTAATGGGTTAAGATTAAGATTAAGGTAATGGTTTAGGATTATGATTAACGTAATGGTCTGGGATTAGGTTTAATGAGTAAAGTAATGGTTTAGCGTTACGGTAATGTTTTTTTATAGGGTTAGTGTCACATAATTTCGGGTCGATATCTTCTTCACTTCGGCAGTAATCAGTTACATTTTTTGTACGTACTGATTACCTGGAATTTCCGGAGGATCGACACATTTAATTATCTCTTATCAAACAGATATTTGGTATTTGACACCCCTTTTAGTGATGATTCATGACATTTGCTTAGCGCTTCACAGCTTTGCGGAGATTAACGCAGGTAAAACCCAAATGGGCCTGGTCAGTTTTGCATAGTTTTGTTTGCTCAAGCAGTGCCAGGCGATGAAATTACTCGCCAGCGGATGGATTCCGTGTGCGCAAGCGACGGAGAAAGAGATTACATGTCTGTGAGACACATGTTAGACAGAAATGAATGAATGGGATCATCATTTTCCTGTCCACCTGTTTTCAGAGACATTGCTTTAGGGGAACGTAAGATGTTACATCTGAAACACAATGTCAAAAGAGTGTACGGACTTGTCACTTCCATATAAGGGAGACGTGACCTTTCGCATCACGCACAGAATTTCCCACGTCGGAATAATTTTAAATTAATAATAAATTCTTTAAGCGCCAAACACGGCGCATAAGGCAGAAACCAGTGCTCTCCAGGTTGTTCGTTGTGACGCCACTCCTCTTAGCTCTTGCACATTATTTAGGCCCAACGTTCTTCCTTCTCTTATTATTGTTCTTCTGAGTGTTTCTTTTGTCTTCCTTTTTTCCGCTTACCCTCAGGAACCCAAGTGAGCGCCTGTAGTGGTATTCTGTTGTTTTGCATTCGTAGGACATGACCGATATATGACCATCGTCTTTTCCTTATATAGTCGGAGACATATCCTAGAGTCTTCTCTTATTTGTCGATTAGTCTTGAATTCTTTCCAAAACTGATGTTCATGAGTTTTCTAAGACATTTGTTCTCGAATGTATTCAGCTTGTTCTCCAATGAATTTTGTTTATTTTCCAACTCTCACAGCCGTATGTTAACACTGAGATAACATTTGAATTAAACAGACGAAGCTTGGTATGTATATTCAATGATCGTAATTTCCAAATGTTATATAATCTATTGAAGGCGCTAGCTGCCAAAGCAATTCTAGTATGGATTTCTCTTGTTGTGTCACCATCCTGAGTCATTTTACTGCCTAAATAATTGAAACTTTCAACTTTCTGTAGTTTTTCCCCGTTCAAGATGATATCAAAGGTCTCGTTAGAAAAGTTCATAGCTTTAGTTTTAGAGGCATTTATTTGGAGACCAATTTTAACCGAGAGATGACACAAATTATTTATTGCTTCTTGGGATTGTCTTGGTGTTGAACTTAAGAATGCTACATCATCTGCGAAATCCAGGTCCCCCAGGAATTTTCCATTTGTCCATTTTATACCCAATTGTTCATTGTGGGTATAGTTTCTCATAACCCAATCAATAGCTATTCCAAAAAGTAGTGGTGACATAATACAGCCTTGTTTCACCCCTGTTTCTACTGTAAACCATTCTGTATTCCCTTTATTTGTTCTAACACAACATCTTGCATTGTCATATAGCGCTTTGATTATATTCACATATTTTGTTGGAAAACCATAGATTGTAAGTATCTTCCACAATGATGGGCGGTGTAGACTATCAAAGGCTTTTTGAAAATCGACGAAGGTGATAATAAGTGGCGATTGCCTTTCCACTGATTCTTCTATAATTGTTCTTAGTGTGAATATTTGATCAATACATGATCGTTTCGGCCTGAAACCCGCTTGTTCTTCTCTGATCTTTTCGTCAGCATGCAATTTTAAGTCTTTCTAACATCATGCAACATAATAATTTTCCAGGTACTGATAATAGAGATATACCACGCCAGTTATTACAGTCTGATAGATCACCTTTCTTCGGTAACTTTACAATAATACTGTCTTTCCATTGTTGTGGTGGTTGTTCTTCTCTCCATACTTCATTTATAATATCTAAAATTCTCAAGAGGTTGTTGTCATTAACTGCTTTAATCATTTCCCCTGAAATTTCGTCAACTCCAGCAGCTTTAAAATTTTTTAATCTTTTAACGGCTTGTTTGATCTCGTCCAGCGTGAAGTCATCGCAAGTTATTGGCAAAGTGGTTGTGGATGTTTCATTATTAAAATCAGGTGTTACTGTTGGTGGTGGTCTGTTTAGCACCTCCATGAAGTGCTCAGCCCATCTCTTCATTTGTTCTTTTTCTGTTGGTATTGAATTCCCTAATTTACCTTTAACAGGTGTTTCATAGCAGTAGGCTGGTGACATAGTTGTTTTGTAATTTGATAAAGGCACCTACTATTACCAGTTCTTGCAGCATTTTCAGCTTCTACGGCCAGTTCATTGATGAAATGTCTTTTATCTCTTCGAGTTTTTGTCTTCACTTCTTTATTTAACAAGTTATAAGTTAGTTTGCAAGATTCAACTGCATTATGTGTACTTGCCGCTAGTAGTTTAAGTTTTGCTGTTTTCCTTTCTTGTATTTTATCCCAAGTATCTTCTCTCATCCATTTTTTCTTTTTATGTACTAGGTATCCGGTGGTCGCTACAGCTGCTTCTGTCATTGCTGTTCTCAGTTGTTCCCATTTAGTATCGATTGTCTTGGTGGTGATATCGTTGTCAATTTTGCCTAAAGCATCGAAATAGTTGTTCATTTTGACATTATATTCCTTCTTTATATCATTTGATTGCAGTCTGTGTACATCTATTCTTCTATTTTTATTCGGTTGGTATAACTTCTTCAGTTTAATTCTCATTTTAGCTATGCAGAGGTTATGATCGCTTCCGATCTCTGCACCTCTGTATGCTCTGACGTCTTGAACTGATGAGCGAAATTTAGCGCTTATGCAGAAGTGATCTATCTGGTTCTTAGTTCTGCCATCAGGTGAATTCCATGTTATCTTGTGGATATTCTTATGTGGAAAGATGGTGTCTGCCACAACGAGGTTTGATATTTCACAAAGTTCTAGAAGTCTTTCGCCATTTTGATTCATACAGCCTATGCCATGAGTACCGAGATATCTTTGTACTCCATCGTTGTTGTCACCTACTTTGGCGTTAAAATCACCCATGACTGCTATTATGTCATGCTTGGGTATTGTGTTGATGGTACTTAGAAGTGCTTCATAGAAGTCATCTTTTGTGGTATCAAGAGCGTCGTTAGTTGGTGCATAACATTGTACAATTGAGAGCTTGAAAATCGTGTCTGAAATCTAGCTAATATTAGCCTCTCATTGATAGGTACCCAGCTGATAAGCGATGCTGCTGCTTTCTGTGTCATTAGGATGGCTACTCCCTCTGTGTGACGATTATCATTACTACCAGAGTATATAATTTGCTTTTTTCTTCTGAAATATATTTTATGCCCTTCCCCGTCCATCTACACTCGCTGACACCCAATAAGTCCAACTTATAATTATCCATTTCTTTAATTACTTCTTCCAATTTTCCGTCTTGATAAATTACCCCACCTAAATATACAGTTTTGAAACGATTGGTGGGGGTTCGAAATAGAGGAGCCACCAAATTCCTGATTGGACGCCGATTATAATCGTAACAAACAACTGCTGGGGGAAGCAAAGTGTAATATAACCTGATACGTTTGCAGTTTTTAAGACACTGAAAATTTCACCTCGGCGTCAAGACGACAACCAGACTGCCAGAGTTAGAATCATAATTCCATTTATCAGACCGGACTTTGTTTGAGCATTTTGAAGGACTTAAACAGCTCAGGAGAACTCTATCGTTTTAATAAGGAAAACCGAGATCTGAGGAAACTGAACATACAAAGTCAAAGTGGGAATTTATTGTAAAAGTAACGACCCCCCAAGAACACGTGTGATATAACGTCTTTTCTTGGTCACCCACGTTATAATAAAGCTGGTATTGGTGTAAATGGTCAACTCTAAACCGGCACAGTGTTGGGCCATAACAGGTCACCTTGTCCAAAAACGTAATGAGGCCCCGACAAGGATGTAATGTTGACTATGAGTGTTAATGTGAGTGGTCAATACGCGAATGCATGGATTGTTCTGAAGAGTTGACTAGAAGATCAGACACTCACTCACACGTAGCTAGAAGTTAATGATGCAGACTACTGTGGGTCGTTTCATACTGTTTAATTGGACGCACACACTTGGACAGTACGGGTATAGTTACAGGAAAACAGGTCGACATATATCATCATACTGTTGATCAATGGTCTACAATCTTAAGTTGGCATTCATGTTGAAAAAAACATTACAATGGAAAACGTCCGTTAGACAAGCACTTGGATTTCCACTGTTTATAAATATAACCATCAGGCCTTACTGACTGATCATGTCAGTTAATAAATAATGTTCAAGCATGATTCCTAGACAGAACCTCTTTTCTAGCGAAGATTCCTTTAGGTAAAGTTCAGCAAATATTTCTGGAGACAATGTTAACCCACCAGTATTGGGTTTTCTTTATAACTATGATCTCTTAATCATCACCTGATAATAAGGGGCATCCCTGTTCTCTGATCGACAAAAAATATAGGATCCAAAATGGCTTCTGGTTGCAGTGAGCATTACTCACTATACCAGATGCATAGTAAAAAGCTTCATAAAGGCTTTGTTCATGAACACAAATGTTTTCTACAAGAAGCAGCATATTCACTCATCATACCGGCTGCATACCATCATAGTCAGTGCTGCGAAGGAACATCCCATCCCAACATATTGATATCAATAATCATCATGTAGACGTCTGACCATCTAAGCCTAGCAATGAAAAAGTTCATCAAAAAAGTTCTTTTACCTGGGCATGGGAAATACACTAGCAGGACACATACGCCCTCTTCTGGCGTTACAGAATAAACACTGGGGAACTCATAGACTTAATAATCATATCAGAAACTATCTTCTTCCCCATAATAGATCACAGATATCAACAAACTTCGGACTGGTCTCCGACATGGCATTCACCAGGCTCCATCATCACGGAAGACCTTTTTTCGTCTCCGCATGCGCAGAAACTGCCTGACCCTAAAGTTCAGTACAAGGAAAAATAGTCCCACTTAGACATACAAAGATATTACGATATAAGACCGAATCGTCTTACATAGACAAGGAACAAACACAGACTCGGACCATAAACATTCCTGCATAAACCTAAGCAAGAACAATCTGTTTCTGGCCCAACAAGGAACAGACCAACAAAATCTGGATTCATACGCCAAGTTCGATATTCAGGGGAGATAACCCATATAACAAAAGTATCAATCAATCATGGGTGATATATCTTTGGCCAGGAAAGCATCCTGATTTTAAAAACAAATACTTTCCCTCAGACAAATAAATATTATAATAACTATATACATTGCCACCAGTAATCTGTTGGTAACAACATGTAAAAGGCATCTGCTAGTACCTTAACCTACTTCTCTGAGCAAACAGTCTGTGAGCCAAAATTAGCGTAAGTTGTACATTTTACATTCTATATTTTTCATTACTAACATATGAACTAATATGTATATATTGCCATGTGAATATTAATATCTGAGAATTGCTAGTGGATGTCCAAGTCATTTTAGGCTGGCAACCTCAGCATATAGAATGATGATTTCATGAACCACCACTGCAAGGGCTGGTGACTGCTTTATTGCGAGTTTCTTACAGAGAACGAAAAGCATAGGTAGTCCCAAGTTCCATATGGAGCATGAAGGGAATGATGAAAGAAATGATGTACATTCTAATTATAATATTAACAGTGTCAAACCCGTGTAAATGTCTATGTAAACATATTCACTTTAAAATTAATGAAAGTTTCAAGCTTTTCAACCAGTGTAGATGTAACTGAAAACATATTCAATCTATACTGTAAACCCTTTTATACAGTGTAGATGTAAATGTAAACATATTCTATCTGAACTATTAATCTTTTCAATTAAATGTAAAGTAAATATAACAGCTATTCAATTTAAATGAAAAGAAAGTTTTCTCTACTGGGATTAAACTTCATTCTCATCGAGGGTAAAGTCTGTGGTAGATGTGATGGGGAAGGGAACACATAACTAAGTGTCGTGAAACTTAATACTCAGAGGGTATTTGTTTCTATTCTTTTACCCTACTAGTTGGTGATACCAGCTGAGGGTACTATCTCTGGAACAAGAAGTGTACAAGTTGCCTGTAGTCGAAGCTAGATACCATCATCAGACGGGGCTTCAAGACGAGGGACCAACTTCGTAGACACTCCCTGACACCTCTGGGAACGTGCTGCAACCTACAACCTTGACCAGTCACGAGCGGGATCAGCGGTCCAGTCTACCAAGAACCAAAACACCAGAAGGAGCAGAACCGTCACTGACAGCTAAGTAACACATAAAAGCTGCCAAGTGACCTCCTTTACAAACTACCATTACATAACAATCACACAGTGATGATATTTTTCTGATAAATAATTATTACATTTTTTTAAACCCTGTTAAAACCTAAGTGATTATTAAATCTGTTATTTGTAAATATACAAATTTAACGTCGATTTAACCATTTTGAATGTACTGCATGTTTGTCTCAATCAATTTACTAAATACACTCTAAACAGAGCTATACCAGAATAAGAAGAATTCCACTGAGTAAATCAGGGTGGGGGCTTAAACTTAATCAATGCATAAATCTTCATAAAAGGCGGCGGATCAGATATAAGTTAACAATTGCCCTGCCCAGAGCAGCATTTTTCTTGACTTCTGAATATGTTGTGGGTATTACCTTGAGATAGAAGCAGCATTATCGTTCTATCTACAACTCTGCCGAGAGTAATCTTGTGCGAAGGCAGACACCATTGAAGACCCATATAAGACACTCTTGAGTTTTGGCGACTGCAAAGCAGGGGAGGCAATTCCGTGACAGTTAGGATTAAGATAATGGGTTAGGGTTAGGATTAAGGTAATGGTTTAGGGTTACGGTAATGGTGTGGTGTTAGGAATAAGGTTATGGTTTAGGGTTGGGATTAAGGTAATGGGTTAAGGATAGGTTTAAGGTATTGCGTTAGGGTTAGGATTAAGGTAATGGTTTAGGGTTAGGATTAAGGTAATGGGTTAGGATTAATGTAATGGATTAGGATAACGGTAATGGTCTAGGGTTAGGATTAAGGTAATGGTTTCGGGTTAGGATTATGGTAATGGTTTAGGGTTTGGTTTAAGGTAATGAGTTAGGGTTAGGATTAAGGGAATGATTTAGGGTTAGGTTTAGAATTCTTAACCCTTAAAACAGAAGTCGGCAACCCAGGAGCTTTTGGAATCTACTGTAGTAACACTGAGCCCTCCAAAGATCTACAATAAATAAATGTATATATGTATTTGTTTAATTTTAAACTGGGGGAGGAGATGAGACGCTGAATTTTACAAAGAAAATATCGTCGTTCCTATCTCATGCTGTTCACGAACATATTTTAGTAGCCAGCTTGAGTTTTCATTGAGAATGCGAAAAAAGTACCTTTGACCCCGGGAACACAGCGACTTTCAATGCTGGTGGGAGACGTTTAGTCCGAAATATCGCTAGTTTTAAAAGTCCATTTTTTTCCCCCCGCAGTCGCCTAAAGATCTACCAAATCATTCACAAGGATCAACCGGTATATCTCGATTGACGGTTTGCCGACCCCTGCCTTAAAATATTCTGGACACTTTGGCATATCGTGGAATGGAAAGAAGTGAACAACAGAATTGATAAATAGTACTGAAGACACGATCACGTCTGCCACCGGGCATTGTACGTGAAGAAGCAGACGAAGTTATTGACTGTTCTCTCTGGCCCAATTCTTTTCAGTACACCATAAAACGTGGCTGTTATTAGACACCAACATGTAACCATCTCTAACGTTTTTATAAGTCAAGCGAAGCTTTGTCTCCAGGCATAAATCCATAAACCTCCCACACCGCTAACATGTCGCAGTTGGCAACATCTGGCGTATCGTCGAATCGAATACAGAAATACCAACCTTGAATCCTAAACCGTTATCTTGGACTGTAAATCAAGACGCGTGACTGATGCATAATGTTCGAATACGTCCAAGCAGACTAAAATGTACAAGTATAGCAGGTGACAGGTTGAATTAGTCCTTCCTATTTCTTACTAGCGTCTGGTTGGCTAAGCGGGTAGAGTGCATGCCTCTTATGGCAAAGTTTCCGTGGTTTGGGATCGAAAATTGGTAGCGTCACGATCCAATTTACACAGCTTTAAATGCCGACTCTGCTCTCGAGTTGGGGGAGGCAAAGATAGTAAGGAAGGAAACTGATTACTTCGCCTCATAAACCTAGATTTGTATTATGGCGTCTCGAACACTTTAACCCTTACGGCATTATCCAGGGTAGGATTATCCATAAGGCTAAGTAAGCTGAAGCCTAGGGGCCCGGAGTTCTGGTGGGCATATGCATAACGTAAAAAATTTTTTTAAATGTTTAGATTCATGTACATAAAGAAAGTATTTGCACTTTGCAATCGCATTCATAACGTTCTAAAAAGACAATCGTAACAAAAATAACTTAAAAGACATAATGCCCCCCGCAAAATCATAATGGGGCATGAACTATTTGCTATACTAATAAACATTAATAAAAATAATTACTAATAAAGGAGGTAAGCAATACTAACAAACTAACACACCAGTCTATTAATAATACTTGTATATACCATCACTATGGTAACAAACTAACATACTAGTCTATTAATAATACTAGTATATACCACCACCATGCTAAGGGCTTCGAACAAATAAAATTTAAAATTAAATCCTATTAGGTGATGGGGGGGCCCCAAACACCAAACAACTTAGAGGCCCATCTTGTCTTAATCCGGCCCTGGCATTATCTGTTATGGGATAAACATTTTTTTTTAACTTCTTACTAAAGATGTGAGGTGATGTTTGAATATATTTCCTAAATAAAAACACTTTAATTAAAAACAAACAAAGAAACAAACCAACAAACAAAAATTAAATACATAAGCCTCGCTTCCTATTTTGCTTCTACATTTGTATTCCTGCCTAGTTTTTAACTGTAGTCCGGATGTTCCGAGATACCATTATGTCCATTCAGATTTTCTTGTAGACATTACCAAACCTTTATGTAAGGGTAATAACTCTTTTATTTATTTATGTAAGGGTAAATAACTCTTTTATTTATTTACTTTTAAAACTTTTTACTTTTGGGACCCAAAGACGCAACAATAGAGAATGCAGTCAGCGACCCATAGCTTGGCTGCTTGCGTCAGGTCAGCGAACCAGAGCTGACCAAGACCCTACTCCACCTCCAAGTGGTGGTCCTGGAAACAGGCTGCATCACTGCAGTCTGGCTGAGAGAGTAGGGATCGAAGAGGAAAGGCTAACCCGGTCCCAAAAAATGCAGTGCGGAAGTCGGATGTGTCGGCCGAAAGGCGCAAAGATCGCAGCTCCGCTGTAATCGGGGCACAACGCAACCAAAGTCCTTTTCAGGACAAACGACGAAGAAGAAGAATTTACTTTTTAAATGTATTTAACGGACTTCTCGCCTTCTTCCTTTTTTGTTTCTGAGCGTTTGTCGCTGACAAAGGCCTTGTGGCGATAACGCAGATAATTTTCTGTACCCGCCGTAAACATACACATACAATATTGTAATTTCAAAATTAGACAGCTAAAATAATTTGGCCATATAAAAAGACAAGACCTTGCTGAAGACAATAATGGATGAGTTGAAGGCAAACTTGAAAGAACCTGGAATGTTCGTGAATTAAATGAACAATGGTCCTAGCTCAGTGGTCTATGGTTAGTATATCTAACCTGAGACTGATTTTACGTGAGTATCCCTTTTTTCTTGCACAGAGACAGGTGTCCCTCGCCATTCAGGCAGATACTCGCCGATTTCGGAGGTACCCATTAGAGCTGCGTCGGCTCAGGAGCCGCCAGTCCCTGGTCAACGACACTGCTTCAAATGTCCTGGCCATGGCTCGAGTTAATCCAGTCCAAATCCCGGTCGACGAAAAATCTTCAAGTGTTCTCTCCCGGGTTTGATCGCCAGCGCAGTGTGGTAACCACTACGCTAGCGCGGCTCCCCGCTGACAGCATTAAAAGGCAGTCCTTTGTCGTAATTTGAATCTGTCTAACAACACGTCAAATTTACCGCTCGAAAATATCGAAGATAAACAGTACAATTTTAACAACTAATGGAATCGCTCCTTTTTCTTGTAGAGATAAGAAACCTTTTTATGTTTGATAATAGGGCCTATTTTGTACTTTTGACAGAACGAAGATATTTTATTTCTTAATAACTAAAGATTGGTAAACAGAAAGGAATAGATCAAGTTAAAGCGTGGATATTACTTAAGAGATTAGTATACAGACTTCCTCATAATAAAATTTTATTGTACGAGAAAAATCAGTTTTAGTGATAATTTTACTTCAGGGTAATCCCTAATTTAGTTAGTTAAAGTATGCACAGATATAAATGCACTGGGCTAACTAAAATATTATTAGCTAGAACGATGGAGATCAATTCCTAGTTTTATTAGAGCTTTTAATAATTGAAATCGGCCCAAAAATACGTAAAATAATAAATATTTAAACTTAATCACTTTATACGGTAGGGCTGAAAAACGAGGCGAAGTGAAATTCTTAACGGCAGTTTGGACTGTGTTTCGATTGGTCGAGCACAGCGGTATAAGGCCTTGAACTTGGGCGAATGCTTGCCATAACCATTTTCAAAACTTATACACTCAGCTGAGAAGAGCGCAAATGTATTCTGTCAAATTTTGCCGCCTGTATTAAAAGCAGACTTAAAGGGCCAATTAAGAGCCAGTATCAGCTTATGTGTGTTACCTGAGGGTAAGATATATATGTATATTTGTATATATTTATAATATGTGCCTGTAGTTATCCACTTATGTGTTCGCTGATGTGTTAAAAGGGAAAAAGTAGGCCAAATGTGTAACGGATTTCCTTACAAACGTGTGTAGTTTTAAAGACGACAGGCCAGAAATGGAAACAGTAAGATATTTGCAAATGATGGCACAAGTGCGACTGTAAGTCTATTAGGGTATTTGAATAAATATTTCCTTCTAGAACGACACACTGTTCAAGAACATAAGATAGGATGACAGGATATATTAATATGATGGAATCAAAATGTTTCTCACTATTTTGTACTTAACCTGATTATGGTATGGAAGACAATCATGGACGAATGGATCTAACAATACAATGTATTAGGGAAATGAGGAATCAAATTGAACTGGCTGTGAGGTATTGAGGTAACTGTCCTGTGACTCATTTAATGTTTATACGTGATGTTGTCTGCATATATAGGGGAAAACTAAAGGACCCTACAAGTTTTGCGAATGTCTTTTTATTCCAGGTTTTGTCCTGGTAATACTTCAAGTTCATGAGACAGTCATTTGAGAGGAGCTATGGTGGTGTACTGTTCTTCAGTTTGATAGAGCTAAAGCCACATATCCCAGCCTGGAGTTCATATTCTGTGCTAACCCAGCCAGGATTGAAGGTATCTCAGACGGCAGTCAAGATAAGTGGACACATAGATCCACTTGTCAGATGATCCATTAATAGTAATACTAAAACAAAGAACCAGAATAAAGAAAATAAAAGCAATAAAGACTCCAAAGAAAACTCTAATAATACAGACTTGTTATAGACTTAAACATTATAACGTGATGAATCACAGCGGACCATATTCAACTTCTATTACGTTACCAGCCAGGGACATTGATACCAAGATTGTGAACTAGTGAATGAACTTTAATTACATATATAAATAAATATAAAAGCATATTTTTGCCTTTTTATGGGAACATTCCATATTATTTATTTCATTTTGTAAATACATTATAACCTGAGTTAAGTTTTCCTAACCAAAAGAGATATGGTTAGGAACAATAAATTGTAAATACCTTCATTCAGTCTTACTTAATTATTCTAACTGAGTTAAGGCTCTGTTTGATAGTTATTACCTTTAACCAATTTAATTTACCCCTAGATAATTAGCCACACAAATAAATATATAGATATATCCATTACTCATTGTGGGATCTGGAGAGGTAGCAGATAGATTTTCAGGACCAAACACTATCATCATACCTGTAGATTTACATAGCTTGACCCCACTTTGATGTCGAGACACCCTTACTCTTTTCAGAGAAGGGGGTATTTCTTATAAGACCAGTCTCTTATCTGGCACTATCCTGGTATCCTCTAATACACCTTTGTATCCAGGATAGTCTTTAGTTAATACCATCTGAACCTCTCGCGACATCCTTGTTGTGGAACCCCAACTGTAAGAGAGATGGTGTGAAGCGGTAGAATACATGGACAAGAGAACTGAAAACAGAAATGAAGCGGGTGAAGAAAACATGGAAAGACCTTGAGAAGATGGCGCGGAACAGGAAGACATGGCACATGTTTGTTGAAGGCTTATACCCCTTGGGAAGATTAAGGGTTTTAAATTGAATTGAATTAACGGTTGCTGTATATCAATTTTGTTGACTTTGAAAAGGTATTTGACAGCATACACATGGACAGCCTGTAGAAAATACTGAAGGCTTCTGGAATCCATAAGGTCATGGTTTCCATAATTAAAAGCCTCTATGCTAATTTTACGTGCAGTGTTTGGCAGAGCAATCTAACGTTTGAGTTGAAAATAGGAGAGCGGCAGGGATGCCCCTTATCAACCATTCTGTTTTTAGCTGTCATAGATGTGCTAGACAACAACAGATGCCCCTAGAGGAATAAGATGGACATCATTCTCTGCACCGGAGGATCTAGAATACGCAGATGACATTGCACTATTTACACACTCACATCAACGCAACCAAGAAAAAAAACAGACAGATTGAATAACAATAGCCAACAAATGGGACTAAACATTAATCTCAAGAAGACAGACGTCACTGCATTTAATGTAAGAAATCCTGTACCCAAAAACATTAGGGATCAAGATCTAGAAAATACAAACACATTCACATACTTAGGAAGCACAGCAACAGCAGATGGTGGTACAAGCAACAACATCAGTAGCCGAATAAATAAAGCCAGCACAGCCTTCGCCAATCTAAACAACATCTCGAAATCTTCCCGGTATAATAAAAGGTAGTACGATACAATAGCAAATACTACCTTATGGAGTGAAGTGTTAAAGACTTTAATATACTGGGTCCAGCATCGAGAGGTGGGATGAACAGTTCACTTCCTCGCTGCATTTTCCTTCTTTAACTCAAAGAGTCAGGTATCTATTTACAACTGGGTAGAGCGTGTCAGTGCCGTGATTCGAACCCGGCACCGTTGCCGCGACAGACCAGTGCTGTAACCACTCGGTCAATCGGTGACTCCCCTGCACAGTACAAACACTAAATTAAAAATATACGAGAGCTGCGTAATTTCTGGACTTCTGGACGGTGCTGAGTGCTGGAGAGTTGTCACGAGAGGTTCAGATGTTATTAAGATGTAAGATATCCTGGACAAAAAAGATGTATCAGATGATACCAGGATAGTGCCAGATAAGAGACTGGTCTTACAAGAAATACCCTCTTCTCTGAAAAGAGCAAGGGTGTATCGACAATCAAAGCTAGGATCAAGCTGTATAAACCTTCAGGTATGATGATAGTGTTTGTTCCTGAATGTCTATGGGCTACCTATCCAGATCCTTCCCTTGAATAATGGTTATTATATTTGTATTGACTCAGCTAGGGGATTACTTACTTACTTAGTCGTTCCCCTTCTACCGTGAAGTGTAGAGGTTTGGAAGAGAGAGCGCCAGACCATTCTATCAGCTGTCTTCTTCCTGGCCTGGTTCCATTCTAGTCCTCGGTCCTTCAAAGATTGTCTAATGTTGTCCTCCCAGCGAACTCTGGGTCGTCCTGGAGGTCTGGATCCCTGGCTCTTTGTTTCCCATGCTTGTCGTGGTAGCCGATCTTCTCCCATTCTGCAGACATGGCCAAACCATCTTAGTTGGGACTGTTCTATTTGGGTCTGCAGCGGATGGGATTTCAGGCCTTGACGTATCGTCTGGTTGCGGACCATGTCTCTTCTTGTTACTTCAACCACTTTCCTCAGATACCTCATTTCTGAGGTTTGGATCTGGCTTTTGTGGGTTGTAGTCATTGCCCACGACTCGCATCCATATGTCAAAACTGGGACATAGGTGGAGCGGTATACAGCCATCTTCGTTTTCTTACCAACCTCTTTCTTGCTGAGGAATCCACGATTTATGGCCTGAAAAAGTCTCCCAGCCGCTGCTTTTCGAGTGGCCAACTCTTCTTTGATGCCTCCCTTTCGGTCTATAATAGCTCCGAGGTATTTAAAGTGGTCGACCTGCTCCAGGAACCTGTTCTCCCAACTTAATCTGATGTTTTCTTTCTTCTCGTGATATCACCATGGATTTTGTTTTAGAGCTGCTTATGACCATCCCTCTCTTCTCCAGCTCTTCCTTCCAGACTTGCATGTTGGATTGGAGATGTGCCTCTGATTTAGCAATCAGGGCAACATCATCAGCAAATGCCAGCTCCGAAATATAGACCTGTCTCATCTTCCAGTACCCCACTGAATACTTTCTTGTTCTCTCCTTACATGCCTTGATGACATCGTCCATGAGGAGTATGAAAAGATAAGGTGACAGGATATCACCTTGTCTTACACCAGTGGTGGTCCTGAACTCTTCTGACTTATGGTTTGCTGTCCTCACATAATTTCTGCAAGCTAGGGGATTAATTAATTAATTAAATATGTAACTATATATCAACCAGAACTTTAACTCAATTTAAATAATTAAGCAAGACTGATTGTACATATTTACAATTTATTGATCCTATACCTTTTATCTTTTCGGTTAGGTATGTCGTGTGAAATTCTAATCCACATATATAAATTATCAGGTAAATGTAAAGCCTAACACATAAATTCAATAAAAGGAAAGAGAAATGGTAAAAGTACAGTGCTGTCACAATGACGGTACTCGAGATCCCCTTGTTTTCTACTTCGTCTGCAAATTGTAACGTTTCCCGTTGATAGTAAATGCCTACTGCATCAATACACGCTTTCTACAATAACACGTGTACTGCATTTCTAAGAAAAACCTTGAGATACGCAAGCTGATTAATGACCTAAATTAATACTAGCATTAATTACACTACGTTACCATAAACGAAAGACAGATGAACTTAGGATAGAGAGAAGGGAGGGCTGAAAGCAGGAACGCATGCAACACTAAACACGCGTCTCGCGATATACAATTAATGCCACCCACCCCAAGCGAAAGGCCAGAAGCAACACTTTTTTTCAAATAGACCGAGATAAAAAACACTACCCATACGAGAGTTAGGTTTAAAAAACTTACAAAACGCTTATTAGGAAACATGACATTCTACTGTTTTATGTCTAAAATCCTGACATTAGTCTGACAGTACAGCAGGACAGGTGGCGGTTCTAAACATAAAAAATAAAAAAACAAATACACGACTATCCTAGAAAATACATATTTTGAACGCAGCCACTTAGCTCCCTTAAATTTGTATATTTGGGTTCCTTAGGACTTGCTGACAAATAATATGTTAAGTGTTACGCAAATAGTCTAGGAATTAACAAATTATAGCCAAAAGAAATAGTGAGGTGTCAGACAACACCAAAATCAGAATCGCTCAGTGGCAGATTTTGAAACCACCATTGTACGGGAAATAGGTCCCCATGTTAAATCCTATTTGATTGGAGCGCAGTAAATGTAAGGCGAAACACGATTAGTCGGACTACAAATACTAAATTTTGTTGTTGTTAGGGGAAACAGTAGTAGAGGTACTTTTTTGAAAAGCTGTGTAAACATGGCACGATTGGTTAGACCCGCCAATATAGTCAATTAGAAGCGTCAGTTCAGCACCACATTTTCAAATAAACTTTCTAAAGCAACAGTGCGTTGAGATTCAGCTTATATTTTTCTAAATAAAAGCCTGAGACAGCGGCAGGTCGGATTTTGTGCCATATTAATTGCCAGTCAACGTAATTGTGTATTATTTCCATGAATTGTGGTAAGCTTGAAATATTTGATATCTTTTTAATGAAAATTGAATGTAAATTGATAATTTATGTCTGTATATGTGTGTAGTTCAGTAGCAAACATGAGGCAAAGCCTAGATATTGCTCCAACCTGAACAGAACGTGTCTGAGAAAAGTAAAATTGCATGGAATTGCCTAACAGTACACTGACACCTATCTTATTGACTAGAAGGAACTAATGCTGGAATTGCAGAGGCGTAGTAACCATTAGGGAGGAGTATACTGGTGTAAATTGTTTCAGATGAAGATAGCAGTTGGCCTACCGCTCTGAACTCAGTGTTTGTTATGTATTGTGTTCAGTCTGGAAATAGATTATAAATTAGTTCTGAAATAGGAGGTACGACCTTCTTGTTTCAGGGACCGTGGTCATAAAGTTATTGAGCAGCACCTGGTCTGAGCTTTGCTGAATCTAGAGGCTGACAGCATACTCCTGGGTCCAGATAGCGATCAGTGAGGTGTCTCCAGAACACAGGGAAGATCGAGCAGAGGAGTCTTTTCCTGCCGCCATCACGAAAGATAAGCTTCTGTGGCCAGAGGAGCTCAACATTATGTGTCCCCCCTAAAATTGACATTATAGTAAAACAGAGGGACAATACCTTGTTTAAATTGATAGGAACTGGGAACTTTTCCCCATACTATTTCCAAGATAAACAAACACTTGAAGTCATGATGACAAATAACAACATAGCTTGAAAAACAAAACCAGTATTACCTCATAGTACTACTACACAACTGACACACATAGGATAATACTAATAAAATATGTCACTACAAGGTTCATATTTATGAATTATGTACGTATAAATTGTGATTACATTTGATTGTGATTCCTGGTTCACTGTGTAGTTGAATCAGGATATATATTAGTGAAAGTAATTAATACATATATATTTGAAACTTTAACAGTGATTCATTTAAGATAGTCTTATAGAGTGTTAAATGTGTGTGAGTGTCACAGTGTTGTCAAGTGTGGTGGAATAAATTAAATTGTGTATCTGTCTGTTGTTGTTGTGACTTACACTTCATCATTTACATAACCCTAGACATTCAACGTAGTCATCACAATATTCCAGAATAATTCTGACTGAGGTATAAATGTGGTAGCAAGTAAGGTTATCTGTAAAACACTACACCTATTAGATACAGATACCTTCACAGCTGATCTCAGTCAATACACTAAGTCCCCTATAAGTATTTATATCATCCCACTTTACCACATATATTGGGGGCTCGTCCGGGATTTTGAATCTTTCCCTATTATAAATATTGGGGGTAATTCACTTCAGGGAATAATAAGAATTAAAAGGTATCCTTGGGTGGAATTAAATAAGGTTGAGCTCTCAGTGCCTGTGGTGTCTTTGGATAAGTAATTACAGATTGTATTGTTTAGTTAGACATTATATAAATTTACCTGTTAGAAAATGGCGGACCTGGCCAAATTTCGATCTGCTGCTGTGCAGACTGCAAAAGAGTTAGGAATGGACGGGCAAATTATGATTGCTTATGTCACTGCTGAATGTGACAAATATATTGAACGGGAAGAAAGAAGATTAGAAAAAGAGGCCGAAAGAAAGTTAGAGGCTGAGACTAAGAGGCTGCAGATTGAGGCTGAGGCTAAGAGTTGCAGATTGAGGCTGACAAAGAGGCTAAGGCATTGGAGGCAGATAGGGAGATTAAGAGGCTCCAATTAGAAGAACAAAAGGCAGAAAGAGAAGAAAAGAGATTAGCTGCAGAGAGGGAGGCAGAAAGAGAAGAAAAGAGATTAGCTGCAGAGAGGGAGGCAGAAAGAGAAGAAAAGAGATTAGCTGCAGAGAGGGAAGCAGAAAAGGAGGAGAAGAGATTACAAAGGGAACATGAGTTACGACTAAGGGAGTTTGAGTTTCAGGGCCATGCTGCTGAAAATGGTGCCAGTCCCTTTACCTCCGATGCTACTGCTAGATCATTTAGATCATTTTGTTGAGAAAGAAGATGATATTGAGAGCTATCTAAATAGATATGAACTATTAGCTAGCACGTATGGGTTAGAGAGAGAAAGGTGGAGCTTAAAGTTATCTCAAGGGCTTCGTGGGGCAGCTTATGAAGTTTTTGCCAAAATGAACAGAGGTGATCAAGAAAATTATGACATGCTAAAGCAGGCTCTTTTGTTAAGATATGAAAAGAACGCAGAATTTTATAGAAAAAAATGTAGGAATGCTAAACTACTGTCAGGTGAAACCTATCACCAGTTCTCTGCACGGTTAGAGACATACTTGGAGAAATGGACTTCTCTGGGGAAAACCCAAGATTTTAAGGAAATGGTCCTTATAGAACAATTAAGAGAGTCCATGGCTCCAGACCTGAGAAAGTTTCTCATGGAACAAGGTGCAGAGAGGCTGGGTGAGTTGCTAAATGTTGCAGAAAGGTATCAAGCGGCTCAGGCAGAGGAATCAGGTAATAAAAAGAAACAGGTGGAAAATTTTAGGGCACCACAGAACTTTAATAAATTTGATCCTAGAGATCAAAACAAAGGTAAGCACCAATTTGATAGGCCACGGTATGACAATAAAAATAAAACCCCACAATTCGATGAAAGGAAATATGATGAAAGAAAATCTTTCAACCAAGGGAAAAGGTGGTGTAAAAATTGTAAGATGAACAATCATGACACTGACCATTGTAGAAGGAAACCTCCTCATTGTGCTGCTATGACATCTGGGAAAAAGGAAAAAAAGGTCAAACCTGCAGAACTACAGGAACCATACCACCCCCCAGTGTGTGAAGATGTCATCTGTAATGGTGTCACTATAAGGTGTTTATATGATACCGGTTTAGGTTACGATTCCGTTGTGAGTTCTCACCTGGTGCAGGCAGATCAATACACCACAGAAACAGTGGAGATTCAAACTGCAACCAAGGATGTAGCTACCATGACACTTCCCGTCGCCCGGATAAAGGTGAAAACGCGATATGTGGAAGGGATCATAAAAGCAGCAGTGATAAATAAGCCAATCTACCCTCTGATATTGGGGTGTAGATATGTCTTCTTGGGGAATCCCAAGAGACCTGTGATATTGGGCAACAGTGCAGACCAGATCACAGTCTAAAAAGGAGGAGGATAATCCAATAAATACTCATCCAGATGAGATGAGGAAGGCACAGGTGGAGGACAAAACACTCAAGCCGTGTTTCAAGAAGTTGCCCAAATCTCATACACCTCCAGGCAAGGGAGAATTTTATATGAAGAACAAATTGATTTATAGGAAGGCTGGATCTGAATCCAATGGTCACGGACAGCTGGTTCTTCCCACTTCATATAGGACTAAAGTGTTGGAACTAGGGCATGCGATTCCCTTTAGTGGTCATATGGGGATCAGCGCAACAGGACAGCGAATAGCTTGTCACTATTTCTGGCCAGGAATAACTGAAGATATCAAACGATATGTAAAATCCTGTCCAGAGTGCCAACGAGTAGCACCTAAGCATTGGACTGCACCAGCAACTTTGGGGGAAATGCCCATAGTGGGAACACCCTTTGAGAGAGTTGCCGTGGATCTTGTGGGACCTCTCACTCGAACTAAGAGAAGGAACAGCTACATTCTGACTCTGGTGGACACCTGTTCTATGTGGGGAGAGGCGGTAGCCCTGTCATCGATTGATTCTAAGCATGTGGCAGAGGCATTACTCACAATTTTCACAAGGTTAGGCTTTCCCAATCAAATCTTGACTGATAATGGCTCTCAGTTCAAGGGGAAACTAACAGAAGAAGTTTTCAGGATCTTCCAGGCCAAACACTTCCATTGTAGTGTGTACCATCCCCAAGGGAACGGCCAAGTGGAAAGATTTAATGGCACGTTGATGTCGATCCTGAGAAAGTTGGCACACGAAAAACCAGATACATGGGACCAGTACCTTCACGCCGTCCTCTTTGCTTATCGGGAGGTACCCCATAGTTCAACCGGTATGGCCCCGGCAACATTATTGTTTGGAAGGCCAATAAAAGGTCCACTCGAAGCTCTGTTAAGAACGTGGACTGATGAAAAGGCAGAGGAAAATATTACATCCTCATACCAATATGTGAATGAGCTGACCACTCGTTTAAAAACTGGCTGGAAACTTGCCAATGAAAATTTGAAACAAGCCAGGAAGAAACATGCTGCCTATTATAACAGGAAAGCTAAAGACAGAGATTTGGCTGTGGGAGAGAAGGTACTGCTTCTTCTCCCCGGTAGTCAGAATAAGTTACAAATTGGATGGCAAGATCCATATACAGTTCTAGAGAAGGTGTCTAGAACCAATTATAAGATAGATAAGAAGGGGAAAGAAAAAATCTATCATGTGAATCTCCTGAAGAAATATTTGGAAAGAGAAAATCAGGAAGAGACACACTTGTTGACCTTGTCCATTGCCATGGAAATGAAAAAGGAACCACTTTCATCATTTGAATATCCAATACATCCCTGTGAGACAGCGGCACAGGTGAAAATCAGTACACATTTAACGAAAAATCAGAAAGAGAGAGTGCAACAGGTTCTAGATAATCATACAGAGGTGTTAACAGACCGACCGGGGCATACAAACTTATTGGAATATGATATGAAACTGATAGACCCCACACCTGTCTGTATGAAACCCTATTCGATTCCTTCTGCTAAGGAGAAAGCTTTGAAGGAAGAGATAGACTATTTGTTGAAGGAAGGAATTATTTCACACAGTGAATCTTCGTATAGTTCCAGTGTTGTACTCTTAAGGAAACCCTCTGGAGAACATAGACTCTGTATAGATTACAGGAGACTGAATGCTATTACAGAAGGACAGGTGGATCCATTGCCGGATACAAATCAGTTGTTTGCCAGACTAAATAAAGCTAAATATTTCTCAAAAGTGGATCTGAGTAAAGGATACTATCAGATTCCAGTAAAGCCTGAGGTTAGACCATACCTAGCGTTTAGTACCTCAGAGGGACACTATGAGTTTAACAGATTGCCATTTGGATTGAAGAATGCGCCTAGTGTCTTCTCCAGAATGATGAGAAAATTATTGGACCCTCTGAATAATCCATGCATCACAAATTTCATAGATGATATCCTTATAGCAACAGAAACATTTGAGGAACACATTGACTCTCTGAACATGCTGTTTAATCGACTTAGAGAAGCGAATTTAACAGCCCGACCAACCAAATGTTGCGTTGGATGTAAAGAATTAGAATTCTTGGGACACACAGTTTATCAGGGAAACATGACCCCTGACCCCAAGAATTTAGAGAAACTAAAGAAAGCCCCGAGACCACAAACCAAGAAAGACGTGAGATCCTTTGTCTTATTATGTGGTTTCTACCAAAAATATATCAAAAACTTTAATTCCATATGTGCACAGTTAACTGATTTGACACGTAAAGGACATCCAGATCGAATTACATGGACTCCACAATGCGAAATCGCTTACCAGGAATTGAAGGAAAAGCTCACAAGTAAACCTATTTTGAAATTACCTGACTTAAGTCAAGAATTCATTGTAAGGACGGATGCCAGTAATATTGGGTTAGGTGCGACTCTGCTACAGAAATCAGATGCATTGGATGGGGAATTAAGCCCAGTGGCATATGCTAGCAGAAAATTGAATAAAGCTGAAACCAATTACTCAACTAGCGAAAAAGAATGTCTTGCAGTAATATGGGCGATAAAGAAATTCAATATTTATCTGCATGGGAAGGCATTTAAGTTGCAAACGGATCACAAACCCTTGTCGTTTCTAGCGCAGGCTAGACATGAAAATTCTAGATTACTCCGTTGGTCATTACTGATGCAACCATATGAGTTTAGCATAGAGTATATAAGTGGAAAAACAAATCTGGGAGCGGATTTTTTAAGCCGCCATCCGTGTGATGAGAATCACCCTAAGCCCCAGGAAGGATAATAAATTTCTCTATGTGTATATAGAATTATAGACTGACATATAACGTCTGTTTTAAGTGGGGAGAATTTGTCGTGTGAAATTCTAATCCACATATATAAATTATCAGGTAAATGTAAAGCCTAACACATAAATTCAATAAAAGGAAAGAGAAATGGTAAAAGTACAGTGCTGTCACAATGACGGTACTCGAGATCCCCTTGTTTTCTACTTCGTCTGCAAATTGTAACGTTTCACGTTGATAGTAAATGCCTACTGCATCAATACACGCTTTCTACAATAACACGTGTACTGCATTTCTAAGAAAAACCTTGAGATACGCAAGCTGATTAATGACCTAAATTAATACTAGCATTAATTACACTACGTTACCATAAACGAAAGACAGATGAACTTAGGATAGAGAGAAGGGAGGGCTGAAAGCAGGAACGCATGCAACACTAAACACGCGTCTCGCGATATACACTTAATGCCACCCACCCCAAGCGAAAGGCCAGAAGCAATACTTTTTTTTCAGATAGACAGTGAAAAAAAAACACTACCCATACGAGAGTTAGGTTTAAAAAACTTACAAAACGCTTATTAGGAAACATGACATTCTACTGTTTTATGTCTAAAATCCTGACATTAGTCTGACAGTACAGCAGGACAGGTGGCGGTTCTAAACATAAAAAATAAAAAAAACAAATACACGACTATCCTAGAAAATACATATTTTGAACGCAGCCACTTAGCTCCCTTAAATTTGTATATTTGGGTTCCTTAGGACTTGCTGACAAATAATATGTTAAGTGTTACGCAAATAGTCTAGGAATTAACAAATTATAGCCAAAAGAAATAGTGAGGGTGTCAGACAATACCAAAATCAGAATCGCTCAGTGGCAGATTTTGAAACCACCATTGTACGGGAAATAGGTCCCCATGTTAAATCCTATTTGATTGGAGCGCAGTAAATGTAAGGCGAAACACGATTAGTCGGACTACAAATACTAAATTTTTTGTTGTTAGGGGAAACAGTAGTAGAGGTACTTTTTTGAAAAGCTGTGTAAACATGGCACGATTGGTTAGACCCGCCAATATAGTCAATTAGAAGCGTCAGTTCAGCACCACATTTTCAAATAAACTTTCTAAAGCAACAGTGCGTTGAGATTCAGCTTATATTTTTCTAAATAAAAGCCTGAGACAGCGGCAGGTCGGATTTTGTGCCATATTAATTGCCAGTCAACGTAATTGTGTATTATTTCCATGAATTGTGGTAAGCTTGAAATATTTGATATCTTTTTAATGAAAATTGAATGTAAATTGATAATTTATGTCTGTATATGTGTGTAGTTCAGTAGCAAACATGAGGCAAAGCCTAGATATTGCTCCAACCTGAACAGAACGTGTCTGAGAAAAGTAAAATTGCATGGAATTGCCTAACAGTACACTGACACCTATCTTATTGACTAGAAGGAACTAATGCTGGAATTGCAGAGGCGTAGTAACCATTAGGGAGGAGTATACTGGTGTAAATTGTTTCAGATGAAGATAGCAGTTGGCCTACCGCTCTAAACTCAGTGTTTGTTATGTATTGTGTTCAGTCTGGAAATAGATTATAAATTAGTTCTGAAATAGGAGGTACAACCTTCTTGTTTCAGGGACCGTGGTCCTAAAGTTATTGAGCAGCACCTGGTCTGAGCTTTGCTGAATCTAGAGGCTGACAGCATACTCCTGGGTCCAGATAGCGACCAGTGAGGTGTCTCCAGAACACAGGGAAGATCGAGCAGAGGAGTCTTTTCCTGCCGCCATCACGAAAGATAAGCTTCTGTGGCCAGAGGAGCTCAACATTATGTGTCCCTCCTAAAACTGACATTATAGTAATACAGAGGGACAATACCTTGTTTAAATTGATAGGAACTGGGAACTTTTCCCCATACTATTTCCAAGATAAACAAACACTTGAAGTCATGATGACAAATAACAACATAGCTTGAAAAACAAAACCAGTATTACCTCATAGTACTACTACACAACTGACACACATAGGATAATACTAATAAAATATGTCACTACAAGGTTCATATTTATAAATTATGTACATATAAATTGTGATTACATTTGATTGTGATTCCTGGTTCACTGTGTAGTTGAATCAGGATATATATTAGTGAAAGTAATTAATACATATATATTTGAAACTTTACCAGTGACTCATTTAAGATAGTCTTATAGAGTGTTAAATGTGTGTGAGTGTCACAGTGTTGTCAAGTGTGGTGGAATAAATTAAATTGTGTATCTGTCTGTTGTTGTTGTGACTTACACTTCATCATTTACATAACCCTAGACATTCAACGTAGTCATCACAATATTCCAGAATAATTCTGACTGAGGTATAAATGTGGTAGCAAGTAAGGTTATCTGTAAAACACTACACCTATTAGATACAGATACCTTCACAGCTGATCTCAGTCAATACACTAAGTCCCCTATAAGTATTTATATCATCCCACTTTACCACACGGTATCTTATAAAGAATTCAAATGTTTTTACAAAATAAAATAAATAAACATAGAATGTCAATTTCCAAAATAGTTCAATATGATAAATTTATCTTTCAAATTTCCATTATATATTTCACATATGTTTATCACTTTCGCTGGACTGTGGAGTTAGTAATCATTTTAATAATGTCCATCATGAGTCATCACTCACTAGGTTTGTGTTATTTGTATTTTATTTATTTTAAGCTCCAGGCTGGGAAATCTTGGTAACTAGCTCTATGATCATCAAGAACTTTCGCACCACAGAGTCCCACAGAGGTGGATGTCTCGTACAATTGAGGTAGTTGCAGGATAAAACCTAAAACAAAATTAAACACAACCTCTATATGTTCCATCACCATCCTATCATCACATACAAGGGACATGACGAACAGTGTCAGACATTGTGCTAACATATGCACAGGACATATTACCTCGACACCACTCACAGCCAGTTCAATGTGACTACACTTTCATTATAAATCCTAAGTTAGATCCATTTGTCCATGATCCGCCTCCGTACAATGATTTGGTATATTATAACATACTAAGTAATACCTTGATCCATACATTTTAACAAATCCTGTCATTCTTTCTTATGTTCCTGATCAGTGCGTCGTTCCTTTAGGAAATACTCCTTTAAATACATTATCAAACTTACAGGCTTTCTTTGGCCATCATTCTCAATTATTCTACACATTTACAAGGCTGGCTTTCCTATTAACTGTACACATATGCTGGCGGTTTCTGCCGGCAACACCCTAGTCCTGTAATTTTTCTTAACACATTCTACCCCTTTCTAACACACAAGTGGATTAATCACAAGAAAATTACATAATTATATATATATATATATATATATATATATATATATATATATATATATATATATATATATATATATATATATATATATATATATATATATATATATATCTTTCTTACCCTCAGGCAATACACACAAGCTGTAACAGGCTGTAAATGGGCATCTACGTCTGCTAGGCAGCTGCAGTGGCAAAGTATATGACAGTGACACTTTTATCGCTCTCTTCTGTTCAGCTTGTTTTTTGAAAAAGTTGTGGCCTCAATTCAGCCAAGTTCAAGGACTTATATACTACTGCTCCCCCGTCTCGGAGAACATGGGCCAAAAACGGTGTTAGGAATCTAAAACCGAGGCGTATTTTTGCCTTCTGTTCAATGTGCAAAATTTTTAATATTCATTATCTTTCTTAATTCTGGGCCGATTTTGATCATTTAAAGCTAGAATTATACTGTGAATTTATCTCTACCGTTCTATATAATAATTGTTTAGGTAGCAAAATGCATTTAAATCTATGCAGGCTTTAACTAACTAAATTGGGGACTACCCTGATGTATAGATGCCATTTTAAACGATCTTTCTCTATAAATGAACTACTATTCGAGGAAGTCTTTGCACCTACCTCTAAAGTAACATTCCCGTTGTTGAAATATCTATACCTTTCCGTTTAAACATCTTTAGTCCTTAAGAAATTAAATAACTTCGTACTATCATTTACACAAAATGGGCGTCTATGTTAAGCATAAAATGTTCCAGTATACACACCACGAAAGGAGCGTTTTCATAGACTATTGTATCAGACAGTTTCCCACAGTAAGGCTTACGGTATGACGTGTTGTAAGACAGACCAAATCACGACAAGAGTAACAGAACTGGACATGTCCAAACTGTACTCTTTCCGTAAACCTGCCTAAGGAAAATTATTTTGTGGCCCAGCACCACCACCAACCAAGAACTGCCTACACGAAACCACCAAGAGGACATGCGCACCATCATAGCAAGCAGACGCTTGAATTGGGTTGGCCACATGATCAAAAGAGACCCTGATACTATCACCAGAACTGCCATGCTATGGACTCCAGAAGGAACGCGAATGCACGGCGGGCCTAAAGTTACCTGGCGGAGAACTGTGGAGGCAGACATACAAAGCATGAATCAGAGCTGGGGCCCCACACGAAGGATGGCTGCCGACCGAGCACAGCGGAGACAGTTTGTTGCTGCCCTACAAGACGCCACCAGGCGTGACGGTCACTGATTGCTTTGTTAGTCAGTGGCCAAGGACCACTTACTTACTTACTTACTTAGTCGTTCCCCTTCTACCGTGAGGTGTAGAGGTTTGGAAGGGAGCGCCAGACTATCGGCTGTCTTCCTCCTGGCCTGGTTCCATTCTAGTCCTCGGTCCTTCAAAGATTGTCTAATGTTGTCCTCCCAGCGAACTCTGGGTCATCCTGGGGGTCTGGATCCCTGGCTCTTTGTTTCCCATGTTTGTCATGGTAGCCGATCTTCTCCCATTCTGCAGACATGGCCAAACCATCTTAGTTGGGACTGTTCTACTTGGGTCTGCAGGGGGTAGGATCTTAGGCCTTGACGTTTAGTCTGGTTGCAGACCATGTCTCTTCTTGTTACTTCAACCACCTTCCTCAAATACCTCATTTCTGAGGTTTGGATCTGGCTTTTGTGGGTTGTAGTCATTGCCCATGACTCGCCAAGGACCAACGAAGATTTATTGTATTGACTCCTTTTGGCTAGGCGACTCCGTTCAACCTAGACACTGGGTCCGTCGGTTATATTAGGGCACATGATCAAATATAAAGACCTTGCGGTCAGAATCTTGTGTTTGTTACAATTATATTTAAGTTCTATGTTTTATAATGTGCTTAGGGTGATTCCGTCTTCTGCATTATTATAATTATATAATGTATCTAACATGTCTCGCACTCCAGAATTCGCGACACGCACACACAGGACATGGGTCCATGCATCAATGGTTAATTCGGAAGGACTCATAAAGAGAAGTAATCCATGAGATTGTGACATAGGCATCTAAAATCACGGATATCCTCCCCTGTACAAATATTAAAGAAACAGATTTTTATTTTTCCTTTTAATTACTAAAGTAGCTATGTTTATACATACTTTACGGTTTGTTAACAGTACTTCCATATACCGTACTAATAATGCTACCTTTATGTATAAATGAGCCTCCGATTGGCAGAGAGGTTAGAGCGCTGGCCTCTTGCGGAAAAGGAACCGGGTTCGAACCACCGTGACATGATGCTCTAGTCTGCTCAGCTGTAAATGAGTGCCTGACTCTGCTCTTGAGTTAGGGAAGGTAAAGGCAGCAAGGGATGGAACTGGTCACCCCCGCCTTTCGAAGCTGGACCTAGTATAGTGAAGTCTCTGATACTTAACACTGCTACGACAGTGCGCGAACCCCGTAGCACCGGCGAGCCTAGTATAGTGAAGTCTCTGACACTTAACTCCCATACGACAGTGCGCGAACTCCGTAGCACCAGCGATGATCCCAATATGTGTATACAGGACTCAAACATTCTATAAATATTGTTATGGTGGTTAGGTTTTCCCAATTTTGTAAATTTTGCCACGGCATCGGCCATATTGCCTACTCTTTACGATTTCCGGACTGCCGAGAGATTTTTAACGTGCACAACTTGCACACGGGACCTCCTATTTTCTCGCCCGTATCTGAGAAGGCTATTATCGGGAGGGGGGGGGGGGGGGGGGGGGGTATGACATCAATAGGACCACTGGTTCTGAAAAAAAATGTCCATCAAATATATTTCCTGTACTGGGAACCGAACCCAGTACCTTTAGAACTATAGACAGACGCCATACCTCTTAGCCACTCCGACCCCCATTTGATAATTACTTCCATGTACTACTAATTTGAACATCAAGTGTAGTTAACGAGTAGTTTGAACAGTACTATTAATGTTAACATCAACTGTAGAAAACGGGTACATTGAACAGTATTTCAATTATTAATAATATTAACTTCAAGTGTAGCTAACACTCGTGTATTACCGGGGCCCGAAAGAGGAGCAAAGAATAGTAACGCTGTACTCTACCGAGCATGTCGTAAAAAGCGACTAAGCAGGGTTGGGCATGGGGCTGGTTACTTCATCCCATAAAACACTTTTTTCCACAAAAACTTCAACAACCACTACTGATAAGTCAAATATAGACAATAAATCAACTCAACAGCCCAAGACAGAAGCGCAGCTAACAGTACTTTGAGCAGTACTCTATTACTAATAATGTTAACGTCACGTGTAGGTAACGACTAGTTTGAAGATTACTTCCATGTATTTACGTTTTGTATATAAGTCGTACTAATAATGTTCACTTTTTGTACTGTACATGTTAACATCATGTTTAGGTAACGAGTAGTTTGAGCATTATGTCCATGTACTAGTTATGTTCTGCCATCAATGGTACCTATACCTTGTAGCGGTATGGCAGCTTGCGTACTCTAACGATAACGAATAGTCTGAACATTACTTCCATCACTAATAATGCTAACATCACATGTAGATAAAGAATAGTTTGAACATAACTTTCATGCACTTGTAATGTTAACATCAAGTGTATGTAACAAGTAGTTTGAACATTATGTCCATATACTACTAACGTTAACATCAAGTGTAGCTAACGGGTACTTTGAACAATACTTCCATCACTGATAAGGTTGACACGACATGTAGCCAACGAGTAGTTTGAACGGTACTATCATGTACTAATGTTAACATCATAAAAGAAAAGAAAATTAAATTAAAATTAAAAATGCGTTCAAAACTCACCCGTGTAGCTGATTGCCTAGTTGCACACTCCCGGTTCTGGCACAAGTTTGTTTCTAATTCTAGCAGATATAAAAAAAAATAGAACAAGTTTACATTAATTTAATATTCACCAATGTTTACATAATGTTTACTATAGGTAGAACATAACAGAAGCAATTTAGAAAAAAAAACTCAGTTCAACACCTTTGAACTCCCCAAGGAGCATAGGCCTTCAACAAACTATGGCCAAGTCTTCCTGTCCCGTGCATCAGCTCAAGGTCAAGGTCTTTACATGTTTTCTTCATATCTGTCGTATGCCTTCCTCTATTTCTCTGTAGCAAAACGGGCAAAACACTCTGGAATTGCCACGTGTTAATGATAAATTATGAATCGCACAACAGTAATTCTTCTATGACTTTATGATTAAAGCCCCGAACGGAAAAATTATTTTTGGGATTTGAGCAGCAACTACAAATACATGTAATTATGGCAGCGGAAAACCTTTATCTTTGGTAATTGGCGAGGAAATCAGGATTTTGTCGGAAAATTAGTACAACAACCTAGAAATCCACCACAAGTTATAAGGCGAAAGGTAACTCAAACGCGGACCTCCGAGAAGGAAAAGTTGAGACCTAGGTTGGGCCAGATGCAATTTAATACTTTACATAGTCATCAGACCTAAAGGTCTTTTATATTTGGACATGCGCCCTAATATAACCGACTGGGTTGAACGGAATGCGCTTCGCCAAAATGAGGTAAAACTTTATTATTTTTTTAAAATCTGGACTCTAAAAATTTCACTCATAGCTGAATAGACGTCCTGCGGACGGACACACGCTTGTCAAAGCCACATAGTCACAGCCCATAGCTGAGAAAAGCAAACACTTCGACCACCAACACCTGATTAATGACGGGAAGTATCTGCAATGAAAGGGCATGAACTAGAAAAGTAATGGTTACCTTGAAGAAACAAGATCCAGAAGCATCAATGGACAAAATGATGAACAAAGACATGAACACATTTTAATTTCCAGCTTGTGATTTGTGTAAATGCATATCTGCAATCTTTACCAACCTTCTATTTTAAATTAATAAATGTACAGATATATTTTATAAATCGCAGCTGATTGACTTTGTTAAATTCCAGTTTCTGTTCGACATTTTGTTATTGTGTGCAAATTAAGAGAATTATTTAATATTTTTAATTGGTAGGGATAAATAGCGAGCTACATTTGACATCAACTAAAACAGAGACACCATTGGAGCATATGATAAGTCTAGCGAGAAGGTGACTGTTGCGGTCATTTTTGATGGAGTTTCAAACATCGATCTATTGGTTGTAGGTTTTTCACCCTGGTCAAAGTTTAGTAACTATGTCTTGACTTTGCTGTGTCAGGTTGATTAGGGGTTATCTCCCTTGTTTGTTCATTCATTGTGTTTGACCTTTAGGGGGTCAAAGGTTTTTTCACAGTTCCCTATTTATGGTCAAAGTTTAGAGCGCGAAATTACGATAAATTTTGCGTCAGGAAGGACGACAGTGTTATTATTGTGTTCTGAGGATTCGTTTCAAGGTAACACCGACTTTGCCATTATTATGTATTCGGTGACAGAATTTGGTAAAGGCTTACCTAGCTGTGAGAACAGTTCACGATTCCTGTAAAGCAGAACTTATATTTGCGCTCAAGGTAGCTATTCAAGACTATTTGTCTTATATGACCAGAAGTCCAGTGATGAAGTTATATATGGTTGAAACTGCAGGTTGGCGGTATATCTACACAAACATTAAAGCATGATTCATGCAACCTGCTTAATGAAGAATGCACAGCTGACGTCATCGTCGGGTCTGTGTAATGGCAACTATTCTACGGCATGTACTGACATGATTGGCGTGTCATGCCAAGGTGTATGACGGCCCTAGTAATAGGATTACTTGAGTGAAGGGCTCGTCTTTTGTATGACGGAGTTAATAAGGTATCTGACGCGTTCAGTCAGAGATACCAAAAGCGGCATTATGAACAGTACATGAAAAGAACATAACACTATTGACATGCATCCATATATGAATGTTTACAAGCCTTTTGAATGCCTGATGTATACCAAACGATTTCCTGTTATCATGACCATGTTTACACTGACTGTTCCTGTTGATGCTACTGTGTTTTTCCGTCAATAAATGTTTTGAAACGTGCCAGCAGTGTCCAAGCATCTTTGACTACTGCATGTGAGTGTATGGGTTGCATTGTCTACATATATACGAGCCTAAACACATTCGCGCCTCCATCCGCTCCCACACTCAGCACATCACCTTACATCATCTAACAACATGATGTTTACTGTCTTGTGCAAGTGATCACCTCAAGAACGAAAAAAGACAGTTACAGTGACTTACTTCACAGCTGTCTTCTACTGCTACCATCTATGACTGTGCAGTTAACTACCTGACTTGTTATGTGCCATCCCAACCACTGGTTTACCAGCTCTCTTCTCCATTTCTGGGAACTATGTTATTTTCTATCCAACATCTATCTCGCGCCATTATCTTACTATGGGGATTAAAGAACAAGGAATGCCTTGTAATGCTATCAGTAAGTTACCTCATTGTGGTGCCTTCTTTTCATCTTTTGTTCCACTGGCACTTGTCTAGTTCTTGTCATCAGTTCCACAATAGTGATCTTGTCACACCACTTCAATCATTCTATTCTATTCTATTCTACCCAAGCATCGAATCTTCAAGAACTGATATGGATCTACTGTCCTGGTCATGCCGGGGTACGTGGCATTGAAAGAGCTGACAGACTAGTTTCAAGAGCACCCATAAATGGTGTATTGGCCATGGATAAGGAAGAAATACTGAGGGCGATTCATTTTTGTCTATTAGAGAATGACACTGCAATCGATGAATCATTAAATATACGATTGCTGGAATTCGGCATCAAACGTAAGACCAGCAGGGATGGACGTATGAGAGGACGCATCCGCCGTGTATACAACTAGTGCGCAACAGGAACAATTAGCTTCGACATTTGCTGCGGGAGACTGAGCAGCTATGGGTTTGCCCGGAGTGCAATGACGTCGATTCTGATTAACAATAACAATAACAACCACCTATTTATGAAAGTGTGACGTGTAATGGAAAGAGTCTACAGTAATCCGACAGCCTATTGCAACCTTATAGCTGCCCTCTGAATTGCTATCTAAACCACGTATCAATGCCCACTGTCTATTTCTGCAACGTCCCATTTTGTCCCACCTTCTTTGTGATAACACGAGCTAACGCAATGTTTACAAACTGTCAGTCATAACAGGAAAGCAAATCAAGCTGTGTTTACCTCGTCCCCTCACGCGAGCATCTGTCAATCATAATAGTTCTCAGACAGGCTGGCACGTGGGGAAGACAAAAACACAGACCCTTTGAAGTTTTGTACTCAGGGGAAGTTAGAAAGCCCTGGGCTCTTTGATCTTGAGAAGCGGGCATTCTACAAGGGAACCCGTTAGGGAACAGTAAGTCTTTTGATGACGGTCGAAAACCTCGACGAAGACCGACCGTAAAGCCTTTATCTTGATGCGCTTAGCTTCTGAATTCTGGGTAACACTGGAACGCGAAATTAACGCATTCAGAGATCAGAGAATCCTAATGATATATATACTGTTGTTTTCTTAACCCCATCATCAGTTGTCAGTCAGAATTTTGAGTAGTCTAGCGCAGTCCTAGAACCGGTCTTTCTTGTTGGAATATGGTGTACTAGTGTTCGTGGAGATTTTCATTTCTGAATTTTCTGGTAAAAAGGATAATAGTGCTAATGTTTTAAGAATTGATAGTGTTAACATTTGTTCTTCATTTAGATTTTTCTCGCAAGTAAAACGAGTGAAATAAAGTAACGCGTAGCGATTTCATACCAGATATTCTTATTAAAATGTTAAATCACGCCACCCGTATAGACAGTAAACTGATAGTGAAGGATAGAATACAACGTTATATTTCATGTGTGCATATTTGTTATAGTGTCTATTGTTTTAATCATATACGGCAAAGCCAACAGATGCCGACAAATTTAATAGCTATTTAATGACAGGTGATCATTGTTTAGGCAGCGCGTATGGACAGATTAAATGATAATTTTTATTGTACGCTGACGCTGGCGAGCAGGGGCGGGCGAGTTAACATAACTCAGACCCGTCTGAAGTCAGCTGCCAGCGGATTTTGTTGACGGGTAGGAGTAAGGAAACACCGTGCGCCTTTTAAATTTAATCAGGACTGACGGAGTGGAGAAGAGATCGTCTTGTCCCCGTCTGTGTGTGTAGATATAGGATTAGCATATTTTTTATAGAAATGTTTTTTGTATTCTTCGCAGACCTGATCACAAGGGCTGCCAGTGGTCTTTTTCTTTTTCCTTTTTTGGATTTGTTATTTTCTCCTTTTCTTGGCTGTGCGTCACCAATTTCATTTGTGAACGGGCACACGCCAGAGACTATTGGAGGACAATAAATTTGGTTTCTTTTTAATAACTGGACTTACAAAACCCAGAGATATATATATTTTTACCAGCCACATGTTGGCCGATAGAAGAACCATCATCAGCCTATGAACAAAGTTCTAGCAACCAGATGTTTTCCCAATACTGGAAGTATTTTTCCCGCTAAAGAGCGAGCCTCAAGAACTCTCTCAGTTTTTTTTAACTATTTGTAATAACACTTATAGGAGACGCAACCAAATTAGGCAATCACCTCATGAACTAATTCGGGGGATGGATTGGGGCCAATTTGGATCTGCGACAACTAGGGTGACAGAATATTAAGTGAATTAAATAGCATACTCATGGAGTAATTCTATTACCAAGGGATATTACAGACCTACCATACCAGGCAATTAGGTAAGAGTGTGAGAGTGGCCACTGTTTGCAAGAGTGTGCGAGTATTTTCTTGTTTGTGGGAAAACTAACCATATATCTGATTTGTCTAAATGTTTGTTTATTTTACTGCGTCTCATAGAGTACCACTACTGTTCATTCTGTAACAGAGTGCTAACCTTCAACCTTTGGGTTAATAATTTTAGGGTTCTTTTCTCCATTTGGAGGAGGGTGCACGTTTTCTGCTTTATTTGATATGCATGTAAATGACTCTTTCAACTTTTCCTTTAGATATTTTGATGTTGTCGAGTTTTAATACGACAGAAAGTCTGTAGCTTTTTTGGTTGTTGTTTATAATTTTTTGTTAATTAAGAAAACGTGCCGTTCATAATTCACAAAACTGTGCCCATAACAACATTTACAGGCCATGTTACATTGTAAGAAAATAACGATAGTCTTGGCAGAACAGACATAATAATACTTACAATAATAATAATAATGATAAAAGAATGGACACAACTTTGGGATTAACAATGGAAATGAAAATACAGTTTAAAAAAAACAAAGTCCGTCGGTTTGTATTAGGGCGCATATTCAAATATAAAAGACCTCATGGTCTATTATAACTGAACAAACACGTATAAGAGTTCAAATGTTCCATCTGGAGTATGCCAGGTATATTGGTATTCCCCTTCATTCATAACTGACAATGGAAATGTCCCTGCGGTGATGGCCCTTAGCTGCTTTTTTTCTGATTTTCCTTTCGGTGATTTTTGTTTCTTTTCTGCTTGTTGTGAGAGTTTCTTTACGCCCAATCTGAGGTGGCGCTGTAGGGAGCATCGCCACTTGGAGCGATCGGCAGCGTCAGCCAGGTTACCACGAGAACTAAGAAATATCCAACATTAAGAAACGTGGGGTAGCTTGTTGATAACACGTCAGGGCTGTGATTGTTGTGAAGGGGTGGAGGGAGGTCAAGGGACGCATGGCGATGAGAGCTGGGAACGGAGATGAAAGGAATATGGAAGACGTTGTGGGACTTTGGGCAGATGGCACAGGAATAAGTGGACTTGGCGTGGGTTTGGACTTGGCGTGGGTTTGTTAAAGATCTACACACTCCTCCAGAAACTGAAATGATAACGAATGAATGAAATGGCGGTAAGAAACTGCTGAGATTACAACTAAATACACGGTATTCTGTGTTTGTGGCAGTTTATTGTGCTGATTGTAAGCAATACAATATTATACAGCACTTACTTCTTCGTGAACAAAAAAAAACAAAACGTATGAACAACAAAGTATTCCACTATTTAAGTATTTAAAAGCATACTACTACTACTACTACTACTACTACTACTACTACTACTACTACTACTACTACTACTACTACTACTACTACTACTACTACTACTACTACTACTACTACTACTACTACTACTACTACTACTACTACTACTACTACTACTACTACTACTACTACTACTACTACTACTACTACTACTACTACTACTACTACTACTACTACTACTACTACTACTACTACTACTACTACTACTACTACTACTACTACTACTACTACTACTACTACTACTACTACTACTACTACTACTACTACTACTACTACTACTACTACTACTACTACTACTACTACTACTACTACTACTACTACTACTACTACTACTACTACTACTACTACTACTACTACTACTACTACTACTACTACTACTACTACTACTACTACTACTACTACTACTACTACTACTACTACTACTACTACTACTACTACTACTACTACTACTACTACTACTACTACTACTACTACTACTACTACTACTACTACTACTACTACTACTACTACTACTACTACTACTACTACTACTACTACTACTACTACTACTACTACTACTACTACTACTACTACTACTACTACTACTACTACTACTACTACTACTACTACTACTACTACTACTACTACTACTACTACTACTACTACTACTACTACTACTACTACTACTACTACTACTACTACTACTACTACTACTACTACTACTACTACTACTACTACTACTACTACTACTACTACTACTACTACTACTACTACTACTACTACTACTACTACTACTACTACTACTACTACTACTACTACTACTACTACTACTACTACTACTACTACTACTACTACTACTACTACTACTACTACTACTACTACTACTACTACTACTACTACTACTACTACTACTACTACTACTACTACTACTACTACTACTACTACTACTACTACTACTACTACTACTACTACTACTACTACTACTACTACTACTACTACTACTACTACTACTACTACTACTACTACTACTACTACTACTACTACTACTACTACTACTACTACTACTACTACTACTACTACTACTACTACTACTACTACTACTACTACTACTACTACTACTACTACTACTACTACTACTACTACTACTACTACTACTACTACTACTACTACTGCTACTACTGCTGCTACTACTACTACTGCTGCTACTGCTGCTGCTGCTGCTGCTGCTGCTACTGCTACTACTACTACTACTACAACTACTGCTACTATTACTACTACTAGTGCTGCTACTGGTACTGCTACTACTACTATTACTATTACAACTACTACTACTATTATTACTGCTACTGCTGCTGTTGCTACTACTGCTACTGCTGCTGCTACTGCTACTACTACTACTACTGTGTCGTGAAACATTCTAAATCCACATATCTAAATTAAAAAGTAAATGTAACGCCTAACGAATTAATTCAATAAAAGGAAAGAAGAATGGTAAAAGAACAGTGCTATCACAATGACTGTACTCGAGATCCCCTTTTTCTACTTCGTCTGCATAATTGTAACGCTTTCACGTTTGATAGTAAAGCCTACAGCAGCATACACGCGTTTCAAAACAATACAACGTGTACTGTATTTCTTAGAAAACCTTGAGATAGACACACTGCGTAATGACCTGGATTAATATTCCATTAATTTCATTTTATACACTGCGTAACTAAAAGACAGACGGCCTTAGAAGAGAGAGAGCGAGAAGGAGGAACGCATTCAATACTAACACGCCGTCTCGCGATATACAATTAATGCCACCCCCAAGCGAAAGGCATGAAGCACTAACTTTTTTTTCAAATAAACAGTGACAAAAACACTACCAATACACGGTTAGGTTTTAAAAAACATGTTTAATGCTTATTAGGAAACATGACATTCTACTGTTTTACGTCTGAAGTCCTGACAGTACAGAAGACACCCCATAGTTTGGAAGTGAGGAAGTGGTAACAGCACGACTATCCTAGAAGAAAATACATATTTTGAACGCAGCCACTTAGCTCCATTAAAACTTATATATTTGGGTGCCTTAGGACTTGCTGACAAAGAATATGTTAGGTGTTAAGCAACTAGTCTAATAATTAACAAATTATAGCCAAAATATTATAGGGGTGCTGTTTGAAACCACCAGATCATAATTGCTCAGTGGCATGTTTTAAAACCACTATTTTACAGGAAATAGGCCAACAAGTTAAATCCGATTTGATTGGTTAGAAGAATATGTAAGCCTAAACATGATTAGTCGATTGCAAATACTATTTTTGGTTGTTACGGGAAACGGTAGGAAGGGTACTTTTTTTCAAATACTTTTGTAAACATGGTCTTATTGGCTATACCATTTAATATAGTCAATTAGGAGCGTCTGTTCAGTGCCACATTTTGAAAATAAACTTACTGAGAAGCAAGTGCGTTGAGATCCAGCTCATATTTTTCTAATGAAAGCCTGGGACAGAGGCAGATCGGAATTGTGCCATAATTCATCGCCAGTCAACGTATTTGTTAAATATTTCATGAATTGTGGTAAGCTTGACATATTTGATATCTTTTAGATGAAAAATTGAATGTGAATTGATAAATTATGTCTGTCTGTGTGTAGTTCAGTAGCAACCATGAGGAAAAGCCTAGATATTGCTCCACCAGGAACAAAACTTGTCGGAGAGGAGTATAACTGCATAGGCCTATATGGGATTGCCAAATAGTACTATGACACCTATCTTATTGAATATAAGGAAATAATGCTGAAATTGCAGAGGCGTTGTAACCATTATGGAGAGGAATACTGGTGAATGTGTTACATGAGAAGCTAACAGTTGGCCTACCGCGCAGAACTCGGTGTTTGTTAGGTATTGTGCTTCAGTGTGGAAATAGATTATAAATTAGTTCTGAAGGGAGGTACAACCTTCTTGTTTCAGGGACCGTGGTCCTAACGTATTGAAGCAGCACCTGGTCTGAGTTTTGCTGAATCCAGAGGCTGGTAGCATACTCCTTGGTCCAGATATCAACCAGGGTTGTTTCTCAAGGAAACGGTGAAGCAAGCGAGCAGTGGAGACTGTTTCCTGCTGCTCACACAGAAGTTAAGAGTGTGTGGCCAGAGCAGCTCAATCTTGTGTATAACCCCCCTCTAACAGTGACTTTACCTTAATTCAAGAGGGACATTTATTTGTTTCAAATCAAAAGAAACTGTGAACCTTACCAATATTATTTCCACCAGAAACAAACACTTGAAGTCATGATGACAAACAACAACTTAGCTTGACAAGCCAGTATTACCTCATAGTACCACCGCACAACTTACATACATATTGCAATAATAATATATGTCAATACAAAGATCCTATCTATAAATTGTGTACATACAACTTATGATTACATTTGATTGTGATTCCTGATTCACTTTGTAGGTGAATCAGGATATCTATTATTGACAGGAATTAATACATATTTTTAAAAGTTACACGTGAGTTATTAAGATAGTCTTACAGAGTGTTCTATGTATGTGAGTGTCACAGTGTTGTAAAGTATTGTGAATTAAATTAAATTGTTTATCTGTTGGTTGGTTGTTGTGAACATACACTTCATCATTATCATAACCCTAGACATTCAACGTAGTCATCACAATATTCCAGAATAAGTCTGACTGAGGTATAAATGTGGTAGCAAGTAAGGTTATCTGTAATACACCACACTTATTAGATACAGATACCTTCAGAGCTGATCTCAGTCAGTACACTAAGTCCCCTATAAATATTTATAACATCCCACTTTACCACATACTGCTATTACTACTACTACTACTACTGCTACTATTACTACTACTACTACTGCTACTATTACTACTACTACTGCTGCTGCTACTGCTACTACTACTACTGCTACTATTACTACTACTGCTACTACTGCTACTACTGCTACTATTACTACTACTACTGCTACTACTACTACTACTACTACTACTACTACTACTACTACTACTACTACTATTACTACTACTACTGCTGATGCTACTACTACTACTACTACTACTGCTACTGCTGCTGCTACTGCTACTACTACTGCTACTACTACTATTACTACTTGTAGTGAATTTCTAAATACAATATCTAAATTAATACATAACAATATAGGGCATAACGGCAAAATAAGAAAATATAAAAGAATTTTCTGCTAGAACTGTTGGTATCGCCTACGCCTTCAGATTATTTGCTAACGAATAGCCGAACAAAACGGTACCCAAATTTTTCAAATTCGTCCTTGACATAATCACTTTTCCTAGTTCTAAGAAAATTGTGCCTAAAAATGCATTGTGGAACGAGGAGGGGAAAGGATAGATGAAATGCTAATTCGTTTCGCATTGATTTTAAACTAAAAGCCAATACTAGCACAGGGGCAAGCCTTGCCTTAGGGGTTTCCCCAAAATACGAGGAAAAAGTTAGAACATGCAGACAACTCGTGTAACAAAAACAACCTTAGCTCTTATTTCAAAGGACGTAATTATCACGTAAATAGAGAAGACAGCACATGGAAAAGAATTGAACGTGTAGTAGACTAAAAATAAAAACACTAACATAGAAAAAAAACGGTGTACTTCTGAACCAAGCCAACTAGTCCCATATAAATTGTATATTCGTGTACCTTAGGACTTGTTGACAAAGAATATGGTAATAGTTACGCAAATAGTCCATTAATTAACTAATTATAGCCATAATACTATAGTGGACCCGACCAGACTGTCAAGTAAAGATCATGCCTGCTTGTAATTTTTTATGGCATGTTTTGAAAAAACGACTTTGGGTAAATGAGGTTAAAAGGTACGGGATATTTGATTGGGTGGATTTTAAAGGAAGGCGAAGTATGATTGGTTGACCTAAAACTAAAAATATATTTGCCTTGGAAATATATTGGGAGTTGTTATTTGAAACGATAGATTCAAAAATAAATTTCATGCCACAGTCTTGCCTTTTTCGGAGACAGCTGTAAACCACCATCATTCTTGAAGAAGTGGGAGCTGAAGGTTGTCGTTCAGCGAAGTGCAGGAAGATTCCTACATCATATTACAAAGATAGGTGCATGTTTCGGCACCTGATCGCTCAACTAACATTATATTAAAATAAGAGACTGAGAATAGTGATATAAACATTCCATCAGTGTCCATAAAAACTTACAAACAACATGCAGAGATGATGATAGTAAAAAATCAACCAGTGTATACTAGAAGTCACCTCAGTTAGACAATACAACTACACCATTATATAATAATATGTGTATTATGGTCAGAAGACCCATTGTGTAAATTGATTGATGTAATTAATTTCTATGATTTCACTTTGATTATCAGTCCTGATTCCAAATAAATTAGATTCAGGACAATAAATTGAAAGACATTAACTTTACCAAACTTTCAACCACTGACTTACTAAAGATAGTCTTTTAAAGTGTAGTTCGTATGTGATTGTGTTGTGTTGTATTAGATAATAAAATAATTTGGGTAATTGTTTATATGTTCAGTTGGTTAATGCAACCTTACACTAACATTTCATAACCCTAGACACCAAACGTAGTCATCTTACATTCTATCTAGAATAAGTCTGAATGAGATCATAGTGGTGGTAGTAGAAAGGTACCCTGGAAATTTACTCTAATATTTATTATATTCAGGGACCTTCACAGCTGACCTCATTCAGTACACTAAGATTTCTTTACAACAAACTGTATTAACATCAAACCCACCACACTACTACTACTGCTGCTGCTACTACTACTGCTACTGCTGCTACTACTGCTGTTACTGCTGCTACTACTACTACTACTGCTACTGCTGCTGCTACTACTACTACTACTACTACTACTACTACTACTACTACTACTGCTGCTGCTGCTGCTACTGATACTACTGCTGCTACTACTACTACTACTACTACTACTTCTACTACTACTACTACTACTACTGCTACTACTGCTGCTGATGCTGCTAATACTACTACTGCTGCTACTACTACTACTGCTCTTACCACTACCACCACCACTACCACCACCACTACCACCATCACCACTACCACCACCCACTACCACCACTACCACTTCCTCCTCCTCCTCCTCTTTCTCTTCTTCTTCTTCTTTGTCTTCGTCCACTCTCAGACGTCTACTTGAATATGTTCAAAGAAAGCAATGGTCAGCTTCAGGCTGTTTGTTTCTCCATAGAGTTTTTCCAGGAAAGGGTTCTAGTGTCGGCCATATGTACTTTCTCTGTTGCTTATATTTTGGGCATCTTTGAAGTAGATGTTCAGCAGTCATTTTATCAGTACCACAGTTACACTCATCGGTAGTTCTTATCTCTAGCTTGTTGAATAGATGGTATCCCAATCTGTTGTGGCCAGTGCGAAGTCTGATGATTACCACTTGTTCTCCTCTGCTGAGCTGGTAATATTCATCATTTTGTGTGTCAAGCATACAGCTCTCTCGCTTTACTTTACAACATGTGTAAAGTCGTTTTTGAATTAGTAGTCAATAACCAGAGATAGACAGGAAAGAGTCTATCAGAGTGCACCATCAAGACAAGAGACAGAAGACGTTGGAGATCCATTACAGCCAACCTTCGTTGTGGAGATGGCAACTGATGATGATAATGATGATGAACCAGTGGGCAATTACAAAGTGAAGTCTAGTCTGAAGATTATGTGCATAGTCTAGATTGTACGTCTCATCTCGTACTTAGTGAGTGAGTGGCCTGTGAGACTGATTGTCTCAGACAGAACGGTTGTCTGTCGTGAGGTTACTACAAAAAAAGTCCTTATTGAGGAAGGAGAAACTTTGTGATCGCTTGGTAGTTTTGACTGGACGTGAGTTGTTTTTTAGGCGACAGTCAGGTTTTTCTGCAAGACAGGAGCAGATGCCGTATTTGAATTCTTTCAATGGTTATTCTACCACAAAAGGATAATGTATTGTCTAACTGTTTTGCCTGTTGGTATGACCTAGATGTCATGTTTGCGCCGTGTAAAGTTTGGAGATTGACAAGTGACTTCCTTCTAATTTGTTTACGCCTGTAACATCTAATCTGGATTCTGTCCCTTGACACCAGTTGTATTGTTATCAGTTCTTCGCGAATATTTTGTACGATTTATCTCTCAGCCTGTTTCTGGACAAACTGGTTTTATTATTGTATTGTATCTAAAACCAGCGTTCTCATCTCATCTCCCTCTCAACTAGTGTTTGTTTTGCTCTTTGCACCAGTTTCACAATAGTGATTTTGTCCCACCATTTTGTGTACACCTTTGTATATTTATATAAACCCGTCAAATGTAACAACCTGATGAAACAGTTCTGTATAATTAATGAGTCCTATAGATCTAGACTGACTCAAAGTGTAATTTTGACACTTGCAGATATAGATTGACTCAATATGTAATCAATGACAACAACCACAGATCTAGATTGGCTCAATATGTAATTATGAGACCAACAGGTCTAGACTAACTCATTATGTAATTAATGACACCTACAGATCTTGACTGACTCAATATGTAATTATGAGAATAACAGGTCTAGACTGACTCTTTATGTAATTAATGACAACTACGGATGTAGACTGACTCAATATGTAATTATGACAACTGTAGATGTAGGCTGACTCAGTATGTATTTATGACACCTACAAGTCTAGACTGACGTAACATGGAATTATTTCACCTACAGATATAGACAGCATCCGATTGGCACAGTGGTTAGAGCGTCAGCCGCTCGAGACAAAGGCGTCGGTTCCTAACCACTGTGGCGTACGTTCCAGTATTCTTTCTTTTCTTTGATCCTTAGCCGCCGACCGTCAAAGCAGTCAGTGGCCATCACGCCTAGTGGCGTCTTGTAGGGCAACAACAAATTGATTCCACTTTGCTCGGTCGGTGGCCATCCTTCGTACAGTGCCCCAACTCTGGTTCATTCTTTGCATCTCAGCCTCCACAGTCCTCCGCCAGGTTGTTTTTGGTCGGCCTCTCGTTCCAGTATACCCGGCTGTAAATGTGTAGCTGACTCGTTAGTTAGAGAAAGAAAAGCCACAGAGATGAAGGGAACCAGTCACCCCACCCCTTGAAGCTGGACCTAATATGGGGAAATCTAACACTTCACTCCCCTCCGGCAGTATCTGCTATGGGACTACCTTTTACAGGTCTAGACTGACGCAGTACGTATTTATGACACCTACAGATTTAGACTGACTCTCTATGTAATTAAGACCCCTACAGATCTAGACTGACTCAATATGTAATCATGACACCTAAAGCTCTAGACTGACTCAATATGTAATCACAACACCTAAAGCTCTAGACTGACTCAATATGTAATCACACCTAAAGCTCTAGACTGACTCAATATGTAATCACGACACCTAAAGCTCTAGACTGACTCAGTATGAAAACATGACACTCAGTACGGGATTCTCTTGTAAAACGGACCTAGGTTCGTAACAGATTACAAACTGCAGTTTTTCGAGATAACAAAGATGCTCTTTGCACACATAACAAAATAATGAGCACAATTGAAGAGTACAGTGTTTTCCCTGGGCCTGACAGGGGATCAAAGAATAGGGACAATGTAAGCTACAAAGCATACCACCAATAAGCCATTTACGTTTCACCATGAAGCCATTTACGTTTCACCATGAAACCATTAACGTTTCACCATGAAGGCTTTACGTATCACCATGAGGCCGATCACGTACCACGATGAGACCCTTTTTTGTATCACAATGAGACCCTTTACGTATCATCCTGAGACTCTTCACGTATCACCATAGGATCCTTTACATATCAGCCTGAGACCTATTACAAATCACCATGCAACACTTTGCCTATCATCATGTGATCATTCACGTGTCACCATGAGACCCTTTACAAATCACCATGCAACCATTTATCTATCGCCATGTGATCCTTCACGCGTCACCATGAGGCTCTCTGTGTTCCTCCATAATATCATGTAAGTACAACAATGAGACGTTTTACCAATCACCTTTTACGTATATTCTTGCGTGGTATCAGCGTCTATCACCGGTTGAAAAGTTTTGTGTTGGTAGGACACAAAGAAATACATTGTTATATTTTAATACTGGCGGAATAATCTCACAGAAGAGCGGCGATTCAAATTTAAAATAAAGAAATCGTCATAGCTATATCAAAAATAGAATACTATAATGTTACAAACGTAGATATTAACATTACATGTTTAGACACACCTACGACCAGCTTTTTCCAACAAAACTGAAACTGGAACACGTGTGCCCTTGACTTTGCTACTGTTTCCTGACACCAGTATTTGTCAGATTGACCATCAAATTGTCACATTTATATCGACATTCACAGACACTTAAATCTCCAGAAAATAATTGGCTTCTTGAACATTTAAGTAATAACAATGTCGACTTCATAAGGTAAATCTCCAGAAACATTTTTGATTTCTAATAATAAAGTCGTTTTCTCAAGCAAATCTCCCTGAAGCTTGTTGGTTTTTTAAACATTTAACAATTATTAAAATCTATTTCTAAGTAAATCTCCAGAAAAGTATTAAATGTTTGAACATTTAACTCAAAGGAAGGTATTTTTTTTAAGTACATCTTCAGAACAAAATTAGCTTCTTGAACATTTTAAGTAATAATAAGTTTTCTTCAGTTAATCTCCAGAAAACTGTTGGATTGTTGAACATTCAATTTACAATAAAATCGTTTTCATAAGTAATCTCTTGATAATTGTTTGTTTTCTGAATATTTAACAGATATTAAAGTCGTTTTTAAACACTTTTATTTGATATGAGCGTTGTTTGGATGTTTCCAACCTTTGAACTCTTGGTTCACTAGTTTTCAGATGAACTAAGGAGATGAAATTTTGCTCACGACCCTCTGTCACAGCACATTTCAAAATGTCAAAATCTGAAGGAGTCTCGAGTGACCTGTGCTGGTTTAAGATTTTCTTAATCTACTGGAGAAAGAAAATTTATTTAAAAAAGTACCTCTATAAATAAACTATTGATGTCTGGAACACTTGACTAAAAAAAAATTGCTTTTTTAAGTAAATCTCCAATGGAATTTTTGAACTTTTCATTTCTAACTAATAAGACTGTAAGTTGTTAAGTAAATGTTTTCGTCACATTTAACTAATAAGAATGTATGTTTTTCAGCAAATGTCCCAAAGAACTAACAGTTTCTTGACATTAACTAATAAGAATGTAGTTTTTTAAATAAATGTCCCGGCGAACTAATGGTTTCTAGATATTTAACTAATAAGAACGTCATTTTTAAAATAAATGTCGCGAGAACTAATGGTTTCTTGATATTTACCTAATAAGAATGTAAGTTTTTCAGTAAATGTCCCGGAGAACTAATTGTTTCCTGACATTTATTAATAAGAACGTAATTTGTTGAAAGTATATATCCGAAAATACTATATTATTGAACATTTAACTAATAATAAAGTCGTTTTCTTATTGCAAAAATATCAACAGCAATGTTGGATTCTTGGCCATTGAAATATCAATAAAGTCGTTTCACAAAAAATTCGATACATTAAGAAAAAAAAAAAAAACCTAGAAAATACATTCCTGGCTCAAAACACACGCGCATCATTAGGTAACTTCACAAGTATTTCCCAGGTAAAATAACTGCGTTGGCGACGCGAATGTTGGCAGCTAAGATAAAGAACACGCGTCCGCATCGCTACAATGTACTTGAAAATATGCGATACATTTGCAACACTTCGTGTTACTATCGGGATAACAATGCAGATGTAGAAAAATACCACACACACACACCATAACAAAGCACTGACACGGGAGCTATCTGTTGATCCACTGTTTGCTATTTGCATTCTCAAATCGACGAAGACAGAAAATCACAGAGAGAACATATGTCAGAACTCTCACAGACAAACACATTTGCTACAACCTGTAGAGTCCAAACGATAATATCGTGAACTTATCAAAATTCTATAAGTATCCCGGATGTTAGCATCTGTTATGGTGCAGTACTTCTGTTTGTATTGCTGTTTGCGTTCCGTTTATTAAAAACTTATTCTAATTTTAAACACCAGTTAAAGATGTTTTTACGATTCAATATTTACTTATGTTATCTGGGGCAGATAATATTTCTGTATATCGTGTTTACATTATTTACAAACTGACACCTCCGTTCAGGCATGTGGGTCCTCTCTTTGGAAACAATAATATCAGATAAATAGATCATATGTTTGTTGACGTTTTTGAGGCTTAAATTTTTCACGAGGGGGGGGGGGGGGGGGAGTCCTTCCCATGCCCAATCCTCTTTAGTCGCCTATTACGACATGTGTGGTATGTATGCATTACTATCTCTATGCTCCCCTTACCGGCCCCGGTATGGCTCTGAAACATGGAGAACGACAATAACAACAACCAGCGCAGGATTATTCATTAGGCCCCACTAGACACGAGCCTAGGGCCCCAGGCTTACAATCTTATAATCTTATAAATATAGAAGAGGTGTTAAGAATAGACAAACCTAGGGAACTGCAAAATATAGTCAAACAATATTTATCACGAACAAATATTAATATTAGTGGCTGGGAATGTGAAGGTCTGATGCTGTTCTTACAATGCATATGACTTTTAACAGATGAAAGTCACTTATTCTCGCTACTAACCCTGGTATTGTCCAGCTGAAAATGGCGTCTACGTCGTTCAGCCTCGTTTTCGATTCTGACATAGTTGACGTAACTCTCTATAGAAATCTAGGGCACTACCTAAAACTATCCGCTAACTTTAAGGGAGAAATAGATGAGGCTATATGACAGCCAACAATCAACAAGAAGAACTATTACACATTTCCCTGCTGAATATATCCATTTATTCATTCAATACCTTCGAACTCAACATGTGAACCCATTCATATATAGACATGTGAATATTAATATGTGAAAATTGCTAGTGGATGTCCAAGTCAATTGAGACTGGCAACTTTCATGTTGCATAGGACTTCAACTAACACATGCCAAGTCTTTTTTGTCCTGTGCCATCAGCTGAATATTTTTCCTTTTTTTTTTTTTAATCCCATGTATATATGTCTCCATTTCTTCACTACACGCGTTTTCCGGTCTTCCTCTACCTTCTAATCCTAAAGATTCCAGAACAAGAACCATCTTCTAATGGACTATCAATTCTGCCACTTCAGAAGCTGTCACTTAATGAGATGGTCTCTCAATAAATTTCAAGCGACATTCGTACAAAGAACTATAGTATAATAAAGTACAGGGGTTCCCAACCTATTTTGCTCATGGCCTCCTTCTGAGCCTCTGTAAACTCCCTCAAAGTCGCTGTTAGCTGAAAATAATGTACTTCACCATCTGCACTGTAATCTAAACTGTATCATTTAAGACAAAGTATTTGCAGTAGCTAACAAAAACTATTAATTCTATGCAGACATAATTGTGTAATATCAAACAACATTCTATTAAGGGCATACAAGTAAGTTACGTTTGTGTGGCCCCCCTCAGAAACATAATGTGGCCCCTAGAAATATAGCACTTACTGCGACCCCCAGAAATTTGACATGGCCCCCTTGTGGGTGGGGGGGGGGGGGGGGGGGTGGCATATGACTCCCGTTAAGAACCACTGGTATAATTATATATATATATATATATATATATATATATATATATATATATATATATATATATATATATATATATATATATATATATATATATATATATATATATATATATATATATATATATATATATATATGTCGGCGTCTGTGGCCTAATGGATATGAACGCAGTTTCATAATCCAGATATACCAGGTTCGAAACCTGCTGCAGGCGGTTTGGAAGCAAATCGCTTTGTGTGGATTTTTAACAATGGTATAAGCGCCGTACCGTTCAGAAAGCAATGGCAAACTACTGAATGAAAAAATTGCCTAGAAAAATCACAAACAGCCAATAAAAGCTGGGGTTGATTGCCACGTCCTGTAAAGGATAAGCAACTAACTTTTATATATATATATATATATATATATATATATATATATATATATATATATATATATATATATATATATATATATATATATATATATATATATATATATATATATATATATATATATATATATAATAATAATAATAATAATAATAATAATAATAATAATAGCCCCTTCAGTCATAACTGACTATGGGAATGCGCCCCTGAGGTGACAGCCCTCAGCTGCTTATTTTCCTGGTGCTTCTTTCGACGTTTTCTCCTCACCTCTGCTTCTTGTGTGAGCCTCTCTTCGCCCAATCTGAGGTGGCGCCGTAAATAGCATCGCCACTTAGTGCGATCGGCAGCTTCATCCTCCCATGTTGCTGGATCCATGTCCAGTGCCCTCATATCTCTCTTGCACACATCTTTGAACCTCAGCTGTGGTCGCCCAACTGTTCTCTTGCCATCTGCTAATTGTCCGTAGAAGATATCTTTTGGGATGCGACCATCTTCCATGCGGCGAACATGGCCAAGCCAGCGAAGTCTGCGCTGTCTAAGAAGCGTATACATACTTTGAAGGCCAGCACGTGACAACACCTCGACATTTGTCACTTTATCTTTCCACGAGATGCCGAGGATGCGGCGTAGACACCGCAAATGGAAGGTATTGAGCCTTCTTTCTTGCTTAGCATAGGTCGTCCAGGTCTCGCAGCCATATAAGAGTGTGCTGGTGACGCAGGCATTATATACCGCAGCTTTGGTCTTCATTGTGAGTTTAGAGTTTCCCCAAACACGCGATGTGAGGCGGGCAAAGGTAGCTGCAGCTTTGCCAATGCGGCTGTCGATTTCTGTATCCAGTGAGAGTTTGTCATTGACGGTAGACCCTAGGTATGTGAAGTGGTGCACCACTGCCAATTCATAGTTATCGATAGTGATAACTGGTGCAGCACCCACATCCTGACTCAGCACATTCGTTTTCTTTAGACTTATTGTGAGGCCAAAGTCCTTGCATGCTTTAGTGAAGCGATTCATCAAGCTCTGAAGCTCCTGTTGGCTTTGAGTGACGACTGCAGCATCATCAGCGAACAAGAAGTCTCTTATAGTGACCCTTCTGATTTTTGTTTTTGCCTTCAGCCTTGAAAGATTAAACAGACGGCCATCTGACCTAGTGTGAAGGCATATTCCTTCAATTGCATCTCTGAACGCATGTTTCAAGAGTAAGGCAAAGAAGATTCCGAAGAGGGTCGGAGCCAGAACACAGCCTTGTTTAACGCCACTTCGTATATCAAAGGGCTGTGACGTGCTTCCAGCATATTGGACTGTTCCCTTCATGCCGTCATGGAATGACTTTATCATTTCCAGCGTTTTAGAAGGGCAGCCTATTTTCAGGAGGATTTTAAAGAGTCCATCCCTACTAACCAGGTCGAATGCTTTTGTGAGGTCTATAAAGGCGATATATAATGGTCTTTTCTGCTCTCTTGATTTTTCCTGAAGCTGGCGGAGAGAGAAGATCATGTCTGTTGTTGATCTGCCAGCTCGGAATCCACACTGTGACTCTGGATATATGCGCTCAGCTAACTTGTGTAGTCGCATTAAGATGACTTTGGCAAAAACCTTACCAACAATACTAAGAAGAGAGATGTCTCTGTAGTTATTGCAATCACTTCTGTCTCCTTTATTTTTATACAGTGTTACAATCTTGGCATCTCGCATGTCTTGAGGAATAGTTGTCTCTTCCCAGCACTGGCACAGCATCCTATGCAGGGGATGTAATAGCGTACTCTTACAGCATTTGATTAAATCAGGAGGAATCCCATCACTGCCTGGTGCTTTGCCAGAGGCCAAGCTATCAATGGCCTTGCTTAGTTCCTCTAATGTTGGTTCGGCATCCAGCTCCTCCATAGTTGGCAGACTGTTGACACCATCAAGGGCTGCAGGCGTAACGGTATTGTCTCTAGCGTAAAGCTCAGAGTAGTGCTCGACCCACCTCTCCATCTGCTTACCCTTATCGGTTAGCTTATCTCCGCTGATGGTTTTTAGCGGTGCCGTCTTACTTTTATGGGAGCCAAGTGCTTTCTTTATACCGTCATACATTTGTCTAATGTTGCCTGTTTGCGCTGCGATCTGGATGCTCTCACTGAGCTGGAGCCAGTAGTCATTTGCACAGCGTCGAGCAGTCTGTTGAACTTTGCTTCTCGTAGCCCTCAGGATCTGTAGGGTTCTGGCACTCGGTGAACGTTTGTATTCATTCATAGCACTGCGCTTAGCTTCAATGACAGGTGCCATCACATCTGATGAAGCATCAAACCAGTCATTTGACTTGGCTGTTTTCTTACCAAAGGTGGCAAGTGCAGTACTTTGAATGGTGTTCCGTAGATGCTCCCAGTTCTCTGTAATAGTATCACCATGCTGAGGGCTACTGAGCACTTTCTCGAAGGTCGGAGTGAATTGAGAGATCATGAAAGGGTCTGACATCTTGCTGGTATCAATGCGTGGTTTCCCTTCATGTCTGACACGATAGAGTTTTCTTGGTTGTGCTCTGATTTTGCAGCAAACCAAGGAGTGATCTGTATCACAGTCTGCACTATGGTATGAGCGCGTGGAGAGCACAGACCTGAGGAGTGGCCTTCTGACGAGAATCAGGTCAAGTTGGTGCCAGTGCTTGGATCGTGGGTGTCTCCATGACACCTTATGCTGGGGTTTTGTCTGAAAGTAGGTGTTGGTCACGCAGAGGTCATGGTTATATATATATAATTATATATTTGGGCTGTGACTGATTAAACAAATCTTAATCGATTAATCGAATTTCTTTAATCGAAGCTAATTGATCAATTTCGAACAGTTTGAAACTATATACAATTCATAAGTAACATTTTTTTTATTAAATCACTCTGAACTTTATTTATTTTACTTTATTATAAAACAACATTGTCCCTGGTAAAATCTACTCTAGAATACAGAGACTCAGACGCATAGCTGAGCCACAAATGGATGTCCAGTGTAGCTTCCGAGCAAATCGAAGTACTCAAGACCTAATCTTCACACTCAGACAGTTGAGTGAAAAGGCTCTTGAGTATAAGAGTGAAATCCATCTTTGCTTCTTAGATCTGGAAAAGGCGTTTGACATAGTCCCCTGGAGCAAACTTTGGGACTGTTTGGCAAGGAAGAACATCCCATCACCTCTAATTCATGCTATACGGAGCTTCTACAAGTCTTGCATAAATTATGTGAGGATGGCAAACCATAAGTCAGAAGAATTCAGGACCACGACTGGTATAAGACAAGGTGATATCCTGCTACCTTATCTTTTCATACTCCTCATGGACGATGTCATCAAAGCATGTAAGGAGAGGACACGAATGTATTCAGTGGGGTACTGGAAGATGAGACAGGTCTGTATTTCAGAGCTGGCATTTGCTGATGATGTTGCCCTTATTGCTAAATCAGAGGCACATCTCCAATCCAAACTGCAAGTCTGGAAGGAAGAGCTGAAGAGGAGGGGGATGATCATAAGCAGCCCTAAAACAAAATCCACGGTGATATCACGAGAGGAAAGAAGACAACAGATTAAGCTGGGAGAACGGGTATTGGAGCAGGTCGACCACTTTAAATACCTTGGAGCTGTCATAGACCGGAAGGGAGGCATCAAAGAAGAGTTGGCTACCCGCGAAGAGCAGCAGCTGGGAGACTTTTTCAAGCCATAAATAAAGGATTCTTCAGCAAAAGAGAAGTTGGTAAGAAGACGAAGATGGCTGTATACCGCTACACCTATGTCCCAGTCTTGACGTATGGATGCGAGTCATGGGCAATGACTACAACCCACAAAAGGTAGATCCAAACCTCAAAAATGTGGTATCTAAGGAAGGTGGTTGAAGTAACAAGAAGAGATATGGTCCGCAACCAGATGATACGTCAAGGCCTAAAACCCAACCCCTGCAGCTATCACGGCAAGCATGGGAAATTAAGAGCCAGGGATCCAGGACGACCCAAAGTTCGCTAGGAGGACAACATTATACAATCTTTGAAGGACTGAGGACTAGAATGGAACCAAGCCAGGAGGAAGACAGCCGATAGAATAGTATGGCGCTCTCTCTTCCAAACCGCTACACCTCACGGTAGAAGATGAACGACTAAGTAAGTAAGCATAAGACAACGTTGTCCTGAAAATATAGTAAAAATACTGAAAAGTTACAACAAAACAACTGATTATTATTGACCATACTTGGCAAATTCCATACCACAAACCTCTAACTTAGCAAATGCTCTCACATTTAAGCAAATTAAAATGTTGTTTTATCAGCTAATCGATTAAAGAATTTTAAACCGATTAATCGGTAAATTAATCGTTAAAGATCCGAGACCTTATATACATATATATATATATATATATATATATATATATATATATATATATATATATATATATATATATATATATACATATATATATATATATATATATATATATATATATATATATATATATATATATATATGTGACAGCGCCATCTTGAGATCTGTCGTTCTCGGCGCTGGCCCCATCTGGTCAGCCATATTGTCTCTGTGGTTTAGTGCCTGTTCACCCCGTTATCTTCAAGCAGATTTATTACAAGGCCATAATAAAGCCTACATATTAGTTGTGTTTTTTGCTCTAGAAATAGTTGTGTAAATCTGTGTTTTCATGCATTCTAGAGCAATAATCGCGTGTGTTATCTGTGTGGCGCAGATTAATGCGCGTAAGCGCGCAGTAAGTTGAGTGGTTAGGCCAGGGCTTATAAAAGGGGTAGCAAGTGGCGAAACTGGTCTATTGTTGAGACAGCCGCCCAGTGAGAACAGACGAAGAAGACACACAGAGCCAAGCTGTAAATGCCTTGAGCACACAGTCTATGAACACTGACTGTGTGTTTGTTGGATTGTTTGTTTGGTGTTCGGTTCTGTTCGGTAGAATTAAATGTTGATCTGCATAAGGCTTTGGGTTGCTTGAATTGTTAAGTCTGCTGCTGAGAGGGTTGCAAGCAACCAATAATTGCAACCCCTGTCAAACGATCCTTTATAAATTTTCTTAGTGCACGGGTCTTGGGTGTGAGGCACACCTAGCCCCTGTCACAAGTGGCGTCGTCGGCAGGATTGACAGACAGCACGCAGTGAAGCAACTCTTCAGCAATCAGAGCAGCAACAGCCGAAACAGCAGAACGCCCAGTTCAGTGCAAGGCGAGGGACGGGATCATCCAGTTTGTCAAGATTTCTGGTCAACTCTACTAGCAACAAGATGGCGGCACGCAACACACGTGCTGCTAGTAGAACTGATAACGAAGATGTGGCTAAGGTGGATGACCCTGTAGTAGGGCTGGATCGTCAACCAGAACGAGTACAGTACATTGTGGTACCTACTCATAACAGAGTGCGGTGCTTTGGGAAGCGCACGGGTCCTACGGCTGAGGAATATGTCAGAGAGGTGAGAGCTGCCTGGAGAGTAGGGATGATGAGTAAAGAGGACCAGTCAGATGTTATTCTTGACAGTGTCACCCCAAGTGTCCGCAGGGAGCTGAGGATTCAGGCTGATGATGATGACCCAGAATCGATGCTACATTCCATTCTTAGGGTGTATGGGGAGCGTCGGAGCATCCCAGAAGTAATGGCCGCGTTCTACTCTACCCGGCAAGGTGCAAGGGAGTCTCTTTGGGAATTCTCCCATCGCATTCACGAGGTGTTTGAAAGTGTTGTAAGGGCACAAAAGCAGAACAACGTCACTCCTTTGGAGCCATCCTTTCTTCGTGACCAGTTTGCTGCTTGTCTGAGAGATGATCTACTAAGAAAGCTTGCAAAGGAAATGATCATCAAGTTCAAGTCGGTGAGGGACTATGCCCTACGGTTTTTGGAGACTGAACCCACTTCTGGGGCTGGTGTTGCCAGTGTCGAAGCAGCTTTGGGGGCTTGTGTTGCCAGTGTTGAAGTGGCAAGAACAGAGACTGTGTCAGATACGCATGCATTAAACGCAGAAGTAGAGCGGCTGAGAGCACAGGTGGCTCAATTAGAGGCTAAAATTGATGCGATGTCTCAGGAGCAGGGGGGACGTACCAGGACAGTTCGCTGTTTTAGACGCAGAAGACTAAGGCCACGTACAGAATCGATATCCACAAGGCATTAAACTAGACCCCTCTGCAGCTGGGAGTCAGGTTACGGAAGGGGAGCAGAATGACTCAAAGATAAAGATGGCTGGTGGTCGACCGGAGTGTGAGGCGCTTATTGCAGGGAAGAAAGTCGAAGGCGGCCAGGGATGTAAGGGTAGCAGGAGGCGACCCAGGGTACCGAGGAAGCCTAGGAAAATAAGATGCTTCAACTGTGGAGACCTTTCGAACCACATGGCAGCCAAGTGTCCCCAGGGCCCGCTTCCTAAGCGATGTTTCCATTGTAAGTCCCCGGACCATTTGATATCGGTTTGTCCATCAAAGAGCGCCCTCTCTAGGCGTACCAACACATCTAGATTGCCGTCACAGTGCAAGCCAAGAGATGGCCGTGGCAACTGTCACCATAAGGGCGCCAGGAAAAGTGGTCGACATTTAGAGGAGGAGACTCTTCTAAAACTCGTTGAAGGACACGTTTCCAGGCTACGAGGGGCGCACGTAAGAGCAGAGCCACCGTTGCAGAGTTTTGCAGCAGTCCGGGAAGAGAGATGTGACAAGCTGTCGTGTTCTACTCCACTACAGGTCGGAGAATTGGTGAAGAAGAGAATGCACAACGCTGAGAGATCCGAGATTCGTGATATATGGTCAGAAGACGAGTACGTTGTAGTTCGTGCTCCCACAATGACAGGGGGTCCATATATCATCCAACGAACAGACAGAGCGAGTCCGAGCATTAGAGTCACCGGCAACGACCTGAGACGAAGTGAAGGAAAAGGTGATCCTCCAGATTTGGAGAATACGACTGAAGCGCCTGATTTAGTGTAGTTGTCGGGACGACAACAAAATCAGGCGGGGAATATGTGACAGCGCCATCTTGAGATCTGTCGTTCTCGGCGCTGGCCCCATCTGGTCAGCCATATTGTCTCTGTGGTTTAGTGCCTGTTCACCCCGTTATCTTCAAGCAGATTTATTACAAGGCCATAATAAAGCCTACATATTAGTTGTGTTTTTGCTCTAGAAATAGTTGTGTAAATCTGTGTTTTCATGCATTCTAGAGCAATAATCGCGTGTGTTATCTGTGTGGCGCAGATTAATGCGCGTAAGCGCGCAGTAAGTTGAGTGGTTAGGCCAGGGCTTATAAAAGGGGTAGCAAGTGGCGAAACTGGTCTATTGTTGAGACAGCCGCCCAGTGAGAACAGACGAAGAAGACACACAGAGCCAAGCTGTAAATGCTTTGAGCACACAGTCTATGAACACTGACTGTGTGTTTGTTGGATTGTTTGTTTGGTGTTCGGTTCTGTTCGGTAGAATTAAATGTTGATCTGCATAAGGCTTTGGGTTGCTTGAATTGTTAAGTCTGCTGCTGAGAGGGTTGCAAGCAACCAATAATTGCAACCCCTGTCAAACGATCCTTTATAAATTTTCTTAGTGCACGGGTCTTGGGTGTGAGGCACACCTAGCCCCTGTCACAACGTAAGGCACACCTAGCCCCTGTCACAAGAAAATTTATAAAGGATCGTTTGACAGGGGTTGCAATTATTGGTTGCTTGCAACCCTCTCAGCAGCAGACTTAACAATTCAAGCAACCCAAAGCCTTATGCAGATCAACATTTAATTCTACCGAACAGAACCGAACACCAAACAAACAATCCAACAAACACACAGTCAGTGTACATAGACTGTGTGCTCAAGGCATTTACAGCTTGGCTCTGTGTGTCTTCTTCGTCAGTTCTCACTGGGCGGCTGTCTCAACAATAGACCAGTTTCGCCGCTTGCTACCCCTTTTATAAGCCCTGGCCTAACCACTCAACTTACTGCGCGCTTACGCGCATTAATCTGCGCCACACAGATAACACACGCGATTATTGCTCTAGAATGCATGAAAACACAGATTTACACAACTATTTCTAGAGCAAAAACACAACTAATATGTAGGCTTTATTATGGCCTTGTAATAAATCTGCTTGAAGATAACGGGGTGAACAGGCACTAAACCACAGAGACAATATGGCTGACCAGATGGGGCCAGCGCCGAGAACGACAGATCTCAAGATGGCGCTGTCACATATTCCCCGCCTGATTTTGTTGTCGTCCCGACAACTACACTAAATCAGGCGCTTCAGTCGTATTCTCCAAATCTGGAGGATCACCTTTTCCTTCACTTCGTCTCAGGTCGTTGCCGGTGACTCTAATTCTCGGACTCGCTCTGTCTGTTCGTTGGATGATATATGGACCCCCTGTCATTGTGGGAGCACGAACTACAACGTACTCGTCTTCTGACCATATATCACGAATCTCGGATCTCTCAGCGTTGTGCATTCTCTTCTTCACCAATTCTCCGACCTGTAGTGGAGTAAAACACGACAGCTTGTCACATCTCTCTTCCCGGACTGCTGCAAAACTCTGCAACGGTGGCTCTGCTCTTACGTGCGCCCCTCGTAGCCTGGAAACGTGTCCTTCAACGAGTTTTAGAAGAGTCTCCTCCTCTAAATGTCGACCACTTTTCCTGGCGCCCTTATGGTGACAGTTGCCACGGCCATCTCTTGGCTTGCACTGTGACGGCAATCTAGATGTGTTGGTACGCCTAGAGAGGGCGCTCTTTGATGGACAAACCGATATCAAATGGTCCGGGGACTTACAATGGAAACATCGCTTAGGAAGCGGGCCCTGGGGACACTTGGCTGCCATGTGGTTCGAAAGATCTCCACAGTTGAAGCATCTTATTTTCCTAGGCTTCCTCGGTACCCTGGGTCGCCTCCTGCTACCCTTACATCCCTGGCCGCCTTTGACTTTCTTCCCTGCAATAAGCGCCTCACACTCCGGTCGACCACCAACCATCTTTATCTTTGAGTCATTCTGCCCCCCTTCTGTAACCTGACTCCCAGCTGCAGAGGGGTCTAGTTTAATGCCTTGAGCACACAGTCTATGAACACTGACTGGGTGTTTGTTGGATTGTTTGTTTGGTGTTCGGTTCTGTTCGGTAGAATTAAATGTTGATCTGCATAAGGCTTTGGATTGCTTGAATTGTTAAGTCTGCTGCTGAGAGGGTTGCAAGCAACCAATAATTGCAACCCCTGTCAAACGATCCTTTATAAATTTTCTTAGTGCACGGGTCTTGGGTGTGAGGTACACCTAGCCCCTGTCACATATATATATATATATATATATATATATATATATATATATATATATATATATATATATATATATATATATATATATATATATATATATATATATATATATATATATATATACTAGTGTAAAAGCCCGTCATAAGACGGGAATTAAATTCAAAACACCAATACCTAACGGCAATTTTACTTATTCAAAAGTATTTTAAAAAACGACTGAGCATCATCACAGTACACGAACTACGTAGCAGCAGCGAGGATCACAATGTGTGTATACGTGATCACACATTCTATAAATATATTTTTGTGCACACCATCATTTGCGCATTCTTCTTTGGTAAGTGTTACTATTTTGGGAGAGTACATATAAGGGAAACAATACAATTAATGTCTAACTTTCAACCAAAGTTGCATCCCTTAGCGTTACGCACTGACAGAAAAAGCTGGGATTTTATATATAGGATACTCATGTTCTTATGTGGCATGGAACCACCACTGCATCTTATCAGTTGGTCTCCTTACAAGAAGCCTGCACTAATCAGCCACATGCTCTTTCAACGGTGGTTTATCTATCATTTAGTTTTATATGATTAGATTACGAGCCTCATGCCAACCTCTTATTATTCGCCTTGTACGACATGCCTGAGGATGATGCATTCTTATTCGTTATTTGCCTCTTCAGAGATACTCGGCTACTACACAGGACAAGATCATATTTAGTACTTAATAATGTATCCAACTCCGCCAATGCCGGTCCCAAGCCCGGATGAAAAAGGAGGAGGGCGGCCTGCATGGAGGCCGTAAGGAGGCAGCCCCTCCACCATGCAAAGGCACAACAGGCCAATCACCTGTTTGCTTTAAATCACGATTACTAGCAACACAAGAGAGAAAACTGGACTGATTCTAAAGGCGACGAACTGGAACGGACTACGGACTACGACTTATGGAACTTGGAACACAAGAAGTATAAATGGGAAGGAAGAGGAGCTGGTGGAAGAGATGAGGAAAGCAAAACTAGAAATCCTGGCTATAACGGAAACAAAGAAAAAAGGACAAGGAGTCATGGATCTCGATGGCAACACGCTGCTCTACAGTGGTGTACCCATGTCTGAAAGAGCTAAAGGGGGCGTGGGTTGCATTGTGGCCCAAAATCAAAAAGATAGTATCAAGGGATGGAACTTTGTCTCGGAGCGCATTATGGTCGTTAAACTAAAAGAAGGAGAAACCATAGTCAACCTGGTCATAGTGTAAGGGCCAAATGAGGATGAGAGAGCAGAGGTCAAGGAGGAATTCTTAGAGCTGCTTCAAAGGACAGTGGATGACTGCCTAGATGAAGTTATCATGCTCGGAGATTTTAATGCCAGAGTTGGAAAAGACCATGCTAGATGGGGTGGAGTTATCGGAAGATATGGAGAAGATACTCTCAATGACAATGGAAAGCGACTCCTTAGATTCTGCAGTGAGCAGAATCTGATCATTACAAACACAAAGTTCCCCCATAAGCGCATACATGCATACACTAGATGTGAACCAACAAAGAATGAGAAGTCAGTGATCGACTATGCCATTGTTCGGAGAAGCTCATTCAAATATGTCCGAGATGCTAGAGTCTGGAGGGGGCCAGAGATTGGAAGTGATCACTACCTGCTAACAATCAAAAGAACAACTGAAAGAGTTGCTCAGCCTAGGAACTGTCCAACATCACGCAAGAAACCAAGTAAACGAGCAGGAGAAATGAGCATTAGGACCTACAAGCTGAGAGAGCCAGAAATTAAGACCAGATATCAGGGGCTTATTGATGCAGCGGTGAGCAACACAGAAGAACGACCTGATGACTTGGAAACCCTCTGGATTAAATTCAAGGATATCATAAAGACAGCTGCTGCAGAAGCATGCGGTGAAGTCCGACTTGGGAACAAGAGAAAGAGGACACCTTGGTGGACAGAGGAAGTCAAAGAGAAAATAAGAGAGAAGAAAATGGCATGGAAACAATACTTAGGAGCTAAAAACACAACAGGACAAATGGAAAAATATAGAGAATATGTGACACTCAGAACAGAAGCAAAGAACAAAGTGCTAGCAGCAAAACAGAAGTCCTGGGACGAATTTGGAGAAAAGCTAGAAAAAGATGCACAAGAAAACCAGAAATTGTTCTATAAGACCCTAAAGAACATGAGGAAGGAAAAACAATGCCCTCTCAAATTTATAAAGGACAAGCAAGGCAAATTGCTTACTGCCCCGAAGGAAGTAATGGGAAGATGGAAAGAATATTTCTCAGAACTCTTGGATGGTGAGCATGGTGAAGCATCAGAAAGGATAAACACTAGCACAGAAGAGAAAACCAATGATGGTGAAGATGACATAAAGATGGAAGAACTGAAGGCAGCACTGGAGAAAATCAAGATGGGCAAAGCAGCAGGGCATGATGGTATAACACCAGAAATGGTTAAGTTCATGGGAGCATCAGGCGACCTATTACTCTTAAGGGTTTTACAGGCAGCGTGGTACAACAAGACCATACCAAAGGATTGGGAGATTGCCATCATAACACCAATTTTCAAAAAGGGTGACAATCGACAGTGTGGAAACCATAGAGGCATATCCCTTCTCAGTGTCCCTGGTAAAATCTACTCTAGAATCCTAGAGCAGAGACTCCGACGCCTAGCTGAGCCACAATTGGATGAGGTCCAGTGCGGATTCCGAGCGAACCGAAGTACTCAAGACCTAATCTTCACACTCAGACAGCTGAGTGAAAAGGCCCGTGAGTATAAGAGTGAGATGCATCTTTGTTTCATAGATCTGGAAAAGGCGTTTGACAGGGTCCCCTGGAGCAAACTTTGGGACTGTTTGGCAAGGAAGAATATTCCAGCACCTCTGATTCATGCTATATAGAGCTTCTACAAGTCTTGCAGAAATTATGTGAGGACAGCAAACCATAAGTCGGAAGAGTTCAGGACCACCACTGGTGTAAGACAAGGTGATATCCTATCACCTTACCTCTTCATACTCCTTATGGACGATGTCATCAAGGCATGTAAGGAGAGAACAAGAAAGTATTCAGTGGGGTACTGGAAGATGAGACAGGTCTATATTTCGGAGCTGGCATTTGCTGATGATGTTGCCCTGATGGCTAAATCAGAGGCACATCTCCAATCCAACCTGCAAGTCTGGAAGGAAGAGCTGGAGAAGAGAGGGATGGTCATAAGCAGCTCTAAAACAAAATATATGGTGATATCACGAGAAGAAAGAAAACATCAGATTAAGCTGGGAGAACAGGTCCTGGAGCAGGTCGACCACTTTAAATACCTCGGAGCTATTATAGACCGAAAGGGAGGCATCAAAGAAGAGTTGGCCACTCGAAAAGCCGCAGCTGGAAGACTTTTTCAGGCCATAAATCGAGGATTCCTCAGCAAGAGAGAGGTTGGTAAGAAAACGAAGATGGCTGTATACCGCTCCACCTATGTCCCAGTCCTGACATACGGATGCGAGTCATGGGCAATGACTACAACCCATAAAAGCCAGATCCAAACCTCAGAAATGAGGTATCTGAGGAAGGTGGTTGAAGTAACAAGAAGAGACATGGTACGCAACCAGACGATACGTCAAGGCCTTAAATCCTACCCCCTGCAGACCCAAGTAGAACAGTCCCAATTAAGATGGTTTGGCCATGTCTGCAGAATGGGAGAAGATCGGATACCACGACAAGCATGGGAAACAAAGAGCCAAGGATCCAGACCCCGAGGACGACCCAGAGTCCGCTGGGAGGACAACATTAGACAATCTTTGAAGGATCGAGGACTAGAATGGAACCAGGCCAGGAGGAAGACAGCCGATAGGATAGTCTGGCGCTCTCTCTTCCGAACCTCTACACCTCACGGTAGAAGGGGAACGACTAAGTAAGTAAGTAAGTAAGTAATAATGTATCCACCGGAGCATAAACGCACTTCAGTTACAATTCTAAAAAAAGTATTAAAAAAAAAATACAGCAGAACATTCTAAGGAAATCTAAAAATATGCAAGAATTACAGAACCATTAGCCTTATTAGTCATCGAAGTAAAGTGATGTTAAGGATACTTTTGAACAGAATAAAACAGAAATCAGAAGAGATTTTGTCCGAGGAATAGGCTGGCTTTAGACCAAAAAGAAGTACCTCAGAACAAATCTTCAATATTAGATTACTGATCGAAAAACATCTCCAGCATCAACGCGATTTATACCATAACTTCATCGATTTCATAAAAGCCTTCGATCGAGTCTGGCATGAAGGCTAATGGCAAATAATGAGAAAATTCAATTTTGATACCATCATCATAGATATCATTGAAGTACTATACAAGGACGCAAGCAGTGCTGTTTTTGCAAGCAATGACATTGGAGAATTTTTCAAAACAACTGTAGGAGTTCGTCAGGGATATATCCTGTACCCAGTGCTCTTTAATATATATCTAGAACATATTATACAGGAGGTTCTCTACGATTAGAAAACAACCATATCGATTGGAGGCCGACCTCTTTTCAATCTACGTTTTGCTAATGATATCGATCTTATAGATGGAACATAATCAGAACTTCAAGACCATACCTTTATACTGGAGAAAGTAACAATAACATATCGGATGGAAATTAATATAGAAAAAAGTAAGATATTGGTAAATAGCCATAAGAAACATGGTCAGACCAACATTACGTTAAATGGGCAAACGTTAGAAGAAGTTAACACCTTTAAATATCTGGGGCCCACTATATGTAGTGATGGAAGATCAAGTAAAGAAATCAAGACAAGACTTGAGATGGCCTCAGCTGCCATGACAAGGCTGAATGTGATCTGGAAAAGTAACATCAGTTTTCCGTGAAGATCAAATTATACAAATCACTTGTATAATCTATTCTCTTGTATGGGTGTGAGGTCTGGACACACACTGCAGATACGGAGCGAAGGATTCAGGCTTTCTAGTATAAATGTTATAGAAGAATTTTGCGTATTTGCTATAAAGAGCACAAAACAAATGTCTATGTTAGAAAGAAAATAAACACCTATTCAGGCCACCATGAACCACTTTTGTCAGTAGTTTTTTTTTTTTTTTTTGTACGCCCGCTAATACTCGAGGCGAAATTTCAGGTTATTATTGATGTCTAACCTGACATTAATTTTACGTGAGTATCCCTTTTTTCTTGTACAGAGACAGGTGACCCTCGCCATTCAGGCAAATACTCGCCAATCTCGGAGGTACCCATTAGAGCTGGGTCGGCTCAGGAGCCGCCAATCCCTGGTCGATGACACTCCTTCAAATGTCCTCGCCAGGTCTCGAGTTAATCCAGTCCAAATCCCGGTCGACGAAAAATCCTCAAATGCCGTCGCCCGGGTTTGATCCTGGATCACCCGGTCGCCAGAGCGGTGTTGTAACCACTACGCTAGCGCGGCTCCCTTGTCAGTAGTGAAACGTCGAAAGCTTGCTTGGTTTGGGCATGTAACTCGTCATGACTCCCTTTCGAAAACGATCCTCCAGGGAACAGTCGAAGGTAAACGGAGAAGAGGAAGGCAAAGAAAATCCTGAGCTGATAACATCAAAGAATGGGCAGTGCACGGTTTTTCCACACCATTGCTGAGGATAGAGAGCAGTGGAGGACCCTGTCTGCTGATGCTTCCACCATGACACCCCTACGACCCATGACGGGTTACGGGTTGAGATGAGATGATGTGACAGAAGTATGTAAATATATTACATGATATCTACACGTTTTGCTTCCACCTGTTTTCCACATTTTCTTGCTGATTAGTTTGGTTGATGCAGAACCTTTGTACTTGATATCTGTCTCACTCATAATTTAGCCACGCCTATTTTTTCTTTTCTCTATTGTCTTAACAGGCACTAGGAATGTTTAAAATCAGACCGTTTCACGTTTAGAGAGAGGGGACGGATCGTATAATGGTAGAATCAAGAGCGATAATTCAAAAGTTGTATCTTTTGATAGATGCACGTAGAAAGAGAAAAGGGGGAGATAAACTAATGAAGAAAATGAAGGACGATAAGTTAAGACGTACTTTCGGTAGACATTGGTCAGGGGAATCAATCGGAGGAAAGGGAAGATAATCAATCTCAGTTCCCCCCCCCCAACCCCCACATCCGTTCGTTCGTGAAGGTAAATTAAGCTACGGAACGACGAGATCAAAGAGACGATTTGCCCGTGGGACCACGTCTACGGGCGGCTTAAGTGACAAAATAGACTGTGATTCAAAATCTAACCGCAGAAATCCCCAAAGGTGTTATGTCTCACACTGGTCAGCGACTTTTTGTCTATTTAATATATATATTCCAGCTTTCAAATTTAGATTATTCAGTACCCACAGAAGTTTAGGAACATCTAGCTGCGATTTTTAGATCCACTGTATCATTGGAATTACTTAGTTTTTTGTTGTAGTTGTTTTAATTTCTGTGCTGCGGTAAATATTATACTAAGATTTTTCTGTGTTGAGTGACTTAATTTTTAAAGTCCGTCATTTATATTTCACTAGGATTTACAGTGTGTTAAGTGACTAGCGAATTAAAATAATTTATAGCTAAATTGTTCCGGCTGTAACGTTGATTAATTAATTGCTAGTAACAAGTAAGGGATACTTGGTCAACTAGTAAATGCACTATTCACTATGAGTACTGACGAAATAAATATTTATTTTTAATTCATTTTGAGTAATTTTGTAAATGACTAGCGCTCAATTCACTGGTTTTTTTTGTAACGATAAGATAAGCTATACACGTGTAGTTCTATTCAAAGTTAAATAACCGAGTGGATAATAACTTATAATTCTGCGCGGGTTAATTTTAGGATAGAATAGTGGTGTGGTGGTTATTGTTATTATATGGTTGTTTTTTCTTCCTATATTCAGTACGGGTCACAAACCCAAAATCTACCAGCGGCCTTAATCTGTGAAAAAGTCTAATCTGAAAATAACGGATCTAAGTCCTACAGTACAAAAAGAACATTCTTTTATAACTATCGGGTCTTCAAGGTGAACCGGTCTGGCCTCTTGTTTACACCCAGAAAGAGACAGAGTACCAACCCAAGGAATATTAAGAAAAAATTGTAACTGGACCTAGAGCTATCCAGATTTCTTTTTCCCAATATTTATATACATTCAGCCCGTTGTAACGAAATAATCAAACATTGACATTTTCCGACTATCGACCATTTGTGGTGTGACGAGGATTCTTGATCTTGAGAGATTTTAATACCCCAACATTTACTTCTAGTATCAAATTTATCAGCTACTGACACTGTGAGCATTAAATCTCTTAAGTAATCTCCTACCTGGTCTCATTGATGTGTCATAAACAGAATCCTAGTAACAGTAACGAAGCAAGCGTTTCCCTATAAGAGAATTAATCAGTCTTGGAGAAACTGGAGCTGGTTTCGCCAAATAACCCAACCTTGGATTTGTGGATGTATCATGGAGATATGTTCCAGATCTGGTGAAAGCACTTATTTGGTAAGTGAGAATGAAATGTGATCACGTGTTCGTCAGAGCGAGAGAAAGAAGGAATGAATAATTCTTAAATTTGTATAACTAATATGCTCACTTTGTTGTGCCTTTCTTATGTTTTGCTAATACTGTTCATTTAAGAATAGATTAACTGAGAAACTCTGTTCTTTACAGCATAGGCAACTTCTAGACCATAACGCAAATCTTTTTGACCTTTAATAACTTCTTCTAACGGGATCTGTCTCAACAGAGGGAGGGGGGATTACACTTATGGGTCTATTCCTTATAAATTCTGTAAAATATGATTTTTATGTTTTGATAAATGTTGTGAAGTTCTTTATGATAAATAAAATTAACATAAAACTTATTAATCGTGTCGGTCAGCTTGTCCCAATATCCCTACTCCATTTAATATAGTTTCACGTTTGTGCGTCTAATTGTCGTCACTTATCAGTGTGTGGGTGTATGTGAGTGGTTGATTTATATATACTTATATTAATATATCTAGAAAGTAGACTGTCTGATCAACAAATTTCTGTTGTAGAGATAGGCTGGACTAGAGTATCTGCTCAAATCCAGGGACAGACTCTACCTTTCACCTTTTCACTCGTGAAATCTATTTTCTTTACCTTATCTCTCACTGAGTTACCACCTGTTCTAGTTCTATTCAGACGGTACCGAAATCAATCATAAATACCTATCAAAATCTACGACTGATGAGAGCATTCTAAATTCATTTTTACCTGCAGCAGGAAATTTTAGCATCTTCCAAATATGTCATGGTACAGCGGAACCCAGGTAGTCAGTGCGGGAACTCTCCGGCGACAACGGAACACATAAACACTTTCAATCTACCTTTTCTTTTCTAACTTAATACTGTAACTTTCTTCTAACTCCACTATACTTATTAAGTGTATCTTCTCTTAACCACCTTTATGAAGCACATTAGTTGATAAGAGCTTATCTGTTCAAAACATTGTGTTTGAACGTAAATAAAATATTAAAATTGAAAGTAGGTTACTAGCTGAAGTTTGTATCTTTCCATGAAATTAATAGGCAATTTCGCAAGTGGTATCACAAAGATATGTTTACGATGTCTTGACCATCACCATCATCATCATCATCCTTCATGTCCTCAAGAAACAGAGGGCCTCATCGAATTCATGCTATATTCTTCTATCCAGTTCTGTCTACTCAAGATATGTCCATATTTTCTTTATTCCTTTTATTTCTATCTCTAGTTCTTTTCTCCAAAGGTATTTTTGGGCGTCCTCTATCTCACTAGGTTTTAAGAATGGTTTAATGTGAAAACACTTTTAGAATTGTATTATTGCAGGGCAGAAATGTAAAAAGGCAGTAATGTCTATTTTTACCGTAATGAAATAACGATTTCGTACGTTCTATCAGAACAAAGACTGCCTTGCAATGCTATCAAGAGGTTTTTTTTTTTTAAATACGATGTTTTAAAGATTTAATTAATGAAAAATAACCTATTCGGGAAAGAGGAAAAAAATACAAATAGAGGAGAGAGAGCGAGAGAGAGTGAGAGTAAAGTGGAAGAAAGAAGAAGGTGAGATGAAAAGATAAGTGACAAATATATTGGAGGATGAAGGAGAAAAGATGCGAAAGATAGAGGAGGCAAGGTGTACAGATATTGAAGATAAAAATGAGAGAGCACCTGAGAGATGATGTTCATTCATAACCCTCCACTCCCAAAGGAGAATAGGCCTTCAACAAACACATGCCAAGTCCTCTTGTCACGTGCCATCATCTCAAGTTCTTTCCACGTTCTCTTTATCATTTTCACCTCTGTTTTCAGCTCTCTTCTCTATGTGCTTCTTGGTCTATCTCTGCTTCTCTTGCCCTGGGTGTTCCAGAACAAGGACTGCCTTGTAATGCTATCAACAGGTTTCCTTAGTGTGTGTCCTATCCATCGCCTTCGTCTTCTTCTCATCTCTTGTTCCACTGGCACTTGTCTAGTTCTTGTCATCAGTTCCACGTTGGTAACCTTGTCATACCATTTTAATCCCTTTATTCTACGCAAGCACCCATTTATGAAAGTCTGTAGCTTTTTGGTAGTTGTCTTTGTTGTTCTCCATGTCTCAGAGCCATACAATAGGACTGACTTCACATTTGAGTTGAAGATTCTTATTTTCGTGTTGGATCCGATTTCTCTTGATCTCCATATATTTCCCAATGCAATGAAAGCTCCTCTTGCTTTTTGTATTCTTATTTTGATATCACTGTCTGTCCCTCTAACTTTGTCTACATTGCTGCCAAGATATTTGTACGATTCTACATCTTGTATTGGTGCTTCTTCAAGTTCAACCCTGTTATCATTACCTGCATTTATTCTCATTATCTTTGTCTTTTCCCTGTGTATTTTCAGACCCAATTGCTGTGACCTCTCATCGAGTGTTTTCAATTTGTCCTGCATCTGATTTCGATTATGGGACAGAAGAGCTAAGTCGTCAGCAAAATCCAGATCATCCAACTGCTTAATCAGAGTCCACTGGATTCCATTTCTGTTGTGTGTTGTCGATGTTCTCGTAACCCAGTCTATTGCTAGTAAGAAAAGAAATGGAGACAAGAGGCATCCCTGTCGCACTCCTGTTCTTATCCCAAACGGTTCTGTAAGCTGTCCTTCATGAAGAACTCTGCATATCATGTCTTCATATGTTTTCTTTATTAAATTAATGATCTTCAGGGGAACTCCATAATGCCTCATCAATTTCCAAAGTGATTCTCTGTCTACACTGTCAAATGCCTTTTCGTAGTCCACAAATCCGATGTATAGTGGTGAATTCCATTCCAGACTTCGTTCAACTATTATTCTCAAAGTGGCTATCTGGTCTGTACAGGATCTGTTGTGTCGAAAACCTGCTTGTTCATCTCTCAGTTTCTTGTCTATGGACTCTTTTAATCTTTCAAGGATAATCCTGTTTAATACTTTTCCTGGCACTGATTACTCCTTTATAATTTGTGCACTCTTGTAAATTTTCCTTCTTAGGCAACTTTACCAGATATACTTCCTTCCATTCTGCTGGTATCTCTTCCTTTTCCCAGACTTTACCAAGTAATTTATATAACATCTCTGTAGCCGTGTCGATATCTGCTTTGATGGCCTCTGCTGGAATGCCATCAGGTCCAGACGCTTTTCCATCTCTTAGAAGCTTTATGGCTTTCTTTATTTCTTCCTTCGTTTGTCTTTCACCGTTAATTTGTAGCTCTTCTTCTGCTGGCTGGATGTTCGGGGGGTTTTGTGGAGCTGGTCTATTGAGAAGGTCCTCAAAATATTCTGTCCACCTCTTCATTTGCTCTTGTATATTGCTGAGCAGTTTTCCATTCTTGTCTTTTATGAAGCAACTTGTTTGCTTGTATTTCCCCGTTAGCTTCTTTGTGCTGTTATACAGTTCTCTCATATTCCCGTTGGCTGCAGCATCTTCTGCCTCCCTTGCCAACTCCTCAATATACTTCCTCTTGTCTCTTTTGATATTTCTTTTTACTTCTTTGTTTGCTTCTGTGTACACTTCTTGAGCCTTGGCTTTGGAACTTCTGGTTTTGCTTGTGTTTAAATCTGCTTTCTTGTTTTTCCTGTCTTTTATCTTATTGATGGTTTCTGTTGTTATCTATGCGTTTTGTTGTCGTTCCTTTTTCCCCAGTATTTCTTCACATGTCTTATTCCATATCGTTTTGATTTGCTGCCAATAGTCTTTTGTATTCTCTGCATCTTCCAGCTGTTGGAGCACTTGGAATTTGTTGGATATTGTGACCGCAAATTTGTCTCTTGTTTCTTGATTTCTTAGATGTCCTACATTAAATTGTTGTCTATAATTTTGCATTGCTGCATATCTCTTGAGTTTCATTTTTACTTTGGCTATCAGAAGGTGGTGAACTGATGCCACATCTGCTCCTCTATATACCTTTACATCCTGCAATGATGATCTAAACTTCTTGTTTATGCATATATGATCAATCTGATTTTCTGTTCTATGGTCTGGTGATATCCATGTTGCCTTGTGTATTCTCTTATGTGGAAACATGCTTCCTCCTATAGCCAGTTGATTTGAAGCACAGAAGTTTGAGATAGGTCCCCATTTTCATTCATTATTCCTAGCCCATGTTTTCCCATGACTTCTTCAAAGCCGATGTTGACTGTACCTATCTTTGCATTCATGTCACCCATCAAAATTGTGATATCTCTTCTTTTTACTTTTTCCATAATTTCCTTTAGTCTAGTATAACATGCTTCTTTCACAGACTCTTCTTTGTCATTAGTTGGTGCATAACATTGGATGACATTTACATTTATTTTCTTTTTAGCTGTTTTAAAAGAAGCTGTTATTATTCTGGATCCAACGGCTTCCCATTCAATGAGTGCTTTCTGTGCTTCTTTAGATAACATAAGAGCTACCCGTGTGTTACCGGGACCCGAAAGGGGAGCAAAGAATAGTAACACTGGTCCCTGCCAAGCATGTCGTAGAAAGCGACTAAGGAGGGTTGGGCATGGGGCCGGTTACCCCATCCTGTAAAAAAATTTAAACCACAAAAAACTTCAACAAACATGGACAAGTCAATTAATGAAAATAAAACACAGCCATCCAAGACAGGGGAAGGCGTATGATGCAACACAGAGAAAGCCGAAAGGAGTCTGTGTTGCTGACTAACCTTCTTTCTTCTAGGAGAACTTCCAGATTTGGCACCTGGAATGTTCGGACATTAAACGAACAAGGGAAAGTGGCACAAGTAGCAGTAGAGATGAGGGAATATAAAATCGAGGTTCTGGGACTGTGTGAAACAAAGTGGAAGGGGGTAGACAGGAAGAAGCTCATCACAGGTGAATTGGTGCTGTCCTCAGGACATGAAGACGAAAGTTCACACCACAGTGAAGGGGTAGCTCTTATGAGAGATGATGTACTGATATATAAAATTATTAACAGAAAAAAAAACTTGTCATCGGTCTGCAAGAGGACATGACTGAGAGAAGAGATAATGGTAAATTGAATAGATCTGACAGAGGAAAAGCCTGAAGAATGAGGATATATAATCAATCTATCAATATCCGATAGCCCCCCAAGCATCATAGATTTGAAATAATTACACATCAAGCCCTCCTGTCACGTGCCATCAGCTCAACTTCTTTCCGCGAAATGTTTAGACGTCAGTATTTGTCTCATGTTGTGGACTATTTTGATATACTGATGGCCAAACATACTGATCTGGTCACGGAACGGAGATACGTGGGGTACGCAACCAAAGTCATAACTATTGAGATAGTACTGTAGTTCAAGCAGTCCAGGTACGAAGGAGGCAAGCTGTACAGATGTAGAAGATTTACGTAAGACAGACCTGGGAGCGTGTTTGGACCAGGGTTGTGGAGATAGCCAAAATATTTTCCGACTTCCAACTCTTAAAATGTTAGAAGTTCGACTCCGACTTCCGACTCCGAGTACAGTTTTTTTACTAGTCATATGGCATAAAATTCGGACGTTTTTTTTTTTTAAAGACCCGACTCCACTAAAAAAACGACTGACTCCCGACTCCGAAGCCCTGGTTTCGACTTATAATGGTAGATGAAGTAAATCATAGAATTGTCTTGTTCTTCCTCACGGTAGAAGGGGAACGACTAAGTAAGTAAGTCTTGTTCTTGGTCTGCGAGATTACAGGAAAATGAAAGGAGAGACATATTAAAAACAAGGAGCGTTGAGACAAGAAAAACACGAGGATATAAATTGACGGCTAAGTTACCGAGTTGAAAAAAGGGGAAGCGTCCTGCGCCAGTCTACCCTGCTGTTAAATGGATGCATGACTCTGCTTTTAACTTAAGGGAGGCAAAGACAGGGATAAAGGGAATTTGTCATCCCACCTCATAAATATAGTTGGACCTACGATGATGAAGTCTCCAACAGTTCACTCATCAGCATTAGTTTCTGCTGCATCTGTTATTCAATGGCAAAATATAACCATCTGGTGACGGAACGGAGAAATGTGGGGTACAAAGCCAAAAAGGCATAGCTGTAGAAATGGGCGCGAGAGGTCTGGCGTAGAAGCGGCTTCAGTATCTGATCTACGGTAACGATTGAAAACAAAGAAACAAAACAAAACAACATAAAGAGTACTTAACAAAAAAACAAAAACAAAAAAAAAAAATTGGCAAAACTTTCTTATACTTACTGCGGGTCAGACTGAACAAGTGACTATCTATGCCTTGCCGTCTTCCTTGTGATTACTACCGCTAGCCTTAACACTTATCCCTAACCGTGTTTCGAGACGTCGGCCATGTCGGTTTCATGACACTGACCCAGTTACCACCGTTTTTAAAAAGTGTAAATGTCCGACAATTTCTTGTCACACGTTAATTTAAAAAAAAAAAAAAAAAAAATCCTAACCTCTAACCCCATGCCCACGTTGTACAAGTTGGAAAAAATGGACAAAGTAGAGGATAGCTGGGCTCGGGTAAAGTAGGGTGCAATGAAAGTTCCCCTTGTCTTTTGAGTTCTTATTTTTATATCGTTGTCTCAGCGTTGCCACTCGTTGGTGGATTCACCTCCATCTAGGTTATTTTTTTGTTCCGTCTATGTATCATTTTCCTTCATTAGTTGAAGAACGCCCAAAATCGGCCAAAATATCGCCCAAAATATCCCAAGTCGCCGATATCTAGTTTTTTTTTTCAAACTTCAGAGAAGGAACACTTGTCTGTCTCTCCAACGTTGTATAAATAGCTGCCAAGATATGTGTATGATTTTTACATTTATAGTAATGTTTCTTTAATTTCAATCTTGTTCATATTCTCTGCATTTATTTTCTTTATCTCGTGAGAATGGAACCCAATAAACTACCACTAAACGCCTACAACAGTAGGATATTTTATTTCAGGGCGCTGGAAAGAACAAGAAACATATGGATAGACAAATCACAGAAAGCCTTCAACAACGCGAAACACTTGGCTCGAGTACGCAAACTACTGGTACCTACTACGCTTCAGGGCAACAATGAACCAATCAAAAGTATGTAGGTTAAAAAAACAAACAAACAAACAAAAGAAACAAGAAAATACAAACTTACCGCTTATTACTCCATGCATGGGGATACACGTTAAACGCGTCGTTAGCCATTACTGATATGTATTCTCTTGTCAGTAATTTGTTTTTTTTTCCCCTGCTTTAAAAAAAAAAAATCACTTGGCAATGCACTTTGCGGTCTAGTAATTTTAGCTGTTGAATTTTCAGTCGTGTTTTGTTTTGACCATTAGCTGTTGGCTAATAGCAGATAGGATTGCGTGCGGATCATGTGTGGCAACTGTTTGCAGTAGAGTGAGTTTCAGTTCAGTTTAGACATTCAGACGCGTGATGATTCAGATATGACTGGAGCCACATCACTCTGTGTATTCGCAGGAGTTAGTGAGAAACTTGATGATTCATACTTGGAGTCAAGTAACCTATGTATAAAGGTTAATAGCAGATAATGTCGCAGGATTGTGAAGGGGTAGAAACGTTACTATATCTAAGCTCTTATGAGCTAGAATGAACGATTATCATGTTCGCTGGAATTGCCTTCCGTAACTCAAACGTAGAGTCACTTACCCATGTACAGCTTGTAAGACTGCCGCGTTTCAAACCCGGTGACTTTACCCGGAGAAGCAAATGTTGCAACCACCCTGTCGACGCTTGTGTATACTCCAAAATTTATTAACATTGCTTATACATTCTTATCTCAGTGAATTACTGCAAGAACATCCAAGAGTTTATTATCCAAATCTGTAGATATGTTAAATTAATGAACCCCAACACAATGTATTATGGAACCTTTTGGATATAGTATGTTTTTCTCGCCTTCGATATTGCAAAAGAGCTCTTCGTTCAGTTGGATTACCCGTGTTTGAATACACTTCGCAGTTGGGGGCATCTACCACGTAAGTCTTTTAACATTGTATACTTTAATAATTAATATAAAAATCATCAATGGCACATTAAATATTACGGTTGAAATGTAGAACGGTGGAGGTATATTCTATGCAACCTTAAAAATGAATTCATGGATGCAGTAATAAGGGGTAACGGTTAAGTTTGGGAATCCCAATCTTAATCCTGAAGACGTTGGAGACTTTTCTGGATGAAAAAAAAAGAACAATTTTACAGACGCAGTAATAATACTGCATATCGTAAAAGGTAATTAAAATGAGGTTCAGCATGGGTCTGACAATTTCATAATGTAAAACAGTTGCTATGGAGACCGCCATTGCTAGAGTTTATGCTTTGACATAGGCTTCCTTACGGGACCATTTAAAGTTGTGGCTCCATATTGAGTAAAAAAGGGAGATGAGATTGAAGGTTTGGGTTTGGTTTGGAATTCCTAAACCCAAAGCCTACTCCTAATCCTAACAAAGTGGGCAGCTTACTTGGTTGGCATCATACACACGTCCCACCATTTTTCATTTTAATCGCTTTTTTGTGTCCAAGCTTCAGTTTAATTTTTAAAAAAAGAGGGTTGAAATGAAGAACAGTCGACTATCAGTTCGATATGGCCTTAAAAAATAGAATTCAAAGACTCGGTAAAAAGGGGTAAGGGTTAGGTTTAGGAATCCTGAACCTAATCATAAACCCTAACCTTAAATCCTGACCATAAGGACGTGGGTGAATTATTTGGATGGCGTCGAAGATAGCGGCCCACTGTTATTCATTTCAACCAAAAAGGGAAATACGAGAAAAAACCCTCATTTTACCAACTTCTTGGTTCAGTAATTACCGGCATTGACTGACGTTTGAAAAGTGTAGTTGCAGTGAAAAACTGCTGATCGTAAACGTTGGTAGTAACGATATGAAAATCATTGTCAATAACTTTAAAGTCTTCTTCAAAGTTGCCTAACATATGAGGAACATAGAAAACATATATGACCGTCAGTATTACCATATTCGGAAACAAAAACTCTACGGAGATACAAATAGCTTCATGCTGACCCTTTCTGTCTTTGTTATTGTTATTCAGAATCGACGTCATTGCACTTCGGGCAAACCCATAGGTGCTCAGTCTCCCGCAGCAAATGTCGAAGGGTATGAATGCTAATTGTTCCTGTTGCGCACTGGTTGTATACACGGCGGATGCGTCCTCTCATACGTCCATCCCTGCTGGTCTTACGTTTGATGCCAAATTTCACCAGTCTTAGCCGTGATGATTCATCGATTGCAGTGTCATTCTCTAATAGACGAACATGAATTGCCCTCAGTATTTCTTCCTTATATATAAATTAAAAAATAATATGGTATGAAATCAGTTTTACAAGTTAACGGTACACATTACTTCTTTATCCATGGCCAATGCAAATACATAAGTAGGCGTCTGAGAGTGTACGAAGAAGAAGAAGAAGAATCAAAAGCTGATTCCGGATAGCTTGTCACGGGATTGCCTCCCCTTGCTTTACAGTAGTGGTCCACTACTGGTCACAACGCACGCGTATCTAAAAGTAGGTCGTCCAAGGTATCTATCTTCGCGCAAGATTTTTCTTGGCAAAGATGTAGAAAGAAGATGAATGGCGTTTCTACCTTAGGGGAGCCTTCACAAGATATTCCCAGAAGTCAAGAACAAACGCTGCTTAAGGGCTGAGCAAATTTGTTAACTTATTATCTGGTCCGTCGCCTTTTGTGAAGGGTTTATGCAATGATTCTGGCCCGTTCAAGCCCCCAGTTGGAGTAATCCAACGAATGCCCTCATATAAGTAATGGATATATATATATATATATATATATATATATATATATATATATATATATATATATATATATATATATATATATATATATATATATATATATATATATATATATATATATATATATATCAAGAAAAACTGGCTCATACGTTTGCTTTCGTACATTTATACTGAATCAACTATTATTGTTTAGTTTAAAACAACATATAACAAATTTAATAGTCAATTGGTTCAACAAGTTAAAATAAGGGTTAAATGGGGGGAAAGTTATATTACATTTCTCCTCATTGAGGTTTCGGTAGGGCGTTAATAATGTCCGTATTTTTGCTGTAGCCTGTTACACACAACTTAGCTCCAGATGAGTCCAGCAGCTGTGGTTTCCGTCACTTCTTGGTGCTGAGAGCACTTCTTCACTCAATTTGTCCGATTTCGGCGGTTGGTGGTGATGCTCTTCTCTCACACAAGCGGCGTTATTACCACAGTCGTCTGGTGGCTTGTAACCACAAACTGTGACAAATAGACAGAAACAAATGCCTTCTGCTGAGTACATTCGTTCTCCGCAAATTAACAGGCTCATTGTCATGCGCTCCACCCACCAATGTTAACCTCTCAGAAGAATTAAATTCCCGAGCACACAATGTAACTCAGGGAATATGATAAAAATTCACCAATATCCTTCTGGGGGTCAACTAGGAAATTGCGTCTGGAGTGCATGGATACTGATTTGCCGGAATTACAATTAACAAGGTATATAAATCTCACAAAATGATTCTATACACTTTAGGCACCTGTGATGTAATTATCACTCATTACTCATCCTTACACCCGACTGAGTTCTGGGGTCATCTCTGCTGTCGGGATTTCCGCACGACTAGTCAGAAACAATCAACAGCTCTTGCAGTAGTGGTTCATGCATGTACTATTTTCATATGTTGAGGTTGCCAAACTCATATATAACCACTTGGCAAGAAACCTGTAAAATAAACATTAGTAAATAAATTGTTTACACTTACCCCAAAATTTTGGGAATACACACTTCTCCTGGCACAGATTTAGAATGGACCCACAGCCCTTTAGTTAGATGCTGTTCGAATCACTTTAGGTCCGGAAATATGAGTTAATTCCTCTGACGTCTGGTGTTCTGCAAATTCCTGGCCTTGGAAAACTGTTGGTATAATTCCTCTTATAACGTGGTCTGGGAAATATGAGTTAATTCCTCTGACGGCTGGTGTTCTGCAAATTCCTGGCCTGGGAAAACTGTTGGTATAATTCCTCTTATGACTGGGTCTGGGAAATATGACGGCTGGTGTTCTATGAATCCTGCCTGGGAAAACTTTTGTTAAAATTCCTCTCTGACTCCTTGTGATAAAATTCCCAAGTTTCAAGTCTTGTATTAAAATTGCGGGTTTACTTGTAAATTCCAAAGTTGCCCAATACTCGATCTGGTACTTATAGTTGTGGAATTATAAGTCCTATCCTCTTTCCTCTAGGAGGTGTTTAGTTGACGCTGCGATGCAGTCTGTCTGTTCTGTGTCTGATTTCTAAAGTATATCTCACACTCCTTAGTTTTAAATCCCAGCTTTGTTTCCTGCTGAATGTTCCAATCAATTCAATATAACTTCTGGCGAACCAATCAAATCTATCTAACACTGTTTGGGTGGGGAAGTTTATCATTACTCATCTCACGCGTATATTGAAAATATTAAATTTAATATACACGCGTGGCCTCTTACAACAGTGATGTCATATCGTTACATAAGACTTCCTGCGCACCTCTGTCTATCACAATATTGTGACCCTGTGTTTCTGTCGTAATGACTTCCGCCCAGATGTTTATGCCGACAGATTATCTAATTATCCCCTTTATCTGCGTGCCTCCGCCAGACAGATGTCTGGTCAGACAGTGTTGTCTTCTTTCATCGTACGCACAATTCACGCTTGTGTCAACATGATCAACAGCTTTCCAATGGGCTCAGACGTTGGACCGACACGTTTCCACAGGTGGTCTTACGGATTCAAAGAGATAAGCGGGGTATTTTTACGATAATACCACAGTTCAGCTGGCGGAACGTAAACACGTATGAGGAGTGGTAAACAATAAGATACGCATTACTCCCGTAGCAAATACTCACATAGGGGAGTGGCGTGTTAGAGACTTCACCATGCTATGTCCAGTATAGAGCAAAATAGTGAAAATAAAGAATGAAAAGGCATGATTTATGCCAAATAAAAGCGATGAGTGAGAAAAATGAAAAGAAAGGATACTGCCGGAGGGATGAAGGTGTGAGAAATCACACAAAAGAGCATGTTCAGACGTTTTGTCACATAGTTTCAGAGTTGGTTTTTTGGCAATGTGTTTCTTGTTCTGTTATCCACTTTCATTATGCTTGAATGCCAACTATAGAGGATGGACTCTCTTGTGTTAATATCTTTTTTGGTCTCAGAATATTTAGATCATCAAAGCCTTATCGTATATTCTCATTCTTCATACTGTTCCTCTTTCAACACTCATTATTTATATACATCTCCTTCCGCCATCGAGAAAATGATATCGAAGACAGCTAACAGTCCTTTTCGGGGTCACTTCTTTTCATATACACACAATTAAAGAATGCGCATGAAATACGTATCTCGATGGCCACATGGAAAATTCTCCAGCAGCTTTAAAGCGGAGACAGAAGCACTAAAAACAGCAGCAATTACCATCATGGAAAATAAAGATTTTGTTATAGACAAGATAGTGTTCCGTACAGACTATCAGTCATCACAACCCTCGGGAACAATGAAAACAACGAATTGGACAGCCTGGCAGAAGTACTAATCGAAACCAGCTATGAATTCAAGCAAGTAAAAGTATATTGGATCCCTATCCAGTACAAGATGTATGGAAATGAGAAGACAGATAAACGTGCCAAAGGAAGAAAGAAAATCCATACAGAAGACCAGGCTACACATGAAGACGTAAAAGCAATAATCAGAAATAACTATAGAGAAACATGGCAGAAGGAACTTCAGGAGCCCAGTAATACAGCACCGTACTATACGTTACCAAGAAGAGATGAAGTGATAATTTTCAGACTAAGAACTGACCATTGCAGACTCAGGTACCATTTGTCAACAAACTGAGTTCGGACAGACAAATGTGTTGACCATGTGGGGGAAGACAGTAGAACGTGGACTCCAAAACTGTAGGCTCTATGAGGGTGGCAGGGTAACAGCGTGGTCTTCTCCAACCCAGTTGAGAGAGAAACTGTATGGTGGCGAGAGAAGCCTGAGAGAGAGAGAGAGAGAGAGATGTGGTTATTTGAGAGCGATCGACGAAGAAATCCTTTTCATGGCTGACATAATTACAACCAAAATAAGCGACGGAGATAATAGTCAAGCGTTTAGTATTGAATTTAAACATTCACACAATATGCCCTAATTATAACCAAAGGGCTCTAAAACATGGAGAACAACAAAAACAATAACCAAACAGCTACAGACTTTCATAAATGGGTGCTTCCATACAATGTAATGAATTAAATGGTATGACAAGATCACTAATATGGAACTGATGACAAGAACCAGACAAGTGCCAATGGAACAAGAGATGACAAGAACCACACAAGTGCCAATGGAACAAGAGATGAGAGTAAGACGATGGTGATGGATAGGACACACACAGTGAGGAAGCCTGTCAATAGCATTACAAAGCAGTCCTTGTTCTGAAACACTTACGGTAAGAGAGACACAGGTACACCGAGAAACACATAGAGAAGAGTGCTGGAGAGAAAAGTGAAAATGATGAGGAAGACGTGGACAGAGTTTGAGATAATAGCATGTGACACGAGGACTTGGCTTGTGTTTGTTGAAAGCCTTTTAGGAGCTAAAATGTATTGATTGACTGACAAGGTCCCGTGTAATTCCCAGATGTAACTGAAGAAGCAAAGAAAGAATTGGGCTACTGCAAAATTTAAGCTGAATCACAAAGGAATGGGAATGCTATTACAGGTTCTGAAACGAGGTCGGGGCCACATGACCTTGTGAAGCCCCGTTCAGTGATTGGGAAGAGGGGTAAAAGGTGAAGAGTCATGCCTCCTTGGATGAGATGAGCACCTCCCTACCCATAAAGTGAGGCCGCTGTCAATACTTCTCCTTCGAGAACCAGGGGTAAATTAACCTGGCGGGTGTAATCTCGAGTTCTCTAATGGCAAAGAGCAAATGTAAATGAGCGCTACCATTCCTTTGCGTTTTCTCTCAAGATCTTGGACTTCGTCAGCTAGGGTAAATGAACCTGGTCTAATTTCGAACTGCCTAGAGCAAAATGTACCACCAAGATCTTGATTTTTCCTTTGATATTTTTCTTTTCATGCAAAAAATAGACATACTTTTATCTTCTTTTTTTCCCATTTCTGGCATGTTTTGCTCGGCGGATATAATGGGGTGCGGTGCTTCGTAGTATGTTGTAAAGGGTACGGTACTTAAAAAGGGCACCGCATTAAGTGGTAAAAAAATTGACCAGGTGGCCTACTTGTGGTAAAGTCATATGAAGGCAAGAGGCACGATAATGAAGCGACTACTTGTGATAGGATGACGGAATTATCTTTTCGAATGATAAATGTTAAAATTGATAAGTGGACGATCCGTGATTGTTTGATTGAGTGGTTCTTCTTCTTCTTCTTCGTACACTCTCAGACGTCCACTTGAATGTTCTCAAAGAAAGCAGTAGTCAGTATGAGGCTATTTGAATCCCTGTAAAGCTTTTCTACAAATGGAGCTGGCGTTGGCCATATGCGCTTTCTCTGCACCGCATATCAGGGGCAACTTTGAAGCAGATGTTCAGCAGCTATTTTATCAGTGCCACAGTTACACTGATCGCTAGTTCCTATCTTCAGCTTGTTGAATAGATGGTATCTCAATCTGTTGTGGCCAGTGTTGAGTCTGAAGATTACCACTTGTTCTCGTCTGTTGAGTGGTTCTACTCTGACGATATCAACACCAACACACAAGATGGGAAATAAAAATACTAGAGATGTAGAGGTGTTTCGCATCAAGTGAGATTCCTTTAATAAAACATCATTATTGTCACGGTTTGCCTCCCCTTAGCTCTGCAGTAATGGTCCAACAGTGGCCAAAACTCAAGAGTAACTAATGAGTCTTCAAAGGTATAATGATGCTTCTACCTCCAGGGAGTGTTCACAAGATATTCAGAAAAGCGAGAACAATGCTGCATTGGCTGAGCACGTTAACTCTAGTATCTGCCGTCAACTAATGTGAAGGATTATGTAATATGTTTTTTTGGCTTGTACAAGCCCCCAGCTGAGTTAATTCACTTGTTCCAAAAAAAGTACCATCAACTGGTACCACCAACTAGTATCACAAAAGAAGAGAATCAAATATCCTCTGAGTATTGAGTTTCCCGACACATACGTATGTGACCCCCTCTTTTCATTCCAGCATCCCATCTACCTCAGAGCTTTTACCCTCTCTGAGATTTAAACTTAATCCCAGTGGGCAAAAAACTATCTTTACATTTAAAATGAATAGTTTTATATTTAATTTTTGTTGAAAATGTTAACAAAATAGTTTGAATTTGTTTACATTTACATTTGTTGAAAAGGTTGAAACTTTCATTACATTTAGAGTGAATATGTTTTACATTTACACTGGTTACAAAGGTTAATAATCTGACAAGTTTGTACATCATTTCTTTCATCATTCCCTCCCTGCTCCATATGGAACTTGGGACTGCCTCTGCTTTTGATTCTTTAAAAGAAACTCGCAATGAAGCAGTCACCAGTCCTGGCAGTGATGGTTCATGAAATCACCATTTTGTATGCTGCGGTTGCCAGCCTCAATTGATTTGGTCATCCACTAGGAATTTTCACATATTAATATTCACATGTCAATATATGTATTAGTTCACATATTAATAATGAAAAAATATAGAATTCAAAATGTACAATTTACGCCAGTCTTTATGCTCACAGACTGCTGTCTCAGAGAAATAGTTTAAGGCAGCTTGACGATGCCACTTACACGTGGTCTTGGGTGTTTTTACTTTAGCAATTAGTTCCCACTTTGAATTTTATTTTATAGTTTCCTCAGATTCCGGGTTTCCCTGTTAAATTGGTAGCGTTTTCCGGGACTCTCAGTCCTCAAAATGCTCCAACAAGGTTTGGTCTGGTACTTTTCTTGACTCTGGCAAGGCCTGGTTGTCTTCTTGGCGCGAGTGAATTTTCATAGTGCTTTCAATCGACTAAAGTTAGGTTATATTTCCCCTTTCGTTCCTTGCGCAAGTATCGTTTACTATTAGACCAGGCCCCAATCAAAAATGTGGGTATGTTTACTTCTCGAGTGCCGGCAAATAGTTTCAAACATGCGTGTTTAGGATGGGGTAATTCAAAATATTTCCTCTAGGAAATTTATGTGCATTAATACAAAGGTCATGTCTTCCAAATATGGAATGAAAACATCCGGTCACTCTCTCGGCAATGTTTACAAATAAGATATTACTTTTATTTAAAGTAATGTCTTTATTGTAAGGTGTACAGGAAATGATTATGTCATTCGTTTCCACCGAGTGCATGCCGACAGGTCGATAATGTATCGCGGGGCACTCCAATGTAAACATGACACGCTTTCACTATACGAATATTGAACGGGCCCATCTTGGTTTTACCTGCGTCTTAATCTTACAAAGCTGAGAAGCGCAAAGTAAACATGATTGTGGTGTCTGCCCATGCACACCACATGTTAGATTTATTGAGTTTGAGTTAGTGCTGATAAATGCGGCACTATTTGGGATATTTATTGAAAATGAGGCGCACCGGAAAATGACGTCAGAGTTTGTGTTGATATGTGTATGGCCAAGGTGAAGTAAAACCTTGCACTTTGTGACAGCTGTGGTTTTTGGCTGTGTTTTCTTTTTAAGTTCCAGTATGGACCTACTACGAAGTGTGTACCTTCTGACAGGAGAGGGTTTGTACAAGAGCATGAATACTCTTGAATTAAAAGTAATATGTACGGAGAAAATTAATAAATAAGGATTAATCATGAATAACGAGTATGCATGCTACAAAGAATTTCAGTTATTAAAAGATGTCGAATTCGTTTTAAAAAGAAGACTGTTTTAGTTCCTCATTGGTCAGGTAGAGAACCTGTATGCGTGTTGTGATAGAGGGAACAAAACTATGAAAAGTGAGAGATTTTACCCGGGATGTAACGGGATAACGAGCAGTACTATGAGCGACCGCTGGAGCAATCAAATATATATTAACTGTGGACAGGGGTAGCAATTTACCTATAATAATAATAAACGAACACAAAATATATTCGAACGGCGCCCCACCACAATGATCAATTATCACTGAAGGGAGTGTAAAAGTGATAAGAAAATAGCTAATATCTGCTAGATAGCAGAGAAAAAAATAGGCCGACCACGGAAATTGCGCGTAATCAGTACTCACAACAAATGTAACTATTTCCGGAGAGGAGAAGAGATCGACCCAATAATTATGTGACAATTATCACAATTTAGTTCCCCACGGAGCATAGACCTTCAATAAACCCATACCAAGTCTTCATGTCCTGTGCCATCAGCCGAAGGTCTTTCCAAGCCTTCATCATCCCCTTATATCTGTCTCCATGTCTCTTCTCTATGTGTTCTTTTGTCTCCATCTACCTCTCTTACACTGGGGGATTCCACAGCAAGAACTGACGTGTAATGCAATCAATAGGTTTCCTCAGTATGTATCCATTCCATCTCCAGCGTCTTCTTCTCATCTCTTATTCCACTGACGCTTGTCTGTTTCTTGTCATCAGTTCCACATTAGTGATCTTGTCAAACCACTTCAATGCTTCTGTTGTACGTAAGCACACATTTTTGAAAGTCTTATAGCTTTTTGGTTGTTGTTTTTGTTGTTGTCCATGTTTCAGAGCTATACAATAGGATTGGCTTGAGATTTAAATTGAAGATTCTGATTGTTATGTTAGACTTGATTTCTTCTTTTATAAAACATGAACGCGAAAAATTATTTTCTTCTTCCTCTTTGTCGTTGTCGCTCCATAAGGGGCATCAAGAACAAATAATAGGGCTACTGCTTTCTCGAGCATGTCGTAACATGGTACTAACATTAGGTTGTACATGCGTCTAGCAGCCTTATTCTGTAAAACAAGTTGCTGCAGAGCTACCACTGCAGAACAAATGAATGTTTCGTTGTAGCTTCCTGGAAGGAGACTTGCTACATTTGGGTCTATAGACTCCATTGGGTGCGAAAGTGGTATGGTGATGATGATTTATTATGAGCTGATGTGTTAGAACAGTGGTTCCCAAATGGTGCGGCATTTCAACACTGGGGCGGCGTGCCACAGTGGTACGGCGTGCCACACTGGTGCAGCGCGAGAGGATGGCAGGTGCGACGTGCCACACTGGTGCGTTGCGAAAGCATGGCAGTTGTAGCGAGAAGATTCAGTGACAATCAATGATATAGAGACATTAAATAAACATTTTCATGTGCCGAAAATAAATATGAGGGTAATTTTCTTATTTATTTTGTTATATGTGTGTCGCGAGTATGGAAATAAATGATGTCTGAGTTTAGAAAGAATATGAATGAGTAATGTGAAAGTAGAGAAAATTAAAGTCACTAATGAAAATATGAAGAGAGATATGATTACTGGGGAGAAGAGAGATATGATCAGATATCTAAAGTCGACTTCCCAGCCATACTCAGGACTATGTTTTTTAATATGTCATATCCTCATCCGTCCTATCTTGCTAAATAGGATAATCTATTATAGTAAGGACTACAACAGCAAACCTTAAGTGACAGTTAGAATAGATAAATTCTGACCGCTTAGAACATATAAATATTTTTATTAAAGAAACCACAATACCAACATAAAATAATAACTTCTCTAGCTCTGATGGGCTAGTGATTATATGTCACAAATCACAGAAAAATACTTCGCTCAATCTCACAGGCCAAACATCTCACTCCACACCACCAACACCCGTACACTTTCTCACCACCAAGATAATCTAACAAATGGGTTAGGCCCCCAGTTTTGCGAGGAAACGGCCACTCCTATATTGTAAATACTCCTGGTAGGTAAGTTACTTCCTCAGCTAGGAAAACCACTATACTGTTCCACCTGATTTGAAAGGCTAATGAGATAAGCTCTCTCTGAAACAGCGTCGTAATAAATCCTAAGCGTTCACAATTTCTTGTGGCTGGTGGCCACACTAGCAGGTAAAGGAGATTAAAACGAGTGCTGAACCACGTGCACTCACTGATATATCAAAACAAGAACAACTACTGCTGGCAAACGAATATCCAGGAGGGACCAGCAGGTGCGCCTCTTATGCTGGATTGTGAAAACTTGACTTCTCAGACAGGGAACGAATATTAGAAATAGGCGAATCCTCTCTGGCTCCGAGTTAACAGGACGAAAATGGGTCTGACGATAGTGCCGAAATGACTGGATGGTAACGGAGGCAGCCTATATATGCTGGAATGACAGGTAATTTCGAACAATAGGCTGTGTTTACGTTATCCACGACGCAGCCGTATATGCTGAAACTGGCAGTAGGATCTAGACTGCCGTGTATTCAATACTAGGCAGAGGTGCTAATATAACTAGAAGCTGCCGTATACTCTGGAAGTGGCGAATAATTAGTAAGTACCAAATATAATTTGGAAGTTGCTAGGTGCCAGGAAGCACCGTACAAATGTGACCACGCTTTGAAAATATACAAGCAATTCAATATCTCTGTGACAAAACGTCTGAACATGCTCTTTTTGTGTGATCTCTCATACCTTCAGCCCTCCGGCAGTATCCTTTCTTTTTCTTCGATTTTCTCATTTATCTCTTTTATTTGGCATAAATCATGCCGTTTCATTTGTTATTTTCACTATTCTGCTCAATGCTGGACATAGCATGGAGAATTCTATACACGCCACTCCCTATGGCAGTAATTGATACGGCAGTAATGCGTATCTTATTGTTTCACACTCCACTCCCAGACTGTTGTTACGATTCGCCAGGTTTGGTGACCCGGCCAGCGATAATATTTTATCGCTTAATCTGTCTGACCACCTGTGGAAATGGGGCGGTCAAACATTTGACCCCTCTGGAAAGCTGTTGATCATGTTGACACAAGCCGGTATTGTGATACGATGAAAGAAGACCACCCGGGCTGACCAGACATCTGTCTACCGGAGGGACGCAGATAAAGGTGACAAAGAGAGGTGCGCCTGAAGTCTTAGGTAACGATAAGAGATCACTGTGTAAGAGGTCACGCGTGTATATTAAATTTAATATTTTCAAATACGCGTTGGATGAGTAATGATAAATTTCTCAACCCAAACAGTGCTAGATAGATTGCATTGGTTCGCCTGAATCTACTATGATTTGATTGGAACTTTCGGCGGAAACACAGCTGGGATTTGAAACTAAGGATTATGAGATATAATCTAACAAACTCGGAGTCACAGCACACAGACAGACTGCATCGAAGCGTCAACTAAACACCTCCTACATGCCAGAAGAAAGAGGATAGAACTTATCATTCCACAACTATAAGTACCCGATCGAGTATTGGGCAACTTTGGAAGTACAAGTAAACTCGCAATTTTAATACAAGACTAGAAACTTAGGAATTTTATCACAAGGAGTCATAAGAGAAATTATAGATTTCCAGACCAAGTGTTTCACCCGTCATAAGAGGAATTATAGATTTCCAGACCAAGTATTTTACCCGTCATAAGAGGAATTATACATTTCCAGACCAAGTATTTCACCCGTCATAAGAGGAATTATAGATTTCCAGACCAAGTGTCTCACCCGTCATAAGAGGAATTATAGATTTCCAGACCAAGTGTTTCACCCGTCATAAGAGAAATTTCTCAGACTTAAGTGATTCGAACAGCATCTAAACACAGCGCTGTGGGTCCATTCTAATCTGCACCAGGAGAAGTGTGTATTCCCAAAATTTTGGGGTAAGTGTAAACAAAGTACACCGATTACGGAAACAACGGCAGATGGATCTATTTGTTGTTGCCCTAAAGACGCCGCTAGGCGTGATGGGAAACTACAACAGAGAAAATCAATCTGCTGTTGCCCTTAAGACGCCACAAGGCGTGATAGCCTCTGACTGCTTGGTCGGTCTTTGGCTAAGGACGGAAGAAGAAGAAGAAAGTAAACAAAGTATTTACTAATGTAAATTTTACAGGTTTCTTGCCAAGTGGTTATATATGAGGCTGGCAACCTCAACATATAAAAATAGTGTATGCATGAACCACTACTGCAACAGCTGGTGATTGTTTCTGACTAGTCGTGCAGGAAACCCGACAGAAGAGCGACCCCCAGATTCCGACGGGAGTAGCGACGAGTAATGAGTGATAATTACATCACATGTGCCTAAAGTGTAAAGAATCATGTTGTGAGATTTATATACCTGTTTTAATTGTAATTCAGGCAAATCATTATCCATGCACTCCAGACGCAATTTCCTAGTTAATACCCAGAAGGATATTGGTGAATTTTCATCATATTCCCTGAGTTACATTGTTTGCTCGTGAATTTAATTCTTCTGAGAGTTTAACATTGGTGGGTGTAGCGCATGAAAATGGGCCTGTTAGTTTGCGGAGAACAAATATACTGAGGCATTTGTTTCTTTCTAATTTATCACGGTTCGTGGTTACAAGACATCAGACTTAAGTACTGAAGTGCCTACGCCACTAGTGTGAGAGAAGAGTATCACCACCAACCGCCTACAGTGGACGAATTATGTGGAGAAGTGTACTCATCAACAAAAAGAAGTGACGGAAACCACAGCACACATCTGGAGCTAAGTTTTATATAACAGGCTACAGCAAAAATATGGACATTATTATTAACGCCCTACCAAAACCTCAATGAGGAAAAATTTAATATAATTTTCACCTCCTTTAATCCTTATTTTAACTTGTTGAACTAATCGACTATTAAATTTGTTGTATGTTATTTTAAACTAAACAATAATAGTTGATTCGGTTTATATGTACGAAAGCAAACGAATGTGCCAGTTCTTCTTGATAAATACATATATATAAATATAGAGCCAGTTCTTCTTGATAAATATAACGACGGGCCAGAATCATTGCATAACCCCTTCACAAAAGGCGATGGACCAGATAATAAGTTAACAAATTTGCTCAGCCCTTAAGCAGCGTTTGTTCTTGACTTCTGGGAATTTCTTGTGACGGCTCCCCTAAGGTAGAATCGCCATTCATCTTCTATCTGTATCTTTGCCAAAGGTAATCTTGCGCGGAGATAGATACCTTGGACGACCTACTTTTAGATATGCTTGCGTTGTGACCATTAGTAACGGGAGGCAATCCCGTGGCATCTCATCACTAGCCGTAACAGCCATTCCCCTTTTATTTACTAAACAATTTCCAAATTGCCATTCACTCTCTCTCTCTCTCTCTCTCTCTCTCTCTCCAAATCATAGCAAACAAACACCCTCTTACCCGCTCTCGCTCTAGTTATCCTAGGGATCACTGCCAAGCAAATCCTGCCCTGCGTTATGGTTAACACGTAACGCGTGGAAAGCACGCAGCGGTTTAAGACGACCTGAGGCTACAAATATATTCATACACACACTCCTACATAGTCCCACACACTATGGTAAATCGAGGCCAATGTTAGGTATCTAACCATCCTGTGGTAATTATAAGTGGCCTGAGTGATAATTTACCCAAGTAGGAATAACCCGGAATGAGTTACCAAAAACAGCTTTGAGCTTATACCCAATAGTTATCAAATAGCAAACACTCTTAACCGAAATAGTATACACATAACAAAGTGAAAAAAATAGGAAAAAATACTATACATGAGCTCACTCTTTCTGCCTTAAGAATAAATCCACTCCTAGCTAACACTTAGTGATTATGGATCGTGGCTCACTTAATAAAATTCAGAGCACCCCAGTCAGGAAACAAATTTACCTTAAGGAAAAAGAATGTATATATAGTTAAGATGAGTTAAAGTAACACGGGATCTCTATTCTATTAGATTAAGCTAACACCCCACTGTATTAAATAAGTAAACGTGTGCATACCGAGTTAAAATTAATTCCTGCACTACAACTGCTATTAAGCTCTGGCGCAGAATATCACTTTGTAAAGTGGCAGAATTTCTCTTGAGACCATGGTACCGAGTGATAGAGACACCTCGCTTAAATAGCAAGATAAAGTCTGCAGGTGGCTTTTGCATGTGCAATAGATGTAATAGAACCTGACGTAAGGCCGAGGGGAAAGTTCCCTTGGGCGACCCTACATGCAGGAAAAAGACGTAATATGAAGCAACACTGGCGGTTCTACGAATGACCAAAGTTCGAGATTCTAGACGAGGGCGGCAAAAAATGAACGGTAAAGGTTATATCCCGTGTCCACGGGTTCTCTGTAAATCAAAGAAAACAGGGAACTAGCCGTTCTCTACAAGAAAGGTACAATAAAAGATTTGGTTTGGTTTGATTTTTAAGGACTATCTTCATTGCACACGGATTACCCCATCAGTGATCCGATCTCCTCCCTTAGATCACACAATGAGGATCTCAGTGCAGTGCACGAACGCCGTAGCACCGGCAAGAATCCCAAAGTGTGTAAATAGGAATGACACATTGTAAATAGTTTTGTTGTAGGTAGGCTTCTAATTTTTAAATTTTACCAGGGCAGTGGCCTTATGGCCTACTCTTTACGATTTCCAACTGCCGTGGGAATTTTAACATGCGCAATTTGCACACGGGACCTCCTATTTTTTTCACCTTTATCCGACAAGGCGAGGCATCCGATCTCACTTCCCAGTAGACGGGGGAAGGGGGGAGTATGACATCATTAGGACCATTAGATTTTTTTCCATAAATTATATTCCCTCAACTGTGAATCGAACCTGATGCCTCTAGAAACTCGTGGAGGACGCCGTACCACTTAGCCACTCCAACCCCCAGAATAAAAGGACCTTTAGCTAGATGCCGCTGTCCACGTGCAGAGTGGTGGAATTTAGCCTGTCCAACGTTAGATTGACATGACCAAAGCCAGAAATAGCGCTATTAGCAGCTGTAAGACAGAAAAGTGGGCGTAGACAAAAATAGAGAACAAGACAGGGCAGACCACTCGGCTAAAAATGAAAGAAATTTCATTCAAATCACGACAATGTGATACAATAGGGGAAATATATATATATATATATATATATATATATATATATATATATATATATATATATATATATATATATATATATATATATATATATATATATATATATATATATATATATATATATATATATATATATATATATATATATAGAAACCTGCAGAATTTTCAAGATTTTATTCAGTAAAATAATTAATTTAATATAAAATAGATTTAAATAATAATCAAAGTAGTTTAAAAAAATGCAATTTATTCAATAAAGCAGTGCAAGGAGTTTTTTGTTGTTGTTGTTTTTAAAGTATTTCTTATCAATTAAAAAAATAAATTCTGTGTGGCGTGCAAATTTATCAATCCGAAAGTGTGGCCAGAGAAAAAAAATGTTGGGAACCACTGTGTTAGAACAACGGACCACAAAAACGTATGCAGCAGTTAAGAGACACAATTTTGTCATCAGACCCAAAGGTTTTTTATATATGGACATGCGCCCTAATATAACTGACAAGGCTGAAAGCGACGCGCCTCGCGAAAACGAAGCAAAAGTTTATATAAAAAAAAATTTCAAAATACCATCATCTATGTTTGAATAACACAAGGAAGGTGCCTCACGATGGGAAATGACCCGAACCCCATTTGACCTGTCGGAGGGTCCACATGAGGGGACGTTTGTTTCTGCTTTTTACTTTATGGTTATCTTGTTTCCTTTCCGGGGCTCACTACAAAGACAATGGAAGAACAGTTCCCTTAGGAATATCATTAGAAGCAACTAACATGAGATTGTGCACGTGACTGGTATCCGTGTCTTGTAAAATGAATTGCTACAAAAACCATAACCACAAGAACATAAACTTTGACATCGGCTTCCTCTAAAGAAACATCTGCAACGGTGGATCCTTGCTTGATAACGAGCGAAAAAAAAGATATTTAAGATAACATATCCGCCTGCTGTATGTCTTTGTTGTTAGTAGATCGAGAGTTATCTTCATACAGCGAGTAACCAATCGATAACACTAGTCAACAACCAAAATGTACCAGAAATGAAAATAGCTGATCTTAACTAATTTTAGTGTGCTGAAAACGAAAATGACATTAAAAAATGTTGATTGGCTCTAGTTTTCAAGATATATGCTACTAGTTTATTTAATTACGGTCAATTTATATATATGACGCAACTGTTGTGGGCGATTGCATAATTTTTTCTAATGACCAATAAAAATGTAACTAGAAGTTGATGATGCAATCCTACCTATGATTACATCACCTTTGTGTACAAATATCTTATCTCTGATAAAATTTTGCCATTAGTTAGTGCATTTGTCCTTATCAAAAGTATCGTAGTTAGAAATGCCTAGGACATGTGTGAACAGTACTAATAATTTCTGTTATATAAGTGGTGAGGTGACATTTCTATCACAAAAACGAAATATAACTAAAGTGATTAAGAAGGCGTACAGTTTGTATTTTGGCTGCAGAATAGGAGATCAAGATAAGAGCTGGGCGCCACACATATGCTGCAATACATATGCAGCACATCTTAAACTGTTGTTGACTGGCAAAAGGCAAGCTATGCCTTTTGCAGTCCCAATGATTTGGAGAGAGCCCACTGATCATCTCAACAACTGTTACTTTTGCATGGTCCCTCCAATTGGGAAAGGCATATCAAAGAAGAAAAAATAGACTCTGGAATATCCAAACATCCCCTCTGCAATACGTCCGGTACCACATGGCGATGACCTACCAGTTCCCAAAGTGCCAGAATCATTTTCAGCTGTTTCAACTGATGAAGAAGAGGACAGTGGTGGTCCTGAACCATCAACCTCAAGCGACCCAGATTTTGAGCAAACTACATCCACTAAACCACACTTAATAACCCAAGGTGAACTGAATGATCTTGTAAGAGATCTGAATTTACCGAAGAACAAGGCGGAGCTTTTGGGTTCCAGATTGCAACAGTGGAATCTCCTGGCAGAAGATGTTACAATTTCTGTGTATAGGAACCGCCAGAAGCCGCTTATTACATTCCTTTTTAAAGAGGGTGACCTTTCTGCGTGCCACAACATTTCTGGTTTAATGGCAGCCCTCAAAATCAATTACATACAAGAAGAGTGGAGGCTTTTCATTGATTCATCCAAGACGTGTCTTAAAGCTGTTTTGTTGAATAATGGTAATGTGTTACCGTCAATTCCAGTTGGTCACGCAGTTCATATGAAAGAAACTTATGAAAACATTAAGCAACTTTTGAAGTGTATAAACTACAATCATCATCATTGGTCACTTTGCGGTGACTTAAAAGGGGTCGCTCTTTTGCTTGGACTACAGGGTGGATACATCAAGTACTGTTGCTTTCTCTGTGAGTGGGATAGCCGTGCACGAAGTGACCATTACATCAGAAGCCATTGGCCAATCAGGCAGTCATTGCAGCCTGGCAGTAAGAAAGTTGAGAACCCAGCACTTGTCGACACCAGCAAGATTTTGTTGCCACCCTAGCACATTAAGTTGGGTCTCATGAAAAACTTTGTCAAGGCAATGGAGAAAACAGATGAGGCTTTCTAATACCTCATCAGAAAATTTCCAAGACTGAGTGAAGCTAAAATAAGAGAGGGAGTATTTGTTGGTCCGCAAATTCAAAAACTTCTTCATGATGACGAGTTTCTTTGCGTGTTGCATGGCAAGGAAAAATCAGCATGGCTAGCATTTAAGTCAGTGGTGGACAATTTTCTTGGAAACATCAGATCTGATAATTACAATGAAATTGTAGAAAATCTCCTTCTGAAGTATAAGAGTCTTGGCTGCAACACGTCTTTGAAAATTCATTTTCTGGATTCTCATCTGGTTTTTTTTACGTCAAACTGTGGAGCGGTCAGTGATGAGCATGGTGAATGATTTCATCAGGACATTGCTGCTATGGAGACAAGGTATCAAGGCAATTGGAGCCCTTTAATGCATGCTGATTACTGTTGGACTGTGACAAAAGACACCTCATGGATTGACTACAAGAAGCAAGCAAAGAGAGCTCGAACAGCGACGGAATAATGACGGAATGGGTTCAAATGTGCCTTTTTAAAACATGATATGTGAACTTTAAATAATGTTTTTATTTTTTCTATCATTTTATGTTGAAATATCAATTAATTGAGTATGTAACCACAATTTTTATAATGCTAAAGTAGAAAGACTAGCTATTCACCCCAGAGAATTAAACAAGCATACATTATTTGTATTACTGTAATGTAAATTCATCATTAAAAAAAAAAACCAGAGCCAATTGGTGAATTTCATTATGATATTTGAAATCAGCATGTCAAAATCAGTAAGAAATGGTATATTTAATTTCTGGTACAAATAACTTTTGAAAATTTGTTGACTAGTGTAATCAGCAACTTACAGTCAGACATGTTCTGTTGACCTGCAAGTATCAGACAGATGGCCGTTCCCACAGTGATAACAAGCTATTTATAGAAACAGGAAAGTTAAAGAATTAAAAATGGCATGCAGTAAGTTTAACATAAGAACTAAATACTCAAAATGTGGGACGTTTCGGCGTATACCCTTCGGCGACCACAGCGATAAAGAGGAGACAAAGATAATAAATATGGATAAGCTATTAAAAAAATAGCAACGTACGTGGGAAAACAAATAAAAAGAGACAAAGATGAGTGATGCAGAAAAGTTAAAAGAAAGTGACAAAAGGACATAGGCAACAGGAGAAAAAAGACATGAAATAAGCATATAAAAATACGACGCGAGAAAAACTATCAGTACAAAGAAACCAACAACAAATATACTAAAAAGGCAAATATAATAACAGAATAATAGAACGAGCTAATGTGATAGACCAGGGTTTGTTAACCTATGTCCCCGGGACCCAATTCGAAGGTCCATGACCTGGGGGTCGGAGTGGCTAAGAGGTAGGGCGTCCGCCTCGAACTCTAAAGGTATGGTGTTCGATTCCCAGTAGAGAGAATATAATTTATGGACATTTTTTTCAGAACCAGTGGTCCTAATGATTCCATACTCCCCCCTGGTCTCCTGTGTAGTGAGATCGGATGCCTAGCCTTCTCAGATAAGGGCGAAAAAATAGGAGGTCCCGTCTGCAAGTTGCGCACGTTAAAAATTCCTCGGCAGTTCGAAATCGTAAAGAGTAGGCCATAAGACCGCTGCCATGGCAACATTTAAAAATTAGAAACATAGCCAATGCAAAAATATTTATAGAATGTGTCATTCCTATATACACACTTTGGGATTCTACCCGGTGCTACGGAGTTCGTGCGCTGTGCTGAGATCCTCCTTGTGTGATCTGAGGGAGGAGATCGGAGCACTGATGGACTTGTCCGTTTGCAATGATGATAGTCCTTAAAACCAAACTAAAGTCCATGAATAGATTCTAAGGGGTCCATGCACGTAACAGGAAAATGTGAATTTTATTTTCACCAAATAATTTTAAATCCAAAGAGTTCACATAGATTTTTACATTTAAAGAAGTATGTTCTTTTTACATGTTTTTTTTTTAAAATTTACATATGACTATATGTAAGATTGTGGGACACACCATCACAAGAACAGCTATGCTATGACCCCTGAAGGAAAGCGGAAGAGAAGCCAACCAAAAACAAATGAGATGCAAAGAAAGCATCGGAGGTGGGGCACTGCACGAAGTATGGCCGCCGGCCGAACAAAGTGGAAACAGTTTGTTGCTGCTTTACAGACGCCATCAGACGTAATGGTCACTGACTGCTTTGACAGCCGGTGGCTAAGGACCAAAGAAGAAGATATGTAAGCTAAACGATTTTTATTTGTAATGAAATTTGTATTTTAAAATTTTAATTATGCGTTTGTATACATTTACTTTAAGAAGGGGCTCGTAGCTTTCACCAAACAATCAAATGGGTTCATAGCCTTCACCGAAGAATCAAAGGGGTTCATAGCCTTCACCGAACAGTGAAGAGGTCCATAGCCTTAATCGGACAAAGGGGTCCATGTCCTTCATCGGACAATCAAAGGGGTTCATAGCCTTCACCAGACAATCAAAGGGGTTCACAGCCTTCACTGGACAACCGAAGGGGTTGATAGCCATCATCGGACAATCAAATGTGTTCATAGCCTTCATCGGACAATCAAAAGTGCCCATAGCCTTCACCGGATAATCAAAGGAATCCATGACACACACACACACACATACAAATGTTAACACATGTAACCCTCGTTTCTAGTGGTGACTGTTATATACTTGTGGCACTCGTTTATAGCGGTTTATAGTTTACTGTTTATAATTGTAACACTCGTTTCTAGTGTTGACTTTTATATAATTGTAACACTCGTTTCTAGTGTTGACTTTTATGTACTTGTAACACTCGTTTTTAGTGGTGACTGCTATATACTTGTAACATTCGTTTCTAGTGGTGACTGTTATATACTTGTAACACTCGTTTCTAGTGGTGACTGTTATATACTTGTAACACTCGTTTCTAGTGGTGACTGCTACTGTACACTTGTATATACATGTAACACTCGTTTCTAGCGGTGACTGTTATATACATGTAACACTCGTTTCTAGCGGTGACTTTTATATACTTGTAACACTCGTTTCTAGTGGTGACTTAAATTCTTTTACCACCCTTTCTAGTGGTGATTGTTATATATATTGTAACATCAGGTTCTAGCAGTGACTGTTATATACTTGTAACACTCGTTTCTAGCGGTGACTGCTGACTGCAGCAAAATTTTCACTTTCGGTTTTCAGCGAGATTATTTTTTGCAATTGTCCCTTTTACTGGTGTGTATTGTTTTAATGATTGTTTATGGTAGTGACAGTACTAAAATTGTTATGTTTGTTTCCAGGGGTTATTGAACTATACTGTTAATTTTCTTTTCTAGTGGTGGCTTTTCTATCATTGTAGTGTTTTTTTATCTTTAATGGTAAGACACTATACTTTTAACGTTCGTTCCCGCTGGTTGTTGCACTATGTTTTTAACGTTAGTGTCTGGTGATGATTGCATTGTGCTCTTAACGTTCGCTTCTAGTAGTGATTGCACTATACTTCGTTTATATTAATCATGGCCTTATGCTGTTAACATTCGTATCTAGTAGTGGTGTTCTGTACTGTTAACATTCGTATTTAGTGGTGATGCTTTGCACTGTTAACATTCCTATTTAGTGGTGATGCTATGCACTGTTAACATTCCTATTTAGTGATGATGCTCTTTACTGTTAACATTCATATGTATTGGTGATGTTCTGTACTTTTAATGTTCGATTTTATTAATTATTGCCCTGTATTTTTAACATTTGTATTTAGTGGAGATGCTTTGTACATCTAACGTTTGCACAACAATTTTAATTTTTGTTTCTAGCGGTAGTTGAGCAATACCTTTAGCGTATATTTCTAGCGATGAGCACGCAATATTAGTTTTTACATCCGCCAACAGTATCTGCAGAGAAACCATATAAAATACACACCAAACTCTTCATTATGATTGGTCCTTCTAAAAAATAAAAAAAGACAAAAAGAAGAATAAACTAGCCATTTACATGTGTGAGTTTTATAATCAAAATAATTCGCTTACCTGGATTCGTTATATCACATTGCCAGGACGTCATTATCGCAATGACAATGCTTGCACAGTCTGTATTTTCGAAAGTACTCCACTGTCTCTAATAGAAAGTGCACAGCCGGAATGTATATTTAAGGACACTCAATACGTCATGAAAAGTTAACACAAGTACTGTAAATATTGACTGTTATCAGAGAGTCCTTAATTTATGAAGCAATTGAACAATTTAATCGCACTGATGATTGGTTGGCTCCAGTGTTTCTCAAACGTGCAATAATTGTGTACTCCTTATGAGAGTTTCGTGTAACCGGCAAACCCGTCTCGGAGGAAGATAGTTTGGGGCTTTGGTTGAACAATACCAGCGCAGATATTACTCACACACACTCGCACACACACACACACACTCACGCACACACACATATATATATAAATACATACACAGTGTGTTTCAAAATTAATTATTCACATTTTGAATGCAAATAACTTACTCATAAATTAATATCAAATAATGATATTTTGCAAGAATATAGCGGAATCATGCTAGATTAAAATGAATAATGACATTGGATTATTGCTTACGAAGTTTGTTTAATGGAAGGTTGTGCTTATCTCAAAACGTGCGCAGTAAGGGACCTGCGAAACATCAAATCAAAACTGCATGTATCACTATTAATTTAGTAACAACACAGAATGGCAGTCAGTTGATCACCGCAGTGAACATTGCATTGTTACAGGTCATCGACACTTTGAACATTCGTGACTTTAAATGTGAAAATGCCATTATTTTATCTCAAATGATAACTGAGTTATCAACATTCTAAGTGTGTATACATAATTTTTAAACCCCAGTGAGAGAGAGAGAGAGGAGGAGGAGAGAGGAGGAGAGAGGAGGAGAGAGAGCAATATATATATATATATATATATATATATATATATATATATATATATATATATATATATATATATATATATATATATATATATATATATATATATATATATATATATATATATATATATATATATATATATATATATATATATATATATACTTACTGCTCAAAGAAAGTTAAAGGCCACTTTCAATTTTTAGGTCATTTCAACTAAGCTGTTTTTTTTAAAACCTGAACACTCAGTCAAAAAAGTGTTGCTGCATTTTGTTGCATGCTTAAACAATGTTTGTTAATCTGACAATAAATCAAATCTGTGTTACGTGTGTGTACCTCCAAGGTCAATCAAATGTACGTGGTGGAAAGATAAATAATGCATGTTTGAAAATGCTTCCTATGGCAAAGCCTGTTGATAAAATTGCTGAAATTTGCTTTTCACGTGCAAGTCGTGACTATAGTGAACACATGTCACCTACTTTTCGGAAGGAACGGGCAATGGGTATGTTTGTAACTTTCACCATTTTAGCCACACATATATATGTGATGGGGCCGAAAATGAGACGCCCGCCCCCTTCCTGTTTTAAGGCAGATTTATCGCCCATATATTTTCGATATGCGCGTAGCATTCTGGGATGTGAAAAGTCTTCATGAAAATATATTACTTAGGCCATAATAACGCCTAAAAATTAGTTTTGGTGCATAGTTGTGTGTTATATTTGATAGTGGTGTTTTTGCTCTAGAAATAGTTGTGTATATTTCTGTTTTCGGGCCTTCTTAAGCAAATATCGCGAGTGTTATGTATGCGGCCAAATCAATACGCCTAGCGCGCAGTAAATTGAGTGATTCGACCTGGGCTTATAAAAGAAATAGCGAGCCAGCAGCGACCTTTCCTAGTATCAGCCGCCCAGAGAGAACAGACGAAGTTAGACACACAGAGCCAAGCTGTAAATGCCTTGAGCGCGTGAGTTAATTTAAATTAGAATTAGTTTTCTATAATTCTGAAATTATATCGATGTGGCTATTTTAATGTTTAATGAGATAAAAAGATAGATAGATGTGAAAGTTTAAGAGCGATTATTTCATTCATCAGAAAGGCAGATATAGTATGAAGCTATTTCACTAGAATTTAGATAAGATTAACAATAGCAAGATGGCACCCACGTGGCGAGGACTGTATAAAAAGCGGCGCCAGCGAGTCTGAATAACACGCCCCGCGTGGTAAACCTATAATGTTACGCCATGTGACACGTTGTGTATTTAGTTCCCGTTTTGTTTAAGTCGAGAATAATTATATTTTATTCTTTATGTAAGAGCATTTAAGTGCATTTCACGATAGCCTACTTATCAATATCCTACTGTTTATCTTTGGTGGGTTACTTTGAGGTGAGAATATATATTTAGATTTCTGGAGAGCGTGCGTAAGGCGTAAGGCACGTTGAGACAGGTGTTTCTCTGTTTGCTCCCGGCGGAGCATGGAAACACCAATGCAGCTGGTGTCCATTACAGGCCCACAATAAGCATTTTGATGCTATTGCTGTGGTTGTTTCGGTGACGGTAGCGATGTGTTTCATGTGATGAGTTCCCAATCTCATCAGGGGTCGTATACGACACGCTTGTTACCAAGCGCACCAGTCGTCACTTACGACATATTCAGAATGCAGTAATGAATATTGAGATGGACCAGTTGCGAGATGGTGGTTTATTCTCATTATTGACAGTATTTGTTGTACATATCGTTGAACATTATTTTATGTCCATTTTATTATTATTTAATTATGGTTATGTGTAGAATGGTTTGTGAGAGCACGTGGGCTCACTTGGAGATATATATTTCTCTTCTCCACTCCTGAGGAAGCATGGGGCCACCAGTGTGGTTTGCATCCGTATGAAGCATTCAGATGCTCGTGCAGTAGTAGTTTCGGTAGCAATCTGTGTTACACGGTGAGGTTACCAGCCTCATGCACAATATCATACTAGTCTCATTGGACGACATGCATGAGTGTGTGTGTGTGTGTGTGATAGCTGAGTGTGTGCTCTTGCAGTAGTGGTTTCGGTAGCAATCTGTATTACATGGTGAGATTGCCAGCCCCATGCACAACCCCATACTAGTCTCATCGATGACATGCATGAGTATGTGTGTGTGATAGTTGAGTGTGCCCTTGCAGTAGTGGTTTCGGTAGCAATCTGTGTTACACGGTGAGATTGCCAGCCTCATGCACAACACCTTACTAGTCGCATTGGATGACACGCATGAGTGCGTGCGTGTGTGATAGTTGAGGGTGTCAGGTGGCATGGAAGGACTGTTTGACAGGTGAGAGTATCATTATTTAACTATGATTTTAACCAGTCGTTGCTTTGTTTGCGTCTTCGCCTGTGAAGGTAGTGTACGTGAAGGGGCCAGAGATAGGTTATTTAGTGGAGAGGGGGAGTCCCACTTGGCAAGAGTTTGTGAAAGATGTAGAAGCCGCGTGGAAGGTGGCGCCTTTTTGGGCAGAAGACAAGTTAGACATGATCTGGAACAACGTTACACCATGGGTATCTAGAGAATTACGGATACATGGCGGAGCCAAGGCCAGCCCTGAGCAGTTACTCAAGATAATAGAAAGAGCCTACAGCGAGCAACCACCAGTCAGTGAGATGACCAGGAATTTCCAGGCCGGGAGTCAGGGGTCTAGGGAATGTTCTGTTTTCTTGGGAGGAAAAAAGCCAGAGACACTGGTGCAGATAGCAAGTCCAGAAGCCCACAGTGAAGAGGAGGCACTCAAAGCAGAATTATCTCTTCTAAAGTTCCAGTTAGCACAGATGTCACAGGCCAGTTCGTCAGCACAAGAGGAGGTGCAGAGAAAGAGAGCACCATGCCAGCCGCGGGAACAGCCAACGCAAGACGAGGAGGTGTGTCCGCGGGAACAGCCAACGCAAGACGAGGAGGTGTGTCCGCGGGAACAGCCAACGCAAGACGAGGAGGTGTGTCCGCAGGAACCTCAACTAGACCTTCTTGTATGTGAGAGTCAGGCTGTTGTCAAGGAAAGCTGTGAGCTGACAGCACCAACAAACGCAGCTGCACCGACAAGGCGAAAAGGGGTTTGCAAGTGGTATAGTGTCCACAGGGGATGGGGGTTCATCACGCCAGATGATGGAGGTATTGATGTATTCGTACATCAGACCAAGATCTTCAGAAAGGGATTCCGGAGTCTGGCGAGGAATGAACGAGTAGAGTTTGACAGCAAACCATCGGCCCAGGGCATGGAAGCAATTTATGTATGCTGCATTGGTGGTCAAGAGTGTAAGGGCAGCAGGGGGCGACCCATGGCACAGAGGAAGCCCAGAAAGATAAGATGCTACAATTGTGGAGACCTGTCAGACCACATGGCAGCCAAGTGCCCTCAAGGCCCTCTTCCCAAACGATGTTTTAGATGCAAGTCCACGACAACTGTCACACTAAGGGCGCCGAGAGAATTGGCCGTTATCTAGGGGAGGAAACCCGTCCTAAGCAGATAGTAAGGAGTGCAAATCAAGGTTCAGCAGAGGAGACTCATCAAAGGCAGATTGTGGGGAACGTAAGCCACCGTCCACACAAAATGAGTGGAAAACAAGTCAAGAGCGATCTCCCTTCAAAGTCGACAGCTGCAAGAACTGACAGGCATATGTCACGGGCAGACAGCGACGCGGCACAGGTGAGCGAGTCTTCAAGACCACAGCGGCTGACAGCCCGACATCGTACAACTGGGGACATGACGACCAAGAGAGTCCCCAGCCGGGTTGTACCGAATACAGAATCTGAGCCCAAAACATCGCCGCTGAGAAATAATCAGGCGCAGCACCAACGATCTGGGAGATTACAATTGAAGCGCCAGAGGTTGTGATGTTGTCGGGACGACAACAAAATCAGGAGGGAGATATGTGATGGGGCCGAAAAGGAGACGCCCGCCCCCTTCCTGTTTTTGGGCAGATTTATCGCCCACATATTTTCGATATGCGCGCAGCATTCTGGGATGTGAAAAGTCTTCATGAAAATATATTACTTAGGCCATAATAAGCCTAAAAATTAGTTTTGGTGCATAGTTGTGTGTTATATTTGATAGTGGTGTTTTTGCTCTAGAAAAAGTTGTGTATATTTCTGTTTTCGGGCCTTCTTAAGCAAATATCGCGAGTGTTATGTATGCGGCCAAATCAATACGCCTAGCGCGCAGTAAATTGAGTGATTCGACCTGGGCTTATAAAAGAAATAGCGAGCCAGCAGCGACCTTTCCTAGTATCAGCCGCCCAGAGAGAACAGACGAAGTTAGACACACAGAGCCAAGCTGTAAATGCCTTGAGCGCGTGAGTTAATTTAAATTAGAATTAGTTTTCTATAATTCTGAAATTATATCGATGTGGCTATTTTAATGTTTAATGAGATAAAAAAGATAGATAGATAGATGTGAAAGTTTAAGAGCGATTATTTCATTCATCAGAAAGGCAGATATAGTATGAAGCTATTTCACTGGAATTTAGATAAGATTAACAATAGCAAGATGGCACCCACGTGGCGAGGACTGTATAAAAAGCGGCGCCAACGAGTCTGAATAACACGCCCCGCGTGGTAAACCTATAATGTTACGCCATGTGACACGTTGTGTATTTAGTTTCCGTTTTGTTTAAGTCGAGAATAATTATATTTTATTCTTTATGTAAGAGAATTTAAGTGTATTTCACGATAGCCTACTTATCAATATCCTACTGTTTATCTTTGGTGGGTTACTTTGAGGTGAGAATATATATTTAGATTTCTGGAGAGCGTGCGTAAGGCGTAAGGCACGTTGAGACAGGTGTTTCTCTGTTTGCTCCCGGCGGAGCATGGAAACACCAATGCAGCTGGTGTCCATTACAGGCCCACAATAAGCATTTTGATGCTATTGCTGTGGTTGTTTCGGTGACGGTAACGATGTGTTTCATGTGATGAGTTCCCAATCTCATCAGGGGTCGTATACGACACGCTTGTTACCAGGCGCACCAGTCGTCACTTACGACATATTCAGAATGCAGTAATGAATATTGAGATGGACCAGTTGCGAGGTGGTGGTTTATTCTCATTATTGACAGTATTTGTTGTACATATCGTTGAACATTATTTTATGTCCATTTTATTATTATTTAATTATGGTTATGTGTAGAATGGTTTGTGAGAGCACGTGGGCTCACTTGGAGATATATATTTCTCTTCTCCGCTCTTGAGGGAGCATGGGGCCACCAGTGTGGTTTGCATCCGTATGAAGCATTCAGATGCTCGTGCAGTAGTAGTTTCGGTAGCAATCTGTGTTACACGGTGAGGTTGCCAGCCTCATGCACAACACCATACTAGTCTCATTGGACGACATGCATGAGTGTGTGTGTGTGTGATAGCTGAGTGTGTGCGTTTGCAGTAGTGGTTTCGGTAGCAATCTGTATTACATGGTGAGATTGCCAGCCCCATGCACAACACCATACTAGTCTCATCGACGACATGCATGAGTATGTGTGTGTGATAGTTGATTGTGCCCTTGCAGTAGTGGTTTCGGTAGCAATCTGTGTTACACGGTGAGATTGCCAGCCTCATGCACAACACCTTACTAGTCGCATTGGATGACACGCATGAGTGCGTGCGTGTGTGATAGTTGAGGGTGTCAGGTGGCATGGAAGGACTGTTTGACAGGTGAGAGTATCATTATTTAACTATGATTTTAACCAGTCGTTGCTTTGTTTGCGTCTTCAGATTAGCAATCGGGCACATGCTGGGTGTTTTGTTTGTTTTGTTATGTTCGTTGGTTTATTTGTTTAATGTTTGCTTAGTCACTGAATGGGTTGTAAAAATAAATACAGCCCCTGCCTCTAGAATCAAGAGTTTTATTGTTGTTCGGGTCGGTGCGAGTGTGAAAAGAGAGTGATCAAACATCACAACATCAATATCATCATCACCATCTCGCCCACCCTATCACATATATATATATATATATATATATATATATATATATATATATATATATATATATATATATAAATATATATAATATATATATACATATATATATATATATATATATATATATATATATATATTTCTGTGTGCACTAGGTTAATTTTTTTTTAAATGTCCAAAAACTGGGTCATTTTAACCCGCACGTGAAAATTGCTATTGTTGCTGCAAATACTCGTGGTTTTTGCAACACGCCCCACTAGTTTAAAAGGTGAAAAAGTGAGTTGAATTTCTTTTTGTTAGTAAGTCACACATTATTAAAAAAACTTGACTGATCTTTTCCACGGATGAATCAACTCTATTTTGTAATAAATTGTTTACACCTGGTTGCATTTAATTGGTCCATAGAGGAGTTTTAATTGGTGGCCCATAACTTTTGTCCAGTATATATATATGGGTGTCAGCGAGTGTAGATGGACGGGGAAGGGCATAAAATATATTTCAGAAGAAAAAAAGCAAATTATATACTCTGGTAGTAATGATAATCGTCACACAGAGGGAGTAGCCATCCTAATGACACAGAAAGCAGCAGCATCGCTTATCAGCTGGGTACCTATCAATGAGAGGCTAATATTAGCTAGATTTCAGACACGATTTTTCAAGCTCTCAATTGTACAATGTTATGCACCAACTAACGACGCTCTTGATACCACAAAAGATGACTTCTATGAAGCACTTCTAAGTACCATCAACACAATACCCAAGCATGACATAATAGCAGTCATGGGTGATTTTAACGCCAAAGTAGGTGACAACAACGATGGAGTACAAAGATATCTCGGTACTCATGGCATAGGCTGTTTGAATCAAAATGGCGAAAGACTTCTAGAACTTTGTGAAATATCAAACCTCGTTGTGGCAGACACCATCTTTCCACATAAGAATATCCACAAGATAACATGGAATTCACCTGATGGCAGAACTAAGAACCAGATAGATCACTTCTGCATAAGCGCTAAATTTCGCTCATCAGTTCAAGACGTCAGAGCATACAGAGGTGCAGAGATCGGAAGCGATCATAACCTCTGCATAGCTAAAATGAGAATTAAACTGAAGAAGTTATACCAACCGAATAAAAATAGAAGAATAGATGTACACAGACTGCAATCAAATGATATAAAGAAGGAATATAATGTCAAAATGAACAACTATTTCGATGCTTTAGGCAAAATTGACAACGATATCACCACCAAGACAATCGATACTAAATGGGAACAACTGAGAACAGCAATGACAGAAGCAGCTGTAGCGACCACCGGATACCTAGTACATAAAAAGAAAAAATGGATGAGAGAAGATACTTGGGATAAAATACAAGAAAGGAAAACAGCAAAACTTAAACTACTAGCGGCAAGTACACATAATGCAGTTGAATCTTGCAAACTAACTTATAACTTGTTAAATAAAGAAGTGAAGACAAAAACTCGATGAGATAAAAGATATTTCATCAATGAACTGGCCGTAGAAGCTGAAAATGCTGCAAGAACTGGTAATAGTAGGTGCCTTTATCAAATTACAAAACAACTATGTCACCAGCCTACTGCTATGGAAACACCTGTTAAAGGTAAATTAGGGAATTCAATACCAACAGAAAAAGAACAAATGAAGAGATGGGCTGAGCACTTCATGGAGGTGCTAAACAGACCACCACCAACAGTAACACCTGATTTTAATAATGAAACATCCACAACCACCTTGCCAATAACTTGCGATGAATTCACGCTGGACGAGATCAAACAAGCCGTTAAAAGATTAAAAAATTTTAAAGCTGCTGGAGTTGACGAAATTTCAGGGGAAATGATTAAAGCAGTTAATGACAACAACCTCTTGAGAATTTTAGATATTATAAATGAAGTATGGAGAGAAGAACAACCACCACAACAATGGAAAGACAGTATTATTGTAAAGTTACCGAAGAAAGGTGATCTATCAGACTGTAATAACTGGCGTGGTATATCTCTATTATCAGTACCTGGAAAATTATTATGTTGCATGATGTTAGAAAGACTTAAATTGCATGCTGACGAAAAGATCAGAGAAGAACAAGCGGGTTTCAGGCCGAAACGATCATGTATTGATCAAATATTCACACTAAGAACAATTATAGAAGAATCAGTGGAAAGGCAATCGCCACTTATTATCACCTTCGTCGATTTTCAAAAAGCCTTTGATAGTCTACACCGCCCATCATTGTGGAAGATACTTACAATCTATGGTTTTCCAACAAAATATGTGAATATAATCAAAGCGCTATATGACAATGCAAGATGTTGTGTTAGAACAAATAAAGGGAATACAGAATGGTTTACAGTAGAAACAGGGGTGAAACAAGGCTGTATTATGTCACCACTACTTTTTGGAATAGCTATTGATTGGGTTATGAGAAACTATACCCACAATGAACAATTGGGTATAAAATGGACAAATGGAAAATTCCTGGGGGACCTGGATTTCGCAGATGATGTAGCATTCTTAAGTTCAACACCAAGACAATCCCAAGAAGCAATAAATAATTTGTGTCATCTCTCGGTTAAAATTGGTCTCCAAATAAATGCCTCTAAAACTAAAGCTATGAACTTTTCTAACGAGACCTTTGATATCATCTTGAACGGGGAAAAACTACAGAAAGTTGAAAGTTTCAATTATTTAGGCAGTAAAATGACTCAGGATGGTGACACAACAAGAGAAATCCATACAGAATTGCTTTGGCAGCTAGCGCCTTCAATAGATTATCTAACATTTGGAAATTACGATCATTGAATATACATACCAAGCTTCGTCTGTTTAATTCAAATGTTATCTCAGTGTTAACATACGGCTGTGAGAGTTGGAAAATAACAAAATCATTGGAGAACAAGCTGAATACATTCGAGAACAAATGTCTTAGAAAACTCATGAACATCAGTTGGAAAGAATTCAAGACTAATCGACAAATAAGAGAAGACTCTAGGCAGAAATATGTCTCCGACTATATAAGGAAAAGACGATGGTCATATATCGGTCATGTCCTACGAATGCAAAACAACAGAATACCACTACAGGCGCTCACTTGGGTTCCTGAGGGTAAGCGGAAAAAAGGAAGACCAAAAGAAACACTCAGAAGAACAATAATAAGAGAAGGAAGAACGTTGGGCCTAAATAATGTGCAAGAGCTAAGAGGAGTGGCGTCACAACGAACAACCTGGAGAGCACTGGTTTCTGCCTTATGCGCCGTGTTTGGCGCTTAAAGATTATTATTATTATTATTATATTATATATATATATATATATATATATATATATATATATATATATATATATACATATATACATATATACATATATACATATATACATATATACATATATACATATATACATATATACATATACATATATACATATATACATATATATATATACATATATACATATATACATATATATATATATATATATACTGGACAAAATGTTATGGGCCACCAATAAATTATAACGCATTTATACATACATACATACATATATATATATGTATGTATGTATGTATAAATGCGTTATAATTTTAAAAAGTAATCAAATATCGTACGTTATAATATAAATCAACAAACTTTCAGACAGGACAACAGGTATACATGGTGGATCTGCACCAGTCTGAAAGTAAAGTGTATTTGTTAACCATTGACGAAGATTTTTGAAACTCACTATCCTACAAGTCTGATACAAGACAATTGTATAGCCCAATTACTACATAACTAATTCTCCAGATCTAAAGGTCTTTTTTTATTTGGACATGCGCCCTAATATAACCGGCTAGGTTGAACGGGACGCGCCTCGCCAAAACGAGGCAAAATTTTATTTAAAAAAAAACAAAAACAAAAACTGTATAGCCCGTTAAGCAAGAATTAGATGCATACGTGTAAATAAACATGCCTATTTCTACCGTAGTATTAACTCCCTTCAGTTATATCTGACTATGGGAATGCTCCCATGAGGTGATAGCCCTCAGCTACTTATTTTCCTGGTAATTCTATTAGCGTGTTCTTTTCTCTTCTGCTTGTTGTTAGAGCTATTTTTTTTTTTTTTGGCCCGGTGTGAGGTGATGCCGGAGGGAGCATCGCCACTTGGTACAATCGACAAGTTCATTCTCCAAAATTGCTGGATTTATGACTAGTGCCTTCATGTCTCTCTTGCACACATGTCTGAACCTCAGCTGTGGTTGCCTCAGGTTTTCTTTTGCCATCTGCCAGTTTCCGAAGATAGGATGCGACCATCTTCCATGCGGCGGACATGGCCAAGCCAGCGTAGTCCGCGCTATCTAAGCAGTGTATAAATGCTTTGAAGGCCAGTACGTGACAGCACCTCGAAATTTTTCACTTTGTTCGTTACGAATACCACAGATGTGCCGTACACTCGTAGATGGAAGATATTAAGCCTTCTTTCTTGATTAGCATAGGTTGTCTATGTCTCGCTGCTATATATAAGCGTGATGGTGACGCAGTCATTATATACTACAGCTTCGGCCTACAGTACAGCACTCATTTTAAATTTAAAAGAATTATTGACTGCAACTTAAAGAAAAACAAGTATTATAAAGAAAAATTAAAATTCTGCCGCGTAAAATTCTTGAACCTATTTCGCGTATTATGGAGAATACGCGTAATGCACTTCGGAAAGCACCAAATGGCTCAATAGCACTTGTACTATTCTAATGGTTTCTAACCCCATTTACGAGACAGTGCAAGTGCTCTCACAATACACTTTTCTTCATTAAATTCTCTGATATTAAACTAGAACCACGGATTGTAATTTTCAAACATGCGCGTAATACACTTCGGGAAACGCCGATTGTAATTTTCAGACATACGCGTAATACACGTAGGGAAACACCGATTGTAATTTTCAGACATACGCGTAATACACTTCGGGAAACACCGATTGTAATTGTCAGACAATACGCGTAACACACTTCGGGAAACACCGATTGTAATTTTCTGACAAAGAAACTATGAAATAAAATTTCTTTTAACAAAATTTTCAGACACCAATTTATAAAGTGTAAGGGTGGTAAAGAAGAACACGCGGAGAAGATAACTGATGACAGTCATGAAATGAATGAGGAAGACATGGAAAGACCTTGACCTGATGACACGTGACAGTAAGACTTGGTATACGTTTTTCTCTTTTTTTCTCTCTTTTTCATTCTTCTTTATTCGTTGTTTTTTCGATCTATCTTCTTATGTTTTGGTTTTGCTTCGTTTCGTATCCTTTTGTATCTTTTTAAATTGTCGCTATCTTTTACGTCACTTCCTTAGAGATTTCTTGGACAGAGTACTACGGTCATCTTTTCCAAGCATCAACGGATCTAGCTAAGTGAACTTTTACTTGTTCCGAAGTTTTGTTCATTCTTTCTTTTTTTCGTTTCGTTGATTATTTACTTTCTTTCGGTATTTCTTTTAGGTTTTACGATTTTCTTGTATTATTATTGTTCTTTTTTCGCTCATCACTGTGGTTGTTTACTTTTTCCATCTGCGTGTATCGCTCCTTTGGTATTGTTTCTCATCATCGTATGTTTTTGTAGTACCTATATATAATTCTTGTCTTTGTAACCTGTTTGTGGCTGACGAAGGGTAAAACCCGAAACGTCCCTTGTTTCATGTGAACCGTTATTTGTAAAACTGATTCAATACTGTTTTATTGGTTTATATACTTATATACGTTTGTTGAAGGTCTTTGCTTCTTAGGCAGCAAAATATTGTTGTGATGATGATAATGATGAATCTATCAAGTTTCCTTTGAGAAGATATTGTTATATCACACCAACAAGAAAGTTTCCTTTTGTAAAATATATTGTTATATCACACCAACAAGAAAGTTTCCTTTTGTAAAAGATATTGTTCTATCACACCAACAAGAAAGTTTCCTTTTGTAAAAGGTATTGTGATTTCACATCAACAAGAAAGTTTCCTTTTGTAAAAGATATTGTTATATCACACCAACAAGAAAGTTTCCTTTTGTAAAAGATATTGTTCTATCACACTAACAAGAAAGTTTCCTTTTGTAAAAGATATTGTTCTATCACACCAACAAGAAAGCTTCCTTTTGTAAAAGATATTGTTCTATCACACTAACAAGAAAGTTTCCTTTTGTAAAAGATATTGTTCTATCACACCAACAAGAAAGTTTCCTTTTGTAAAAGGTATTGTGATTTCACATCAACAAGAAAGTTTCCTTTTGTAAAAGATATTGTGATTTCACATCAACAAGAAAGTTTCCTTTTGTAAAAGATATTATTATATCACACCAACAAGAAAGTTTCCTTTCGTAAAATATATTGTTATATCACACCAACAAGAAAGTTTCATTTTGTAAAAGATATTGTGATTTCACACCAACAAGAACGTTTCCTTTTGTAAAAGATATTGTTATTTCACACCAACAAGAAAGTTTCCTTTTGTAAAAGATATTGTGATTTCACATCAAGAAGAAAGTTTCCTTTTGTAAAAGATATTGTCATATCCCACCAACAAGAACGTTTCCTTTTGTAAAAGATATTGTTATATCACACCAACAAGAAAGTTTCCTTTTGTAAAAGATATTGTGATCATCACACATTGTACATTTTCTTTTAACAAGGTATTGTGGTGTATCACAGAGTCTACATAGTTCCCTTTTAAAAGATGTTGTGATACATCACATTGGTACAGTCAAAGCATTTTACAAGGCGAGGCCCCTCCACCCTTCCCTACTGTATTGTACTCTAACAAGACTCAATTTCATACTCTTAAGTTGGATCACACAGTAATTTCCGCACGTGATGTTGTTATCTTCGCTGTAGCATTTTACAAAATCACAATACACTTATTAAAAAATGATTTTATTGTTATTAGTGTAATTTAAACTAAATTCGTGTTGAATTACAAATTGGTCTTCTAAGCACTGTTTTTGAAAAAAAGAAAACATTATAAATAAGGAAGGTATAATATAGATACATTAGAAATCAATAAAGTATATATAGAAATAAAATCAATATAAACAAAACATGAACCGTACTTTAAACTCAGAAACAATGCGGTTTCAATCGTTCTGCTAACATTTAAAGTTTAAAAAAAAAAAATTGTTTATACATTTCGGCGCCCTCTCTCAAGACGGCGCCCTCTCTCAAGACGGCGCCCAGTTCGGTTGCACCGCCCTAGAGCCAAATCTGTGTACATAATAACACTGACTAACAAAAAAAAACTTTTTTTTTCTTTCTCTAACATTTCTATGTTTTTCTGGTCAATTTTAATGCGCTGTTTTTAAATCTGCAAACCGTTTTTCTCTATCAGGTCGGGATCTCTAGAAATATGCAATTGAAGTTTTTTAACAACGCATACAGTATTACAACATCATTTGTACAAGAAGTATAACAGTTATGTAGGCTTGAATTTCTTTGCAGTCGACTTTCGTCGGTGAATGGCATGTGGTACATCGCGATGAAGCATCCAACAATAATCGGCAAGCATGGTCACACTCCACCGTCCTTGATAACGTGACTCCATTACAGCGATATCTTGATGGAATCATTCTCCATGTTCATCGCTGACTTCGCCAAGGTTGTCAGGGAAAAAGTCAAGATGCGAATCGAGCAAATGGATTTTGAGGGACATGTTACAGCCCATAATTCTGTATGCATCTATGCACTGCTTAACAATATGCACAGAGTCGACAGATTTGTGATTTCCCAGAAAGTTATCGACGATCGATTTGAATGCCATCCATGCGCGAAGTTCACTACCATGTAACAAGTTCTCGAATTGTTTGTCTGCAATAACTTTCCTAATCTGAGGTCCTACAAAGATACCTTCCTTTATCTTTGCATCGCTAATTTGCGGAAACTTTTCTCGAAGATAAGTGAAAGCTTTGCTCGTTTTATCTAACGCTTTTACGAAATTCTTCATGAGCCCCAACTTTATATGTAACGGTGGTAAAATGATGCTGTCTTTGTTAACTAATGGCTCGTGTATTACATTTTTATGCCCGAGCTGCATACGATCCCTGATAGGCCACACCTTTCTTGCATAATGTTCCTGTCTGTTGCGGCTGTCCCATTCACATAGGAAGCAACAAAATTTAGTATACCCAGTCTGCATGCCCGTGAGAATTGCAATGACCTTTAGGTCTCCACAAATCCGCCATTGGTAGTCATTGTACTTTATTTTTGCCAAAAGTATAGCCATATTGTCATAAGTTTCTTTCATATGAACAGAGTAGGCGACTGGAATTGATGAAAATAAATTTCCATTATGCAATAACACGGCTTTTAGACTAGTCTTGGAAGAGTCGATGAAAAGTCGCCATTCGTTGACTATGTGCTCATGACCGAGGTGCACCATTAGACCTTTTACATCTTTGCAATAGCAAATGTCATCATCCATCTCAAAGTATTGAACAAGTTCTCTGTGTCTATGACGAAATTTAGATATCGGAGTATTAGGCGCTAAAAGATTCCATTCTTTGAGTCGCGAACCGAGTAATTCCGCTTGTCCTTTGGTGAGAGCGAGATCACGTATTAGATCTGAAAGTTCTGAATGGTTAATTAAGTGAACACCATCATTCACCGGTATATAATCCGAGTCAGAATTAGTTTCTAAAGCAGGTAAACTATCACTTTCTGATGGTTCATTCACGTCCAACGGATATTGTTCTGGTGGAACTGGGATCGGACACGTGATTGGATCACGAGGCACTGGTTTCGAAACCGATTCAATATTTGGATAAACCACAGACTTTCTAGTTTTAAAAGTGAAACTATAGATATTTGTCAAGCAGAAGTAACAATCAGTAGCGTGATTTGTTGGTTCACTCCAAAAGGCATCAACTTATGCTTCGGCGATTTTCGTAACCAACCTGCCAATGTATTTGCACAAGTCGAACAAACTGCATTTGGCTTCCAAGATTTATTTGCATCATCAACTTTCGAATCGAAATAAAGTTCATATGCTTTCTTTAGCAATGGTGTAAAGTTTTTCTGGTTAACACGATCGGTAAAATATCCGCACACGTAACAGAACAGATCAGCCGAATTTCTACAACTTCTAGAAGCCATATTTCACTCGGAATTATTTCAAAATACAGTAACTATTTGAAATATAACGTAACATATGTCATGCATCTTTTAGCAGTATAAAAAGTAGAATTATTTTGCATTTTATTAATTTTTAAAAAGTTATATAGTAAAAATGAAACGGAGCAAATAACGGTTTCCCAAAAATATATTTATTCACAAATATCTTAAGAACCCGACGTGATAGAGATAAACGGATTTCAAATTTGAAATCAGCGCAAGAAACTGACCTAAGAACACTTATTCTTATATAAGAAAGAAAAATGTTGTTTGTCAGTGTAATTAGACGTATCACGCGGCCTTCAACATTTAATTGTTACACAATATTTCACACTTTACCTCAAAGACGTTTCACACTGGTTAAGACAATGGTTTCTATTTGATTTAGGTCACAATACACTGGACAATTGGACAATTGATACTTGAGTTAGAAACACATTTCATACATTAGACCAGCGGTTCTCAAAGTGTAGTCCGCGGACACCTGAGGGTCCGCGAGACCCTTTCAGGGGGTCCTTGTGGTCAAAACTATTTTCATAATAATCTTAGACGTTATTTGCCTTTTTCACTCTCATTGTCTGACAGTAAAACTCACAAAAAGCAAATGCTCTTTGTGGTTCTCAATAATTTGTAAGAGTATAAAGGGGCGCTGAGACCAAAACGGTTGAGAAATGTTGCATTTGACCAGAGTACTCACTTTAATTGTCGGAACATCTCAGCGCTTGTTAGAGAATACTTCACACTTGAAGTAGGGTATATTTTCTTGAATTATAACGATAATTCATCTTCAATTACATGATTTACACTCACTTTAAGCTAATTTAACACTCTAGCTGCAGAAACATTGACACTTTAGCTAGCAGATAATTACATCTTAGCTAACGGATAATTAACACTTTAGCCAGCGGAAAGTTCACATTTTAGCTAGCGGAAAATTCACATTTTAGCTAGCGGATAATTTACAATTTAGCTAGCGGATAAATCACACATTAGCTAGCGGATAATTTTAACTTTAGCTAGAAGACTATTCATATTTAGCTAGTGGTTAATTCACACTTTAGCTAGAGGACTATTCATGTTTAGCCAGTGGTTAATTCACACTATGGATAGCGGATAATTCCCACTTTAGCTAGCGGACAATTCACACCTTATCCAGTGGATAATTCATACCTTCACTAACAGATAATTCACAATTAAGCTAGCAAATATTTCGCGCTTTAGCTAGCGGATAATTTACACTTTCGTTAGCGGATAATTCATATTTAACCAGTAGATAATCCGCTCTTTAGCTAGCGGATGATTCACAATTTAACTTGCGGATAATTCATATTTAGCTAACGGACAATTCACGCTTTAGACAATACATAATATATTCTTGTCTTAGACAGCAGTTACTGTTCTGTTAATTGGTGTTTTACACAATCGAACTAACAAAAAAGATAACACTAAAAAAAAAAAAGAATCTATCACGTGATTTTTTTTAAACAAAACGTAATCAGTGATAAAACAAATGTGTTTTAAGATTGTCATTTGTTTAGGAGACCGTAGATCTCAACCTGTTCCGGTCCCTATACTCTTGGGATTTAGTAAACTTTACCGAAACCCCCTACATTAATATGAGAGAAAATGTTTGTTTTAAACAACATGGTTCTACAATGTAGATCTAGGCATTTCCTGTGGCTTTTCTGCCATCCCGAAACGTGTTGAGTTGAAGTCATGAGCTCCAGTTTCTCCAGCTTGGCTTGAATTTAAAGGATCATCACATCTGGTCCCAAGCTAGGTGGAAGAAGTGCATGCTATACCGTGCATTCCCCGCCATCCAAAGGGCTCTCCAAATATGAAGAGCTAAAATACTGTGCTCTGGTTCTGAGCTCTTCGAGGGAATAATCACGGCCTACACAGAGCCAATTCTCAGCTACCCTTGCCTATCATGGGTCCATAGTGATATCCTCCTGCATACAGCCAACCAGGTAAAAGCCAGAGCTACGTCTGTGACTCAAGTGGCTTCTCCAAGCTTAGTGTGCAACGCTGGATCTCTCGACATGTTTCACCACAGAGGGAACCCCTGGAAGTGTGTTAATGATTTCAAAAGTAAATTAGGGTGTAATTAGCCTGACAGACAAAGGTTCGCGTTCAAATCTACATAATACAAAATTGTGCATAGCTGGTGGTCATATAAGGATGTCTCCAGATATTCCCCCTATTTAAATATGAGAGAAAATTAATTCTAGAGTGTATCGTGCAAATAAGAAAATAAATAAACAGATTAATTAATTTTTTTCGTAAAGAAAACTTGAATCAGTACATAACAACGTTTTTCAGTATCATAAAGTTGTGAAGTAGAAGATCGGCTACCACGATAAATATGAGAAACCAGGAGCCAGGAATTCGAACCTCCAGGACGACCCGGAGTTATCTGGGAGGACAACATTAGACAATCTCTGAAGAACCGAGGACTATATTGGAACCAGGCCAGGGGGAAGACAGCCGTTAGGATAGTATAGCCCTCTCTCTGGCAAACCTCCACACCTCACGGTAGACGAGGATCGAGTAAGTCAGTAAGTTGTGACATTTTTATCAGAACACCGTAAAATATATTCCTGAAAACCGTAATTCTGGTTCTAGTCGACCAACAGTTTTACTCTTGTTAGTAGTTTTTTATTTTATTTTAAATAAAGCTATACCATTTGTTTCGTAGGGAAATCTGTAGCACGATTGTAAAATCATTCCCTATTTTTACATTTTGATTTCGTCACTCCTATATTTACCATCTGAAGAGGCTGACTGATTGGCAAAGAAAGGTGGGAAGCTACCTCAACGTAACACAACTTATGAAAAGGTCAAGAAGTTTAGCAATAGCAGATACAGGACCAATTGGGAAGCAAAGAATCTAGGCTACCTCTCCTCCCCCAATGATGCATATTATCAGCTCAGCAGAAGTGAAAATCTTCAGACTTCGCACAGGTCATAACACACTGGAATACCATCTATTCAACAAGCTAAAGATAGGAACTACCGATGAGTGTAACTTTGACACCGATAAAATGACTGCTGAACATCTGCTTCAAAGGTGCCTAACATATAAAGAAAGTAAAAGCGATTATGACAATCATCAGTACCATTGCTGGAAAAACTCTCAGACGATACGAACAACCTGACGATGGCCACTGCTTTCTCTGAACATAATTTAAGCTGACGTCTGAAAGTGAACGAAGAAGAAGAAGATATTTACCTGCACATCATGTTCAGCCTCCTGTTTGTTTCTTGGTTTGGATTTGATTGAGAACAGAACTCGCCGTTCTCTCGCCAGTCCATATTTGTGTCACTACCGCTACTGCTTTTGGAACATTGCAACATGATAGTATCATTATTTACCAAATATTCGCTGTGCTCCCATGACAAGCTTCTCGTAGCCCTCAACTATCACATGTTAAGAACTACTACCGAAAACCAAAGTCCGGACACCGTTTATAAAAGGCACACCCAAACACAATGATTAATTTACATTGCAAACTCCACTATCGCACCCGTTATCTTGTCATTTGAAAGGACTATTTGGTCTCTTGTTAACATTCTTCTAGTGTACCTTGATCTGTGATACAATTTTCTTGTTAACATTCTTCCAGTGTACCTTGATCTGTGATGCAATTTTCATTTGTCTATTAGGACATGCTCGCTTCTTTAATTAACGTTTGTGTTGATTTTATCCTTGTCTCAACACTTTTTCGTGTCCTTCCACCAATCATTTTCGATGTCGCAAAACTTTCTCTTCTCCTTCCACCAACCATTCTCCTTGACCCAACACTATCTCCTCTCCTTCCACCAACCAATATCCTTGTCCCAACATTATCTCCTCTCCTTCCACCAACCATTCTCCTTGTGCCAACACTATCTCCTCTCCTTCCACCAACCATTCTCCTTGTCCCAGCACTATCTCCTCTCCTTCCACCAACCAATATCCTTGTCCCAACACTATCTCCTCTCCTTCCACCAACCATTCTTCTTGTCCCAGCACTATCTCCTCTCCTTCCACCTACCATTCTCCTTGTGCCAACACTTTCTCCTCTCCTTCCACCAACCATTCTCCTTGTGCCAACACTATCTCCTCTCCTTCCACCAACCATTCTCCTTGTCCCAGCACTATCTCCTCTCCTTCCACCAACCATTCTCCTTGTCCCAGCACTATCTCCTCTCCTTCCACCAACCAATATCCTTGTCCCAACACTATCTCCTCTCCTTCCACCAACCATTCTCCTTGTCCCAGCACTATCTCCTCTCCTTCCACCTACCATTCTCCTTGTGCCAACACTTTCTCCTCTCCTTCCACCAACCATTCTCCTTGTGCCAACACTATCTCCTCTCCTTCCACCAACCATTCTCCTTGTCCCAGCACTATCTCCTCTCCTTCCACCAACCATTCTCCTTGTCCCAGCACTATCTCCTCTCCTTTCACCAACCAATATCCTTGTCCCAACACTATCTCCTCTCCTTCCACCAACCATTCTCCTTGTCCCAGCACTATCTCCTCTCCTTCCACCTACCATTCTCCTTGTGCCAACACTTTCTCCTCTTCTTCCACCAACCATTCTCCTTGTCCCAACACTTTTTCCTCTCTTTCCACCAACCATTCTCCTTGTCCCAACACTATCTCCTTTCCTTCCACAACCATTCTCCTTGTCTCAACATTTTCTCCTCTCCTTCCACCAACCATTCTCCTTGTCCCAGCACTATCTCCTCTCCTTCCACCAACCATTCTCCTTGTCCCAACACTATCTCCTCTCCTTCCACCAACCATTCTCCTTGTCCCAGCACTATCTCCTCTCCTTTCACCAACCAATATCCTTGTCCCAACACTATCTCCTCTCCTTCCACCAACCATTCTCCTTGTCCCAGCACTATCTCCTCTCCTTCCACCTACCATTCTCCTTGTGCCAACACTTTCTCCTCTTCTTCCACCAACCATTCTCCTTGTCCCAACACTTTTTCCTCTCCTTCCACCAACCATTCTCCTTGTCCCAACACTATCTCCTTTCCTTCCACAACCATTCTCCTTGTCTCAACATTTTCTCCTCTCCTTCCACCAACCATTCTCCATAAAACTCTTTTAATCAATAACGTTCAGCTGTCCACGGAGCACAGGCTTTCACCAAAAACACGCCACGCCCTTCCATCCTGTGTCATTCATTAAATGTCCTTGCATTGCTTCTTTATGTTTTTCAGGTCTGTACCCAGTTCTCTTATCCGTGTGTTTTGCTGTCACCCTCTATATCTCTTACTCTGAGGTTTCCCAAACAAGAACTGCCTTGTCATGTTACCAACAGGTTTTCTTAATGTGTGTCATTACCAAGCACAGCTTCTTGTTCCACCGGTGGTAATGGGGTTATTACCATCAGTTCAACATTAGTGATGATGGTAAACCACTTCAATCCTTCTATTTATGAAATTCTATAGACAAAATGAAAGGTAATTAGTCAGGTGGGTCTGGATTTTAAGGGCCCTATGTCATGAAGTGTAATTAGTTACATTAACATGGAAGTTATGATGGCCTATGTCAGTGTAGTATAATTACTTAGATAAGCGTGGGAGTTAAAGGGCCCAATGTCAGTGTAGTGTAATTACTTAGATAAGCGTGGAAGTTAAAGGGCCCAATGTCAGTGTAGCGTAATTACTTAGATAAGCGTGGAAGTTAAAGGGCCCAATGTCAGTGTAGTGTAATTACTTAGATAAGCATGGAAGTTAAAGGGCTCAATGTCAGTGTAGCGTAATTACTTAGATAAGCGTGGAAGTTAAAGGGCCCAATGTCAATGTAGTGTAATTACTTATATAAGCGTGGAAGTTAAAGGGCCCAATGTCAGTGTAGTGTAATTACTTATATAAGCGTGGAAGTTAAAGGACCCAATGTCAATGTAGTGTAATTACTTATATAAGCGTGGAAGTTAAAGAGCCCAATGTCAGTGTAGTGTAATTACTTAGATAAGCCTCGAAGTTAAAGGGCCATATGTCAGTGTAGTGTAATTACTTAGATAAGCCTCGAAGTTAAAGGGCCATATGTCAATGTAGTGTAATTACTTAGATAAGCCTCGAAGTTCATGGGCGCTATGTCAGTGTAGTGTAATTTCTTAGATCAACAGGAAATTAAAGAGTGTCAAGATGTGATTTTGAGAAGGTGCCATGGTTGTATTTACCTGGGGAAGCGATGTTTTGTTGAATGCGTTGTTGTAGCAAACGTGATTCCAATGTAAATGAAGTTACACTTTCGTGAGCTGCATGTGATGTTTGTACGAGCAGCTGAGCTCTTGATTGTAACGACATGTGACCAAAGTAGACGTTATTATTGGCTAGAGTAAGCCTGGCGTGTTGAAGGTTAAAAGGTTTGGAAGTTTGTGTAAGGGAAGTTGACAGAAGTTATTGAAGGGAACGAACGTGTCCCGGTGTAGCTCTTTTACGAGAAGAGCATGTGTCTGTTGTGTGGTTTTTGTTGTGGCAAGGATCGATGTTGTTTCCGATCGAGGAGGCCATCGTAATGACATAAGTGATGTTAATATTGTTTGAGCAACGGTATGTTGTAGAGTTGGATTGGTAGTTTCTTGCGCCTTTTAAGAACCTCGTCTAAATGGCGTGTACTAAATGTGATTATATTATGTCGAGATTGACTTGGTCTTTGAATTCAATTATTTATTGCTATGTACAGTGTGAAAACGTGTCCTCAAGACAATGTTGCCATTGTTGTTGTAGTTATTAGATTAGTGGTAGCCGCGATAATGTCGTTGTTGTCACAGACATAGGTGTGCGTGTAAGCACCTTTTATCTCGTGACAAGGGCCCTATGTCAGTGTAGTGTAATTACTTAGATTAGCCTGGAAGTTAAGGGCCCTATGTCAGTGTAGTGTAATTACTTAGATTAACCTGGAACGTCAAGGGACTCTTTATCATGGTAGCGTAATTACTTAGATTAGTTTTAAAGCTCACTGGTCAAATATTATCGTTAACGTAACATAATAACTCCATAGTTTCTGAATGCTTGGGGTCCTTTGTTAATATAATGGGGTCCCGTGTTAATGTAATGTAACTGCCTGTAGTGGCAGAAAAGCTAAGAATCAATATGTTAACATCTTCTCTTCTTCTTTGATCCTTAGCCGCCGACTGTCAAAGCAGTCAGTTGCAATCACGCCTGCTGGCGTCTTGTATGACAGCAACAAACAGCTTCCACTTTGTTCAGTCAGCAGCCATCCTTCGTACAGTGTCCCAGCTCTGATTCATTCTTTGCATCTCGGCCTCCACAGTTCTCCGCCAAATTGTTTTTGGTCGGCCCATAGCATAGCTGTTCTTGTGATGACACAGGGGTCTCTTCTGAGGACGTGGCCAACCCAACTCCAGCGTCTACCAGCTATGATGGTGTGCATGTCCTCTTGCTTTCTCCGTGTAAGTAGTTCTTGGTTAGTGATAGTATTCGGCCAAAAGATTCGGAGAACTTTCCTTAGGCAGACTGTGTGAAATGAGGACAGTTTCGACATTTCCTTCTCTGTTACTCTCCAGCATTGCGTACAATAGAAAAGCAAAGGAAGTACACCGCTCTCATATAATCTTAATTTATTTGGTATTTGTGTTGTACTGAGAAGACTTCCAGATGTTGTTGAGACTAGCAAAGACTGTTCTCGCTTTATTCATTCTGTTGTTGATGTCTTTGCTTATTCCGCCGTCTGCTGTTACTATGCATCCCAGGTATATAAATACCTTTATACCAGTGTTAATATGACATGATTAAAAAGTAAACGTTGCCCCGTTGCAGATACTGACGTCGGGGAGTGAAGTGTTAGAGACTTCAATATACTAGGTCCAGATTCGTGAGGTGGAGTGACCAGCTCCCGTCCTCACTGCCTTTGTCTTCCCTATCCGAAGAGAAGAGTCAGGTCCCCCAATTACAACTGGGTAAATTGGATTGTGACGCCACCGTGTTTTGCACCCTGCACATTTGTCGCAAGAGGCCAGCGCTCTAACCACGCTGCCAATCGGGTGCTCATAATGTGATTACGGTACTTGAAGTTTAGGGAAGCTTTGTAGTTCCAGGGGAATCTCTGATGAGATGAAGATAGATTAGGTCTACTGTTTCCCCCAGGCATGTCACGTATGGCCACTTGGCTATGTACGGAGCTGGCAACATCATCATGTACAAATGATTGCTACATAAACCACAGCTGTAAGAGCTTGTAAATGTTTGATGCAGGCTTTCCTGCAAGGGGACCAGCTGCCATGGTGGCTTCGTGTTCAATAACCAACAAAAATGAAAATGATGATAATATGGAATCTTAGGTACCAGATGCTATTGTAATGTCATTATACAAAGAGTGTCTAAGGCTAATGGTTAATGAGCCATCTTTCAATGTAGTGTGAGAATTTCAGAGCGTCTGGTAGCTAATGTGCCATATATTAAATTAATGTAGCTATATACGTATGTATGAAAGCTAATGTGCCATATATTAATGTAATGTAGCTATATACGTATGTATGGAAGCTAAGGTGCCATATATTAATGTAATGTAGCTATATACGGGTGTAAGGAAGACAAGGACCCATATATTAATGTAATGTAGCTATATACGAGTGTATGGAAGCTAAGGGGCCAAATATTAATGTAAAGTAGCTATATACGAGTGTATGGAAGCTAAGGGGCCAAATATTAATGTAACGTAGCTATATACGGATGTATGGAAACTAAGGTGCCATATATTAATGTAATGTAGCTATAAGCGGGTGTATGGAAACTAAGGTGCCATATATTAATGTAATGTAGCTATAAGCGGGTGTATGGAAGCTAAGGGGCCATATATTAATGTAATGTAGCTACTTACTGGTGTATGGAAGTTAAGGTGCCTATATTAATGTAATGTAGCTACTTACGGCTGTATGGAAGCTAAGGGGCTATTTAATAATGTGGGGAGAAGGTGGATGTGGGCAGTAAGGTAGATAACTAGTCCGGCATCCTCCCATCCATGGGCGGTTTAACCATTAGGGAAACTAAGTGGTCGCATAGGGCGGGAATATCGAGTAAATTGAAAAAGGTAATATTTAAAAAAAAAAAAAAGGAAGTCATAATTCAGAAAAAAAATATTGTGTGTACCAAATGAGTAAATAAACCATTCACACAAAAGTGTATATTGCAGACACTCGCAAGAAATAAAGAAGTTGAAAACTAGACAACAGAAAAACAACAAAAGTGATAGGTTTACCGGTGACTCGAACCCAGGACTATTCGAAAAGCACCACCGCCTCGCTGCGGGAGTAAATCGAGATTAACCACACTGTCAACTAAGCACCACAAACAATATCGCTTCGTGGACTTTGGTCATTAGCTCGACCACCCAACGTAACTACCAACTTCTGGACCGAGGAAACTAATTGGCAGTGTGGTTAATCATGATTCACTCCCGTAGTGAGGCGGTGGTGCCATTCGGATGGTTCTGTGTTAGAGTCGCAGGTAAGCCTTTCAATTGAATTGTTTTTCTGTTGTCTAGTTGTCTACTTCTGTATTTCTTACTAGTGATTGTAACATACACGTTTATGCGTTTTATTTATTTACTGTACTCTGGCTCGGGTATCTCTCTTTATTTATTTAACTGAACACGAAATGAGCAGTTACTCTAGTGCCCTAAATACCCTGATTGTCCAATGCGCCAAAATATCCTAGCCCCGGATCTGCACTCATCACAAGGCGACTCGATACTGCCGGACCCATTTCCTTTTATCTGTTAGTGAAATCCAGCGTTGTGAACGGTACTACGTTTTTCCGTTTTTTATTTTAATTTTATTTTAATATCATGATTTTGTTTTCAGACTCATAAAGCTAATGTTTTATCTTGATTTAAACACGAGATTCAGGAACTATAGTTTACAAACATGCTGAACTCTTCCTGTGGACATCCCCTGACACACATAAAACCATTGGATACCATATCACCAATTAACAACCAATGAACGTCGTTACTTGCACTCTTCCGCGTGCATATGTTATCAGCTAACACTCCCGGGATAACAATTCACAGCGATATAACGTAACCTTTGTATTGATAACCGTAGTCTTAACTAATGACCTCGTTCTAAAGAACGCAGTCACTTAGGTACGCAATTGCTGTCTTTGTTGTTCTTTGGATTCAAACTTCTTCCGTCAAGCCGGGCGTGGTTGGATACGGTTTCTGCTTTTGGGGGCAAGATGTGTTGCCCTAACCAACATCAGGAAGTTTGACCTCATAGTTTGACTAATGCAATCTGTATCTATTGTCCTTCGCAGTTCTCTGAAGAGAGAAAGATAGAATAATACGACAGCACCCTCAGGTATGTCGCACATGTAGTATAGTAGTTCTTTCAGTTGCAGCACCCTCAGGCATGTCGCACATGTAGTATAGTAGTTCTTTCAGTTGCAGCACCCTCAGGTATGTCGCACATGTAGTATAGTAGTTCTTTCAGTTGCAGCACCCTCAGGCATGTCGCACATGTAGTATAGTAGTTCCTTCAGTTGTAGCCCCCTCAGACATGTCGCACATGTAGTAAAGTAGTTCTTTCAGTTGTAGCACCCTCAGGCATGTCGCACATGTAGTATAGTAGTTCTTTCAGTTGTAGCACCCTCAGGATTTCGCACATGTAATATAGTACTTCCTTCAGTTATAGCACTCTCAGGTATGTCGCACATGTAGTATAGTAGTTCCTTCAGTTGTAGCACCCTCAAGTATGTCGCACATGTAGTATAGTAGTTCCTTCAGTTGTAGCACCCTCAGGTATGTCGCACATGTAGTATAGTAGTTCCTTCAGCTGTAGCACCCTCAGTTCATGCGGCGAGCATGGCCAAGGCAGCGTAGTCCGCACTGTCTAAGCAGTGTATACATGCTTTGAAGGCCTGCACGTGGCAGCACCTATGTCCTATCCAGGGCGCGAGCTTGAGCACAGTTGTGTCGCACAAGGCGACTAATTTAAGGTTGAGCACGGGGCTAGCAATCTCATAATGTAAAACAAAGTGGCACAGAAGCCACCCTTACAAAGTGGCACAGAAGCCACCCTTACAAAGTGGCACAGAAGCCACCCTTACAAAGTGGCACAGAAGCCACCCTTACAAAGTGGCACAGAAGCCACCCTTACAAAGTGGCACTGAAGCCACCCTTACAAAGTGGCACAGAAGCCACCCTTACAAAGCATATGAATACTTGAGACAGGCTTCTTGCAAAGGGACCATTGCAGTCGTGGTTCCATGCTCGTCGGGAGTGCTAAGGAACATGATGATGATGATCTATATCTATACGTTTTCCTCTATAGCGCCCGGTTGTCCTGAAGTGACATAGCCGGCAGTTTAATCAAGGCATATGACAGCTAGGACTGAATTTTAAAGAAAGGGGTTTGGTTTCAGGACCTTCTGCATTGCACACGGAAAACTCCATCAGGGCTCCGATCTCTTCGCCCTTAAATCACACAAGGAGGATCTCAGCACAGTGCACGAACTGCGTAGCACTGGCGAGGATCCAAATGTGTATCTAAAGGAATCACACATTTTATAAATATTTTTGTGGTGGGTAGGTTTTCTCATTTTTAAATTTTGCCAGGGGAACGGCCGTATGGCTTACCCTTTACGATTTTCAACTGCCGAGGGGATTTTAACGTGCGCATCTTGCTCACGGGACCTCTTATTTTTTCACCCTTATCCGAGATGGCTAGGTATCCGATTTCATTACTCAGGCCAACAGGGGGGAGCATGACATCAGTTGCAACCACAGGATCTGAAAAAAATTTCTGTCAATTATATTCACTGTGCTGGGAGCGAACCCGGTACCTTTAGAATTTGAGGCGGACGCCATACCTCTTAGCCAATCCGACCCCCCAACAGAAAGGGTTCAAATCATTAATGCAGCGATTGTTACCCCAGAGGTGCATGCACTCATCGGCTGTGCACAACTCGATATCTGGTTGGGGGGGGGGTGTGGGGGGGAGGGTTGTTTGCGAGACTGTGACGATACTGTTATACGATCTCAAGTCCACTCCGGCAGGATTGCATTACATTCCCGTGCGAGTGATATTTTCTTATTTTTCTCTCCCCTGTCATTATGTGGCAATGTTTATGGCCTTTCATTCATTATTTTACTCTCTATGCTGAATCTAGTAGGGGAAAGTCTCTAACACTCAACTCCCCTACGGAAGTATTTGCTATGGGACTGTTTTTATCTTGTTTACCACTCCTCAGACTTATTTACGTTCCGCCAGGTGAACTGGGGTATTTTCATAACAATACCCAGTCATTATCACCGGTCAGCGAGCAAGATTCTTATCAAGAAAAGACGGTCTCGCCCGATCAACATAGAAGCCAATATTATCTGTCTGAGATAGCCGTCTGAGGGAGGCAGGTCACACAGGTGGTAGATGCGTTTATCGTTTCACGGGACCATCCCTGTGTGTGATTATCACGATAATCTGTCTGGAGAGACAATATTGGCGATAGGTAGCATCTGGGCATCAAATGAGTTCACAGATGGTGTTTATGAGTTGTGTACAAGATGCCGGCGGAAGTCTGAAGCAACGATATGAAGAGGTCACGCGTGGATATTAAATTTAATATTTTGAAACACGCGAGGGTATTTTTTTCAATTTGAAACACCCCTACCCACGTAGTGCTGAACGAGATTCGATTGGATTGGTTCTTTTGAGAGGCTGGAATATACAATGTATCTGTTACGTACATTTATTACCTAAGGGGGTAGTCTTCGGTCCTGCCAAATGTACGCACCAGTCTTAATATAGTTATATTATTTGTGCGTTCGATTGATTCACGCACTGACGTGCACAATGCAGTGTGAGTTGCTTTGGACGCACGGGTAACCTAGTTTGGGGATTCTGACGTCATGTTTAGTATGAGGCAGTACGGACCATGTTGATGTCCGTGGAATATTTCTTGTATTCGTGGCAAGTTTGTGGAAGCCATTATTTCTATTGATATATATATATATTGGTCTTCATGTCGAAGCCAATAGTGGAAGTATCATGTAAGTGTCGCCCCATTTCACATTGAATGTTTATTGATTTTTAATTGAAGTATCAGGCCGCTCCTAGTTATGGTCTAGCGGGAATCCATCGTAGTATGTCATTCCTAGAATGGACAAACGGAGTCGATTGCCTTGTTTGAATTACCGTAGAGGGAGGATACCTACGAGGAAACGAAGTTAATTGATTTTGTATGCTTCACATGTTTTAATATGCCGTTTCGCCAATGCCAAAGTCATGGCATGGATTTTGGGAGAGGTTAGTCAACAGAAGACTCTAACCTGATTGTATTGTCGTGTATGACTTTGTCTGGATTATATATATGCTACATAAGTATTGTATGAGGAAAGTCTGGGAATTTTACGGGTATGATATCAAAGATTGATCCTTGAACATGAAATCCGTTTACCACGATAGACGTCCTTGGAAGAAGGTCAACGGACTTCATTGTAAAAATGTATATTAGAGGGTAACAGAAGTGATCCTCAGCTCACTTGGATAGAAGAGGACTTGATTGTTGAAGAATCTCCAAGAATTTAAGGGTATGATCAGCAACTTTAAAGTATGACATTTGCATCTGTAATCTGTAACCATGACCGTCTTGTGTATTCCAGTCTGTATCGTGTCAATAAATAACATGTACTTTCACCAACGACTTGCGTGCAGTCCTGAATTGGAAAATTGACTACTGCTTGTTGGAGTTCAACTTAAGAACACTTCTGAGATATTTTCATTGAGAAAACCATTCGCGTATTTTAAGCTAGCATAGACCAGTGACACCATACACTAGCTTACAACTACCTCTTGACCAATAGAATGAACATCCAACAGTAAATGGTATGCCAGTGTGGTCTGGAAATAAATAATTTCACAGGAACGTACTCAATCCAAGTATCGGTTGAAAAGAAGATTTGAACTTTCAAGGCGACAACATCTCAAACTTGGAACCTAGTGTGATGATGAATCAGAATCAACTTACGGTTACCAAATGCTCAAGGTCATCAATCAACCTCCACGTCAAGTTTTACAGTGACTGACTGCCTTGGGATCACCTATTCGTCATTATTACGTGCGAGCTGTTGTTATATACGCAGAGCGAAGTATTTTATCCTCAGACGTACATCCACGGAGACGAGGCACATTGTTTTTTTTCCCGGCACATGCGAGATGAGTATAACGTGCTTTCGTTGTACATTTTATTACTTTTAGCTGTGCCTTCTATAGTTATGTCCATCTTTACATTTTCCATGTTATATGTTATATGTTGTACATTCGTCGTGGGAGGTAGGGAGGTTGATCTGACGAACGAGATCCATCTCGAAGCCAATTCGGGCTCTTCGTCAGACGTTCTGTAGGGCTCAACTTGTAAGTTTCAATTGAGCGATAATTCCGGTCCAAGGCTAGAAACCTTGCCGAAGTTCCGATCGCTAATTGTTCCTTATGATAGTATCTGTTTAGCTGTTTCGTCACGTTTACTTGTTGTTTTTGGTAGTTATTTTTACTCGTATTTAGTTTTATGATGAATTTTGTTTGTATTATGCGTCCGTCTCACCTTTCCTGTCGTTCAGTTTTTTACAAAACCTATGTTTTTACACTGTGTTGTCAATTGTCCTGTTGAGTATCTGATCGTAGTTATCATCGTAAATTTTTACGACATTCTATTTTAGTTACACATTTCTATTTTTGTTGATTTCTACGATTGTGTTCACTCGTCTTTGATTATCGTGTCTTGTCGGTAATGTTTCTATTGTCTTTCACGTTGTTGATTTCATGACATTTCATTACATAAATTACTGTATTGATTATTAACATATTTCATAATTGTATGATAACAAAAATATACCGTTCTAGGACAGGAACGAAGAACACTTGTTATAGTAACAAGGTTAATTAATTTACATTGATTAATTATCATTTTATAAATCAAGAGTATTGTGACTACTTATAAAGCATAATGTATTCACTAGATTATTTCATTAAGCAAGCAAAAGCTCTTCAGATGGCTCCTGATGAAGCAAAAGCATTTGCACTTGCAGAATATAAGAAAGCTCAAGAAATAGAAGCCGAACAGAGAAAGCTAGAAACTTTAAGATTACAAAATTTGAAATTTGAGGCGGAGGAGAATGAGAAAAAAATGAGATTAGCCGCTGAATTAGAAGAGAAACGATTTCAGCGAGAGGCAGAACAGAAGCAAAGGGAGGAAGAAAAGAAAAAGACTTAATTGAAATGCAAAATAAACAAAAGGAAATGGAAGAAAGAAGAAAAAAAGCTGAACAAGCCGCTGAATTAGAAGAGAAACGATTTCAGCGAGAGGCAGAACAGAAGCAAAGGGAGGCTGAAGAAAGACTTAAAATTGAGATGGAAGTTAAACAAAAGGAAATGGAAGTTAAACAAAAGGAAATGGAAAAAAGAAGATTAATAGCTGAACAAAATACAAAACGACTTCAGCTTGAGATGGAAGAGAATGATAAAAAACGACAGCATGAACTAAAATTAGCAGAGTCAGAATATGAGAGACTTAGGTTAACTCAGGAAGCTAATTCTCAGAGAACTTTTGAAAGCCAAACTTCATCCAGACATGATCATTTTAAGGAAATTCACCTTAAATTACCTAAATTTAATCCCCCGTCGGATGACGTAATATTTTTCCTAGATAGATTTGAGGCCACTTGTAGGTCTTATAACGTGGATAAAACACTGTATTGCACATATTTATCCAGGTTACTTACTGGGGATGCTTTAGCAGTTTATCATACTACCAGTATTAATGAGAAGAATGATTATAATGCTCTTAGAGCCGCACTTCTGAAGAAATTTCAAATGACAGAAGATGAATACCGATTAAGATTTCGTACATTGCTACCGCAATCAAGCAGAAATTTCAGTGATTTTCTGTCACAAATACGACTAACCCTAGAAAGATGGATCGAATTATCCAAAATTGAAAAGTCGTATGAAGGTCTCTTCGATTTACTGATGCGCGATAAGGTACTATCGTCTGTAAATCCTACATTTCTCGCATTTTTACACGAACGGAAACCTTTATCTATGAAAGACTTAGAAGAACATGCAAAAAATTTCTGCACTGCTCACCCAACCATGGATCTAAGTAATGCACAGATTAAGAGTGAATTGCCTGTTGCTTTTGCAGCACAACAAAACAATTTTTCACGAAATCGTTCCTTTAGTGCTGACAGGTATGTCAATAAGGGAAATAATTACAATTTTAACAATGATAACTTTTACAAGGGGAAGCAATTTCAACAATCTGCTCCATTTAATGTTTCTTGGAACCAAGCTCACAGATCGCGAGATTTTGGTAACAATAATTTTAAAAATAATCAAGGACATTATAATAAACAAAACTGGAGATCAAGATCTCAGGGTCCGCAAAACAGACAAGGTTCTTGGAATAAAAATTTTAAAGAACATCATAACTTTAATTATACAAATTATCGGACTCATCCAAATTTTAACTCAGGCAGAAACGACAATTATGGCAATTTTAATGCAAATAATCAAAATCGATCGCGTCGTAGAGATAGATCGTCGAGTAATACGGGTAGACATTCTAATGTCGCTTTAAGTGATACACAGGCTAACATTGAACAGGGTAAAGTAGCTGAAACTCACAATGCTATGTCTTGTTCTCTTGATTGTACCCAGGTGAAAGACTGTCCAGAATGCTCGACTCTTTTCCAGCCTAAGGCGATCACGACGCTGCGTTGCGGACATACCTTGCCTAGTCTACCTGCAGTCTGTACGGCCACTGCTGCGTCAGTACACCAGGGACAGGGCTCTCTTAAGTTTAACAAGGGATTTGTCAACAACATTTCATGCTCTCTCCTATTTGACTCAGGTTGTAGTACTGTGGGCGTCCGGACTTCGCTGATCAACCCAAGTTGTGCCACGGGCAGGGTTGTCAAGTGTGTGACTTTTGGTGGCACCGTTGAAACATTTCCCACTGCTATTATTGACCTTAATACACCATTTTTTTTCAGGAAAGATCCAGGCATGTCTCCTTCCGAATCCAATTTGTGATGTAATACTTGGTCGCATACATGGTATTAAAGAGTGTACACCACAGCAAATTGCTGAATGGGAAGAGCGACATATTCAAACTGCAAATGCAGTAGTGACTAGAGCGCAAGCTACTAATATGTCGCATGATACACCTATTGAACCTACAGTTCATACCACTTGTGATGATGATGCTCCTATTTCACGGGAGTTGTTTGCAACATTGCAAAAGAATGATGATTCATTAAAAAAATTTTTCAGTATGTGAACAAAAAGAATACCAGCAACAAACTTGCAAAATCTAGACATGACTTTATACTTAAAAATGGGATTTTGGTTAGAGTAATACGGGAAAAAGATTCATCCTTATGTTATCAGATCTTAGTCCCATCCTCTATGAGATCTCGTATATTACGACATGCGCATGACTCGCAATGTGCGGGCCATATGGGTTTTTCGCGTACCAAATCCAGAGTGCTTTCGGCATTCTACTGGCCAGGCGTCCATAGGGACATCACTCTCTATTGTCGGTCCTGTTTGATATGTCAGGAAGTTAAGGTACGGGGTCCATTTCATGCGGCTCCTATTCAAGCTGCGGACATCCCGATTAGACCATTTGATAAAATGGCTATAGACATTATTGGTCCGATGCTTCCATCTGCTAGAGGGCATACGCATATTCTTACGTGCATTGATATGTGCACTCGTTGGCCTGAGGCCATCCCTCTCAAGAACACTTCATCTGCCAGTGTAGCAGAGGCATTGATGTTAATCTTCTCACGCATTGGTTTTCCACGGAAAATCTTGTCGGATCATGGGGTTCAGTTCATTTCTGAATCCATGTCTCAAGTTATGAAGACATTAGGTATAGACAGATCTCTTAGTTCTATTTATCATCCGATGTCAAATGGGTTAATTGAGCGTCTCAATAGGACACTCAAGCAGTTGTTGGGTAAGATGACCCAAGACCATCCCCAAGACTGGGATCGGGTCATACCCGCTGCTCTGTTCGCGTATCGCGAAGTACAAAATCAAGCCACGGGGTTTTCTCCATTCCAGCTAGTTTTTGGCATGCAACCACGCGGTCCGATGTCGTTAATCCACGACTTATTGGTTGACGAGAATATTGAAGAGGAAACTCAATCCTCTTATGAGTATGTGATCTCTCTGAGAAAGAGAATCATAGATGCTTGTAGACTAGCTACTGCATCATCCGAACAAGCCAAAGAAAAAGCTCGTCTATTTGCAAACAAGTATAGACGTCTTCGCCAGCTTATTCCTGGTGACGAAGCTTTTGTATTACTCCCTGCGCATAACAATCGTCTTTTAATTACCTGGAGAGGTCCTTTCAGGATCATCTCAAGAATATCCGATGTCGACTACATCGTTGATGTTAATGGTAAACATAAAACCTTCCACATTAACATGTTGAAGGAGTATTACTCACGTCCTGATTATCTACAGTCAGTGTTCCAGGCAACTGACGATCCTACACCTCCTATTCAACACTATTCTAGTTTGTCAGTCATCCAAGAAGAAGAATCTTCTTTCGATGATGTACAACTACCAATACCAGTTGTACCACTCCATTCCACTGAGAAATGGAATGATGTTACAATCTCATCTACTCTTTCGGCTGATCAACGTCAGCAAGTCTCTAATATTCTACACTCGTATGAGGATGTCCTCACTGACATCCCAGGTCATACGTCAGTCATCCAACATGACATTATTCTGACTGACGATACGCCTATTCGAGTTCGCCCATATCCTATCCCTTTACACTTTCGTGATAAGGTTGATAAGGAATTGGATGAGATGCTTCAATTAAATATAATTGAACCATCTTCATCACCATATTCTTCTTCTATGGTAATCATTAGGAAGAAGGACAACAATATACGTCTTTGCGTAGATTACAGGAAATTAAACAAAGTTACAAAATTCGATGCGGAACCGTTACCTCTTTTAGACGACTTATTGGAGAGATTATCTCATGCCACATTCTTTTCGAAATTTGACCTTTCAAAGGGCTATTGGCAAGTGCCACTCACTCCTAAAGCAAAGCCATTCACCGCTTTCTCGACGCCACGGGGTCTTTTTCAATGGAATTTTATGCCATTCGGATTAATGAATGCGCCAGCTACCTTTGTACGCATGATGCGCCGCATATTGTCTCATCGTCCCGATGTCATTACTTATATAGATGACATCTGTCTTTTCAGTGACTCTTGGGATGAACATATTCATGGATTAAAAGCTTTACTTTCTACCTTACGGGATTATAACTTAACAGCGAAACCTTCAAAGGCTTTTGTCGGTTTTCATGACATCTCATTTCTGGGTCACCGCATAGGTCATGGTTTCATGTATACAGAAGACAGTAACGTCTCTAAAATTTTAAACATCTCGGCACCTAAGACAAAAAAACAAGTTAGATCTCTTTTAGGACTAATACAGTTCTATTCAAAATTCATCCCTCATTTGTCTACTATAACTGCACCTTTTTCGTCTCTACTGAAGAAAGGCACATCTAATGTAATAAAGTGGTCGCAGGATCACCAAACGGCGTTAGACTATATAAAACGATTTTTTTCAAATGAACCTTTTTTGAGGTTGCCTAACAAAAATCTCACTTTCATTCTTCGCAGTGATGCATCTTCTTACGCTATTGCTGCAGTTTTGATGCAGGAATATAACGGCACCTTATTTCCGGTGATGTACGTGTCCAGAAAACTTACGGAGAGAACTCAAATACTCCGTTCTGGATAAAGAGCTCCTCGCATTAGTATGGGCAATCACAAAACTGGAACGTTACCTCCTCGGCTCACACTTTGTGGTGGAATCTGACCAAAAAGCTCTTACCGCACTGAACACGAAGAACGTTAAATCATCGAAGTCAGCGCGTTACGCTATAGCGCTTCAACCATTCAATTTTGAAATACGAGCTATTCCTGGAGTGAAGAATGTGTTCGCAGACTGTTTGTCGAGATGCCCAAGCGAACTTGTCGAAACTAAACCACTTCCAGATGTTGAAACATCCTCACCGATAACATGAATAACTTTGTACATTATCATTGATTGTACATCTATAAAGACTGTTTATATAACTGAAGTATTCGTATAAGTATAACTTTCAGGATATACTTACTTATAGATTATAACATTACTTCTTGTGTAGTAACATTTTATTAGTACGGGAACATTGATACTATAGTAACGTTTTATTAGAACGGGAACAGTGGTATTAGAGTAACATTTTATTAGTACGGGAACATTGGTACTACAGTAACTTTTTATTAGTATGGAAACATTGTTAAGAGCGACAAATATACATTTGTTATTCCTATGGAACATATTACACTACATATCGTGTTCGAGAATATATTTTATCGTGTATGGAACATTGAGAACATCGTCTCGTCGATTACTAACTAGTTGTAACTGAACATTGACAATTAGTGATATTGGAATTACTTAGAATATATTAGTAACTGGTTATTTGTTAGTAATTAAGAAATATATATAAATTAGAATAATTCAATTTAATCTATTTAATTGATTATGGATCACACACATACTAACTTTCTTAGTTGTCACGTAATACCTGCATTCACGGGTCTTAGTTATGATATCTCACTGTTAGATCACTAGTCAACCGTACTAGTGTTAGAAAACATTAAGGGTGTTGATTCTTAAAGTGTTTAATTTTGCATTGCTTCATTTTTGCACATTGTATTTTCAATTTTTTCTGTTTTATTGATTCTCTTGTCATTGATTATCATCAGTGTTGCTGTTCATTTTCATTTTTGAAATCATATGTTTCAAATTTTTTTTTTTTGAAAACTTAGTTGAATTTTATTATCATCTTTTTTTAATGGTTTTTTTTTCATTTTTCATTTTCAACTTGTTTTTACTTCGAATATTACCACATCGTTCCAAAGTAGGTCGATTGTGGATGTGTGCTTTAATGCATACTATCATTTAGTTATATTGATTTCGTTTAATATTCTTTTCTTAATATGGTATAACTTTATGCATTTCATATATCTTGTTGTAGTTTTGACTCACCTCTCTCGGGTACTAAGTTCAAAAAAAAATTAATAGAATTAATTTTTTTAAGGGGAGGTAATAAGGGAGCTGTTACGTACATTTATTACCTAAGGGGGTAGTCTTCGGTCCTGCCAAATGTACGCACCAGTCTTAATATAGTTATATTATTTGTGCGTTCGATTGATTCACGCACTGACGTGCACAATGCAGTGTGAGTTGCTTTGGACGCACGGGTAACCTAGTTTAGGGATTCTGACGTCATGTTTTGTATGGGGCAGTACGGACCATGTTGATGTCCGTGGAATATTTCTTGTATTCGTGGCAAGTTTGTGGAAGCCATTATTTCTATTGATATATATATTGGTCTTCATGTCGAAGCCAATAGTGGAAGTATCATGTAAGTGTCGCCCCATTTCACATTGAATGTTTATTGATTTTTAATTGAAGTATCAGGCCGCTCCTAGTTATGGTCTAGCGGGAATCCATCGTAGTATGTCATTCCTAGAATGGACAAACGGAGTCGATTGCCTTGTTTGAATTACCGTAGAGGGAGGATACCTACGAGGAAACGAAGTTAATTGATTTTGTATGCTTCACATGTTTTAATATGCCGTTTCGCCAATGCCAAAGTCATGGCATGGATTTTGGGAGAGGTTAGTCAACAGAAGACTCTAACCTGATTGTATTGTCGTGTATGACTTTGTCTGGATTATATATATGCTACATAAGTATTGTATGAAGAAAGTCTGGGAATTTTACGGGTATGATATCAAAGATTGATCCTTGAACATGAATCCGTTTACCACGATAGACGTCCTTGGAAGAAGGTCAACGGACTTCATTGTAAATGTATATTAGAGGGTAACAGAAGTGATCCTCAGCTCACTTGGATAGAAGAGGACTTGATTGTTGAAGAATCTCCAAGAATTTAAGAGTATGATCAGCAACTTTAAAGTATGACATTTGCATCTGTAATCTGTAACCATGACCGTCTTGTGTATTCCCGTCTGTATCGTGTCAATAAATAACATGTACTTTCACCAACGACTTGCGTGCAGTCCTGAATTGGAAAATTGACTACTGCTTGTTGGAGTTCAACTTAAGAACACTTCTGAGATATTTTCATTGAGAAAACCATTCGCGTATTTTAAGCTAGCATAGACCAGTGACACCATACACTAGCTTACAACTACCTCTTGACCAATAGAATGAACATCCAACAGTAAATGGTATGCCAGTGTGGTCTGGAAATAAATAATTTCACAGGAACGTACTCAATCCAAGTATCGGTTGAAAAGAAGATTTGAACTTTCAAGGCGACAACATCTCAAACTTGGAACCTAGTGTGATGATGAATCAGAATCAACTTACGGTTACCAAATGCTCAAGGTCATCAATCAACCTCCACGTCAAGTTTTACAGTGACTGACTGCCTTGGGATCACCTATTCGTCATTATTACGTGCGAGCTGTTGTTATATACGCAGAGCGAAGTATTTTATCCTCAGACGTACATCCACGGAGACGAGGCACATTGTTTTTTCCCGGCACACGCGAGATGAGTATAACGTGCTTTCGTTGTACATTTTATTACTTTTAGCTGTGCCTTCTATAGTTATGTCCATCTTTACATTTTCCATGTTATATGTTATATGTTGTACATTCGTCGTGGGAGGTAGGGAGGTTGATCTGACGAACGAGATCCATCTCGAAGCCAATTCGGGCTCTTCGTCAGACGTTCTGTAGGGCTCAACTTGTAAGTTTCAATTGAGCGATAATTCCGGTCCAAGGCTAGAAACCTTGCCGAAGTTCCGATCGCTAATTGTTCCTTATGATAGTATCTGTTTAGCTGTTTCGTCACGTTTACTTGTTGTTTTTGGTAGTTATTTTTACTCGTATTTAGTTTTATGATGAATTTTGTTTGTATTATGCGTCCGTCTCACCTTTCCTGTCGTTCAGTTTTTTTACAAAACCTATGTTTTTACACTGTGTTGTCAATTGTCCTGTTGAGTATCTGATCGTAGTTGTCATCGTAAATTTTTACGATATTCTATTTTAGTTACACATTTCTATTTTTGTTGATTTCTACGATTGTGTTCACTCGTCTTTGATTATCGTGTCTTGTCGGTAATGTTTCTATTGTCTTTCACGTTGTTGATTTCATGACATTTCATTACATAAATTACTGTATTGATTATTAACATATTTCATAATTGTATGATAACAAAATATACCGTTCTAGGACAGGAACGAAGAACACTTGTTATAGTAACAAGGTTAATTAATTTACATTGATTAATTATCATTTTATAAATCAAGAGTATTGTGACTACTTATAAAGCATAATGTATTCACTAGATTATTTCATTAAGCAAGCAAAAGCTCTTCAGATGGCTCCTGATGAAGCAAAAGCATTTGCACTTGCAGAATATAAGAAAGCTCAAGAAATAGAAGCCGAACAGAGAAAGTTAGAAACTTTAAGACTAGAAAAAACTTCAATTTGAGACAGATCAAAAACGGATTGAGTATGAGGAGAATGAGAAAAAAATGAGATTAGCCGCTGAATTAGAAGAGAAACGATTTCAGCGAGAGGCAGAACAGAAGCAAAGGGAGGCTGAAGAAAGAAAATTGAAATGGAAAATTAACTGAAGAAATGGAAAAAAAAAAGAAAGAAGATTAATAGCTGAACAAGCCGCTGAATTAGAAGAGAAACGATTTCAGCGAGAGGCAGAACAGAAGCAAAGGGAGGCTGAAGAAAGACTTAAAATTGAGATGGAAGTTAAACAAAAGGAAATGGAAGTTAAACAAAAGGAAATGGAAGAAAGAAGATTAATAGCTGAACAAAATACAAAACGACTTCAGCTTGAGATGGAAGAGAATGAAAAAAAAAAACGACAGCATGAACTAAAATTAGCAGAGTCAGAATATGAGAGACTTAGGTTAACTCAGGAAGCTAATTCTCAGAGAACTTTTGAAAGCCAAACTTCATCCAGACATGATCATTTTAAGGAAATTCACCTTAAATTACCTAAATTTAATCCCCCGTCGGATGACGTAATATTTTTCCTAGATAGATTTGAGGCCACTTGTAGGTCTTATAACGTGGATAAAACACTGTATTGCACATATTTATCCAGGTTACTTACTGGGGATGCTTTAGCAGTTTATCATACTACCAGTATTAATGAGAAGAATGATTATAATGCTCTTAGAGCCGCACTTCTGAAGAAATTTCAAATGACAGAAGATGAATACCGATTAAGATTTCGTACATTGCTACCGCAATCAAGCAGAAATTTCAGTGATTTTCTGTCACAAATACGACTAACCCTAGAAAGATGGATCGAATTATCCAAAATTGAAAAGTCGTATGAAGGTCTCTTCGATTTACTGATGCGCGATAAGGTACTATCGTCTGTAAATCCTACATTTCTCGCATTTTTACACGAACGGAAACCTTTATCTATGAAAGACTTAGAAGAACATGCAAAAAATTTCTGCACTGCTCACCCAACCATGGATCTAAGTAATGCACAGATTAAGAATGAATTGCCTGTTGCTTTTGCAGCACAACAAAACAATTTTTCACGAAATCGTTCCTTTAGTGCTGACAGGTATGTCAATAAGGGAAATAATTACAATTTTAACAATGATAACTTTTACAAGGGAAGCAATTTCAACAATCTGCTCCATTTAATGTTTCTTGGAACCAAGCTCACAGATCGCGAGATTTTGGTAACAATAATTTTAAAAATAATCAAGGACATTATAATAAACAAAACTGGAGATCAAGATCTCAGGGTCCGCAAAACAGACAAGGTTCTTGGAATAAAAATTTTAAAGAACATCATAACTTTAATTATACAAATTATCGGACTCATCCAAATTTTAACTCAAGCAGAAACGACAATTATGGCAATTTTAATGCAAATAATCAAAATCGATCGCGTCGTAGAGATAGATCGTCGAGTAATACGGGTAGACATTCTAATGTCGCTTTAAGTGATACACAGGCTAACATTGAACAGGGTAAAGTAGCTGAAACTCACAATGCTATGTCTTGTTCTCTTGATTGTACCCAGGTGAAAGACTGTCCAGAATGCTCGACTCTTTTCCAGCCTAAGGCGATCACGACGCTGCGTTGCGGACATACCTTGCCTAGTCTACCTGTAGTCTGTACGGCCACTGCTGCGTCAGTACACCAGGGACAGGGCTCTCTTAAGTTTAACAAGGGATTTGTCAACAACATTTCATGCTCTCTCCTATTTGACTCAGGTTGTAGTACTGTGGGCGTCCGGACTTCGCTGATCAACCCAAGTTGTGCCACGGGCAGGGTTGTCAAGTGTGTGACTTTTGGTGGCACCGTTGAAACATTTCCCACTGCTATTATTGACCTTAATACACCATTTTTTTCAGGAAAGATCCAGGCATGTCTCCTTCCGAATCCAATTTGTGATGTAATACTTGGTCGCATACATGGTATTAAAGAGTGTACACCACAGCAAATTGCTGAATGGGAAGAGCGACATATTCAAACTGCAAATGCAGTAGTGACTAGAGCGCAAGCTACTAATATGTCGCATGATACACCTATTGAACCTACAGTTCATACCACTTGTGATGATGATGCTCCTATTTCACGGGAGTTGTTTGCAACATTGCAAAAGAATGATGATTCATTAAAAAAAAAATTTTTCAGTATGTGAACAAAAAGAATACCAGCAACAAACTTGCAAAATCTAGACATGACTTTATACTTAAAAATGGGATTTTGGTTAGAGTAATACGGGAAAAGGATTCATCCTTATGTTATCAGATCTTAGTCCCATCCTCTATGAGATCTCGTATATTACGACATGCGCATGACTCGCAATGTGCGGGCCATATGGGTTTTTCGCGTACCAAATCCAGAGTGCTTTCGGCATTCTACTGGCCAGGCGTCCATAGGGACATCACTCTCTATTGTCGGTCCTGTTTGATATGTCAGGAAGTTAAGGTACGGGGTCCATTTCATGCGGCTCCTATTCAAGCTGCGGACATCCCGATTAGACCATTTGATAAAATGGCTATAGACATTATTGGTCCGATGCTTCCATCTGCTAGAGGGCATACGCATATTCTTACGTGCATTGATATGTGCACTCGTTGGCCTGAGGCCATCCCTCTCAAGAACACTTCATCTGCCAGTGTAGCAGAGGCATTGATGTTAATCTTCTCACGCATTGGTTTTCCACGGAAAATCTTGTCGGATCATGGGGTTCAGTTCATTTCTGAATCCATGTCTCAAGTTATGAAGACATTAGGTATAGACAGATCTCTTAGTTCTATTTATCATCCGATGTCAAATGGGTTAATTGAGCGTCTCAATAGGACACTCAAGCAGTTGTTGGGTAAGATGACCCAAGACCATCCCCAAGACTGGGATCGGGTCATACCCGCTGCTCTGTTCGCGTATCGCGAAGTACAAAATCAAGCCACGGGGTTTTCTCCATTCCAGCTAGTTTTTGGCATGCAACCACGCGGTCCGATGTCGTTAATCCACGACTTATTGGTTGACGAGAATATTGAAGAGGAAACTCAATCCTCTTATGAGTATGTGATCTCTCTGAGAAAGAGAATCATAGATGCTTGTAGACTAGCTACTGCATCATCCGAAAGAGCCAAAGAAAAAGCTCGTCTATTTGCAAACAAGTATAGACGTCTTCGCCAGCTTATTCCTGGTGACGAAGCTTTTGTATTACTCCCTGCGCATAACAATCGTCTTTTAATTACCTGGAGAGGTCCTTTCAGGATCATCTCAAGAATATCCGATGTCGACTACATCGTTGATGTTAATGGTAAACATAAAACCTTCCACATTAACATGTTGAAGGAGTATTACTCACGTCCTGATTATCTACAGTCAGTGTTCCAGGCAACTGACGATCCTACACCTCCTATTCAACACTATTCTAGTTTGTCAGTCATCCAAGAAGAAGAATCTTCTTTCGATGATGTACAACTACCAATACCAGTTGTACCACTCCATTCCACTGAGAAATGGAATGATGTTACAATCTCATCTACTCTTTCGGCTGATCAACGTCAGCAAGTCTCTAATATTCTACACTCGTATGAGGATGTCCTCACTGACATCCCAGGTCATACGTCAGTCATCCAACATGACATTATTCTGACTGACGATACGCCTATTCGAGTTCGCCCATATCCTATCCCTTTACACTTTCGTGATAAGGTTGATAAGGAATTGGATGAGATGCTTCAATTAAATATAATTGAACCATCTTCATCACCATATTCTTCTTCTATGGTAATCATTAGGAAGAAGGACAACAATATACGTCTTTGCGTAGATTACAGGAAATTAAACAAAGTTACAAAATTCGATGCGGAACCGTTACCTCTTTTAGACGACTTATTGGAGAGAATTATCTCATGCCACATTCTTTTCGAAATTTGACCTTTCAAAGGGCTATTGGCAAGTGCCACTCACTCCTAAAGCAAAGCCATTCACCGCTTTCTCGACGCCACGGGGTCTTTTTCAATGGAATTTTATGCCATTCGGATTAATGAATGCGCCAGCTACCTTTGTACGCATGATGCGCCGCATATTGTCTCATCGTCCCGATGTCATTACTTATATAGATGACATCTGTCTTTTCAGTGACTTTTGGGATGAACATATTCATGGATTAAAAGCTTTACTTTCTACCTTACGGGATTATAACTTAACAGCGAAACCTTCAAAGGCTTTTGTCGGTTTTCATGACATCTCATTTCTGGGTCACCGCATAGGTCATGGTTTCATGTATACAGAAGACAGTAACGTCTCTAAAATTTTAAACATCTCAGCACCTAAGACAAAAAAACAAGTTAGATCTCTTTTAGGACTAATACAGTTCTATTCAAAATTCATCCCTCATTTGTCTACTATAACTGCACCTTTTTCGTCTCTACTGAAGAAAGGCACATCTAATGTAATAAAGTGGTCGCAGGATCACCAAACGGCGTTAGACTATATAAAACGATTTTTTTCAAATGAACCTTTTTTGAGGTTGCCTAACAAAAATCTCACTTTCATTCTTCGCAGTGATGCATCTTCTTACGCTATTGCTGCAGTTTTGATGCAGGAATATAACGGCACCTTATTTCCGGTGATGTACGTGTCCAGAAAAACTTACGGAGAGCGAACTCAAATACTCCGTTCTGGATAAAGAGCTCCTCGCATTAGTATGGGCAATCACAAAACTGGAACGTTACCTCCTCGGCTCACACTTTGTGGTGGAATCTGACCAAAAAGCTCTTACCGCACTGAACACGAAGAACGTTAAATCATCGAAGTCAGCGCGTTACGCTATAGCGCTTCAACCATTCAATTTTGAAATACGAGCTATTCCTGGAGTGAAGAATGTGTTCGCAGACTGTTTGTCGAGATGCCCAAGCGAACTTGTCGAAACTAAACCACTTCCAGATGTTGAAACATCCTCACCGATAACATGAATAACTTTGTACATTATCATTGATTGTACATCTATAAAGACTGTTTATATAACTGAAGTATTCGTATAAGTATAACTTTCAGGATATACTTACTTATAGATTATAACATTACTTCTTGTGTAGTAACATTTTTATTAGTACGGGAACATTGATACTATAGTAACGTTTTATTAGAACGGGAACAGTGGTATTAGAGTAACATTTTATTAGTACGGGAACATTGGTACTACAGTAACTTTTTATTAGTATGGAAACATTGTTAAGAGCGACAAATATACATTTGTTATTCCTATGGAACATATTACACTACATATCGTGTTCGAGAATATATTTTATCGTGTATGGAACATTGAGAACATCGTCTCGTCGATTACTAACTAGTTGTAACTGAACATTGACAATGAGTGATATTGGAATTACTTAGAATATATTAGTAACTGGTTATTTGTTGTAATTAAGAAATATATTAAATTAGAATAATTCAATTTAATCTATTTAATTAATTATGGATCACACACATACTAACTTTCTTAGTTGTCACGTAATACCTGCATTCACGGGTCTTAGTTATGATATCTCACTGTTAGATCACTAGTCAACCGTACTAGTGTTAGAAAACATTAAGGGTGTTGATTCTTAAAGTGTTTAATTTTGCATTGCTTCATTTTTTGCACATTGTATTTTCAATTTTTCTGTTTTATTGATTCTCTTGTCATTGATTATCATCAGTGTTGCTGTTCATTTTCATTTTTGAAATCATATGTTTCAAATTTTTTTTTTTGAAAACTTAGTTGAATTTTATTATCATCTTTTTTTTTTAATGGTTTTTTTCATTTTTCATTTTCAACTTGTTTTTACTTCGAATATTACCACATCGTTCCAAAGTAGGTCGATTGTGGATGTGTGCTTTAATGCATACTATCATTTAGTTATATTGATTTCGTTTAATATTCTTTTCTTAATATGGTATAACTTTATGCATTTCATATATCTTGTTGTAGTTTTGACTCACCTCTCTCGGGTACTAAGTTCAAAAAAAATTAATAGAATTAATTTTTTTTAAGGGGAGGTAATAAGGGAGCTGTTACGTACATTTATTACCTAAGGGGGTAGTCTTCGGTCCTGCCAAATGTACGCACCAGTCTTAATATAGTTATATTATTTGTGCGTTCGATTGATTCACGCACTGACGTGCACAATGCAGTGTGAGTTGCTTTGGACGCACGGGTAACCTAGTTTAGGGATTCTGACGTCATGTTTTGTATGGGGCAGTACGGACCATGTTGATGTCCGTGGAATATTTCTTGTATTCGTGGCAAGTTTGTGGAAGCCATTATTTCTATTGATATATATATATATTGGTCTTCATGTCGAAGCCAATAGTGGAAGTATCATGTAAGTGTCGCCCCATTTCACATTGAATGTTTATTGATTTTTAATTGAAGTATCAGGCCGCTCCTAGTTATGGTCTAGCGGGAATCCATCGTAGTATGTCATTCCTAGAATGGACAAACGGAGTCGATTGCCTTGTTTGAATTACCGTAGAGGGAGGATACCTACGAGGAAACGAAGTTAATTGATTTTGTATGCTTCACATGTTTTAATATGCCGTTTCGCCAATGCCAAAGTCATGGCATGGATTTTGGGAGAGGTTAGTCAACAGAAGACTCTAACCTGATTGTATTGTCGTGTATGACTTTGTCTGGATTATATATATGCTACATAAGTATTGTATGAAGAAAGTCTGGGAATTTTACGGGTATGATATCAAAGATTGATCCTTGAACATGAATCCGTTTACCACGATAGACGTCCTTGGAAGAAGGTCAACGGACTTCATTGAAAAATGTATATTAGAGGGTAACAGAAGTGATCCTCAGCTCACTTGGATAGAAGAGGACTTGATGTTGAAGAATCTCCAAGAATTTAAGAGTATGATCAGCAACTTTAAAGTATGACATTTGCATCTGTAATCTGTAACCATGACCGTCTTGTGTATTCCCGTCTGTATCGTGTCAATAAATAACATGTACTTTCACCAACGACTTGCGTGCAGTCCTGAATTGGAAAATTGACTACTGCTTGTTGGAGTTCAACTTAAGAACACTTCTGAGATATTTTCATTGAGAAAACCATTCGCGTATTTTAAGCTAGCATAGACCAGTGACACCATACACTAGCTTACAACTACCTCTTGACCAATAGAATGAACATCCAACAGTATAAAATGATTTCGAAGCATCTAATACAGAGCTGTGTCCATTCTAAATCTGTGCAAGGAGATCGTGTATTCCCAAAATGTTGGGGTAAGTTTAAACAATTTATTTACTGAAGTAAATTTTACAGGTTTCTTGCTAAGTGGTTATATATGAGGCTGACAACCTCAACATATGAAAATAGTATACGCATGAACTGCTACTGCAAGAGCTGGTGATTGTTTCTGACTAGTCGTGCGGAAAACTCGACAGCAGAGGTGACCACAGACTCCGACTGTAGCAGTGATGAATGATGATTACATCATGTGTGCCTCAAGTGTAGCATATCATTTTTGAGATGTACGTAACTCGTTAATGTTAGTTCAGGCACAAATCATATTCTCACTGTCCAGACACACGTTACCCGTTAATCCTCAGAGTAATTGTTGAATTTTAACCATCTTCTCGGAGTTACGTTGTGCGTGCTCGAGAATTAAATTCTTCTGAGAGTTTAACATTGGTGGGCGGACAACGGGAACGTGAGCCTGTTAGAGTCCTCCAAACAAATGTACTTAGCAGAAGGCATTTGTTTTTCTATTTTTCTAAATTTTGTGGTTACAAGCCATCAGACGATTTGTGGTTCTAACGCCGCTAGTGTGAGAGAAAAGCATCCACCCTAACCGCCTACAGTGAAAGAGAGTGTGGAGAAGGCTTTCGTCATCCCATAATTGATGAACCACGGCTGCAGGACTCAGCTAGAGTTAAGTTTCTGGTAAAATAGGCAAAAGCAAAGGACTTTTGATAAATCCTCCCCTACGTCTCCGTGACAAAAGCTTTTTATCTAAATTTCACCAATCTTTCCATATTTATTTTAACTGTTAAAGACTAATTCTTTATTAAAATGTACATGTTGTTTTAAAACTAAACAATCATAGTCGCTTCGGTTTTATATGTATGAAAGCAAACGTATGAGCCAGAATATTTAATATATCTATAAATACCTAGACATATATTTACCTCTAAACAGAGCTATACCTTATAAGAGGGATTTCGTTGGATTACACCAACTGGGGGCTTGAACGGGCTAAACCATTGCTTAAATCCTTCACAAAAGGCGACGGACCAGATATAATGCGTTAACAATTGTTCAGCCCAATGCAACATTGTTCGTGACTTCTGGAAACATCTTTTGACGGCTTGTGTCATTAATCTTCTATCTACATCTCTGCCAAGAGTAATCTTGCGCGCAGGTAGATACCTTGGAAGCCAATATTAGATACTCTTGAGTTTTGGTCACTGTTGGATCACTACTGCAAAACAAGAGAGGCAATCCGTGACAGACACATGTCACATACTTTAGGTTAGCAGAGATGGACGTATGAGAGGATGCATCCTTCGTGCACCAGCGAGCTATAGGAACAGTTGGTAATCACACTCTTCGACTTATACTTAGGGAGACTGAGCACCTTTGAGTTTCCCCGGATTGCAATGATATCGATTCTGTTCAACAGTAATCATAACAATATTTTAGGAGGCCAATCATCATAAACACAATTAAATACACATAGCGCATATGTGTTTGTATGAAACAGAACATTGACAGTGTGAGTTCAATAATGAATCATAGTCACATTTCGTTAAATAAAGTTTTCTCAAGCATTACCCACAAGAAGGAACAGCAGACGACACCTTTAGGATTAGTTTTTAAGAACTATCTTTATTGCACATGGACAACTCCATCAATACTCAGATCTTCTCCCTTAGATCACACAAGGAGGGTCTCAGCACAGAGCACGAGCTCCGTAGCACCGTCTTCTTCTCATCTATTGTTCCACTGGCACTTATCTGGTTCTTGTCATCAGTTCCACATTTGTGACTTTGTCATACCATTTCAATCCTTCTATTTTACCCAAACGCCCATTAGTGAAAGCGCCGCTGTGGCGCAGTGGTTAGTGCACTGGCTTCCCGGCTTGGGCTCGATCCCCAGTTGAGGTGGGATTTTTTTAAGACGCAAACGGTCGACCCAGCCTCATGAACTGGGTACCAGAGCAACTCTGGGAAGGTTAAGGCGGCCGGCGTGATGCTGACCACACTAGTGTGCCATTGGTCAACAAAATATGGGCCTAATACGATATTCTCAATATGCCTCATTGGGCGTGTAACGAAATCTTTTACGTTATCCATTTGTGAGAGAGAGTAGCTTGTTTGGTTGTCGTTCTTCATGTCTCAGAGATTGACTTGACATTTGAATTGAAAATTTTTATTTTTACGCTGGACTTGATTTATCTTGATCTTCATATATTTCTCAATGCAGTGATAGCTTTTCCAGCCTTTTGTATTATTATTTTGATATCCTCGTCTGTCCCTCTAACTTTGTCTCTATTGCTGCCAAGGTATATGTATGATTCAACATCTTGTAGTGGTGTTTCTACAAGTGAAATCTTGTTTTCGTTTCCTGTATTTATTCTCATTATTTTTGTTTTCTCCCTGTATATTTTCAGACTCACTTGCTGTGGTGGTCCGTTACGTCTGATATTTAAAAAAAAAAACAATAACAAAAAACAAGCAAACAAATAAACAAATGGCAGCTAAGGGAAGCAACCTAGACTATATTTACAGATTTTCACACTGAGAATGAATAAAGTCCCTTTATGGAAGCTTGTTTACATGCGATTTGGATGTATTATTTGTCAAAAAACTGCGTGCTTAAAAGTAGTATGTTCAGAAATAAGCAGTATAAGTAGTAAAAATAAAATAAGATAGGTTATTGTTGTTGTGGTGGTTGTTGAACAAGAGCTGCTGAGCTTCTCACAGTTGTGCAACCAATACCAAGTTGAACTCCTTGGTATTATCTAGCTGCAGCTTTTATGCCATTCTAAAACGTGTTGAGTTGAAGTCATGAGCTCCCGTTTCTCCAGCTTGGCTTGCATTTAAAGGACCATCACATCTGGTCCCAAGCTAGGAGGAAGAAGCACGTGACAAACTGCATTCCTCGCCATCAAAAGGGCTCTCCAGTTATGCAGAGTTAAAATGATGTGCACTGGTTCTTGGTTCTCCCAAGCAATAGTCACGTCCTACACAGAGCCACTTCTCAGCTCCCCCTGGATATCATGGGTTCTATAGTGAGATCCTCCTGTATGCAGGCAACCAGGTAAAAGCCAGAGTTACATCTGAGGCTTAATAACTACTCCAAGCTTAGAGTGCAATGCTGGGTTCTCAACATGTTTCACTACAGCGGGAATCCCTGGAAGTGTGTGGATGATTTCAAGAGCCCATGAGGGTGTAATTACCCTCACAGACAGTGATTCATTTCCCCATCTGTATACTATAACATTATGCTTGGCTAGTGGTCATACAAGGGTGACTCCAGGAATGCCTCCATGCACACGATGAAAAACAGATACTCATAAGACAAGTGATTTGCCATAACAGGCCTCGGGTATCTCTCTTTATTAATTTATGTGTCCACTCATCTGTAATTTAAACCAGCTATTGCTATTCTTTATTGTTCCACAGTTGCATTAAATGTCGTGAGAATGACCGCCGCGAACGAGGAACTATTTTGGGTTGCTTAATTGGCTCCGTGTTTTATTTTTCACGATTCATTCTAGCAGTGAGGCGAAGGCGGCGTTCGGATGTTTTCTGGCAGAGCCGGCTCCAGGCCAATTCCACCGATTCCTTCAAATCGGGCCGCGCGGCTGGTAGTGTCCCGCACAGGGCATCGAAAGATGTGAAACTAGTGAAGAAAAACGATCGAGTTTCACGTGTAATATCATTTGACATTAATTATTACATGCTTTGTGTGTAACTGGAACTCCGCCAAGGCCGGTCCCAAGCCCGGCTGAAAAAGGAGGAGGGCGGCCTGCATGGAGGCCGTAACGAGGCAGTCCCTCCACCATGAAAAGGCACAATAGGCCAATCACCTGTTTGCTTTAAACTATGATTACGAGTAATATAAGAGAGAAAACCGGACTGATTCTAAAGGCGACGAACTGGAACGGACTACGGACTACGACTTATGGAACTTGGAACACAAGAAGTATAAATGGGAAAGAAGAGGAGCTGATGGAAGAGATGAGGAAAGCAAAATTAGAAATCCTGGCTATTATGGAATCAAAGAAAAAGGGACAAGGAGTCGTGGATCTCGATGGCAACACGCTGCTATACAATGGTGTACCCACATCTGAAAGAGCTAATGGGGGCGTGGGTTGCATTGTGGCCAAAAACCAGAAAGATAGTATCAAGGGATGGAACTTTGTCTCGGAGCGCATTATGGTTGTAAAACTAAAAGAAGGAGAAACCATAGTCAACCTGGTCATAGTGTATGGGCCAAATGAGGATGAGAGAGCAGAGGTCAAGGAGGAATTCTTCGAGCTGCTAAATATTGTTCTTTTTTGTCTTCTTCTTCTTCTTCGTTCACCCTCAGACGTTAGCTTGAATATGTTCAGAGAAAGCAGTAATCACTTTGAGGCTGTTGATATCTCTGTAAAGTTTAACCAGTAATGGTACTGGTGATGGCCATATGTGCTTTCCATGTTCCTCATATGTAGCAAGCAGATGTTCAGCAGTCATTTTTGTCGGTGTCACAGTTACACTCATCGGTAGTTCCTATCTTTAATTTGTTGAATAGATGGTATCCCGATCTGTTGTGACCCGTATGAAGTCTGAAGATTACCACTTCTTTGCTTCTCCTAAGCAGGTAATATGCATCCTTTCTGTTTTCTTGACGGCTGGATGCTCTACGTCCCACTTGCTCATGTATTTGTGTTTGATAAAACTCTTGGCCTCTTCATAAGTTATGCTTGTGTCAGGTTGAGGTAGCTATCCTTCTTCCTTTGCCAATCTGTCAGCCTCTTCATTTCCGGGCATGCTGCAGTGAGGCGGAATCCATACATTGCATCACAACTCTTTTGAATTGCTGACATTAGTTTGTGAAGTGTTACTCTTAGGTCATCCGCGTTGGCAATATTCTGATTCTTCAGCGCTGCAATTCTTGACAGCGCATCTTTGAAGACATCAACTTGTCTCTCTGAACTTTCTTCTGTCATTAAGACTTCCGCTGCAGTTTTTAAAGCATCTGCCTCTGCTCTGATAATTTGGAGAAAATAAGATAATAAGAACAAATTCAAGTAGACAAGATCACTAATGTGGAGCTAATGACAAGCACTAGACAAGTGACAGTGGAACAAGAAATGAGAAGAAGACGATGGAGATGGATAGGACACAGCATAGTGTTATTGTCACCGTGGTGCAGTGTGGTGAACTGGGTAAAGCACCAATTAATCTTTTATGTGGCCGTGGGGTTATTGTATTTCTTCTATTTGATTATTTTCTCATTCCAAGTTAGATATTTGACTTGCTTGAAGTCCGCCAGAGATGAAAGTTTCTTGGTTCATGTTGTGTGGTGCCAGTCCGTTCGTTCCTCTATTGTTGTTAAGTTTTGGAGAGTGATAGTTTTGTACCTTTTGCAAATACTAAGTTCCTACATTATCCAACATAATGAATTATTCAACAGCCGGATCAGGTCAACTTGCATTTTATTTAGAACAGAAAATTGCATGTAATGTATCAACAGAAATGGTTACAAAATCTTATCAGTCATTTGATTCAAGCTATCCCACAATGTTCATTGTAGCCTTTATATTTTCCAACACCTTTTAAATCCATAGAGGCGATTAATATTCCATCTTATCGTCAATATCCTTGGTTTAATCATTTATAATTTTGCCACTGCTGCAAATCTCTTTTGTGTAGGTTACCACCTGTGTGGTGGGTTTGATGTTAATACAGTTTGTTGTTAAGAAATCTTAGTGTACTGAATGAGGTCAGCTGTGAAGGTCCCTGAATATAATAAATATTAGAGTAAATTTCCAGGGCACCTTTCTACTACCACCACTATGATCTCATTCAGACTTATTCTAGATAGACTGAAAGATGACTACGTTTGGTGTCTAGGGTTATGAAATGTTAGTGTAAGGTTGCATTAACCAACTAAACATATAAACAATTACACAATTATTTTATTATCTAATACAACACAACAGTACCACGACAATCACATACGAACCACACTTTAAAAGACTATCTTTAGTAAGTCAGTGGTTGAAAGTTTAGTAAAGTTAATGTTTTTTCAATTTATTGTCCTGAATCTAATTTATTTGGAATCAGGACTGTCAATCAAAAGTGAAATCATAGAAATTAATTACATCAATCAATTTATACAATGGATCTTCTGTCCATAATACACATATTAATATTATATAAGGGTGTATGTTACGTGCAGTCTTTGCTATCTAAAAATATAGTTTGTCTGTATACTTGTTATGTATGAAAATATGTTGTAACAAGATTTCGAGTCTAAAGTAATTTTCGTTGGAACCCTAATTTAAGGGGCGAATACCTAAATTTGACTTTTGGAAAAAGTAAATATTTAGTTACCTGCTCCTGAAGTCCTATATTGAATATATACCAGCTGACGGATAGGTCAGAGGTTGATGCGTACGGCGCATGGGCAAATTAGCAAGGAGTGCGTAGCAGATTTCCGGCTCACAGTGTTTACTGTTCGCAGAGGCCTAATGTATGACCGTCTGGAGTGGAAGACCGGATGGTTTACAAGCTGTTATTACGATAACGTTGAAAAAGGAAACTCGCCTGATACATGAGGGAGTTTTATAAGCCTATCGTCGAAAGGACAGATCTTCACGCTACGTCCGATTAGAGTGATGGACCATGTTATCCTTGTGTCACCCGCCATGTTTGGGGGTCGACTGAAGAAGAGTGATTTAAGGAGAGATATGTAAGAAGGTATCTGACGCTGCAGTCAGGATGAACAGATAGTAGATGTTGCTACGAGTTTGGAATGATGAATAATGTGGAGTCAGCAATTTACTGACATATATATGAATATTGATTAATTTACAACTTTTACATTTCAAGTGAACTGTCTTCATGTCCGCCATGTTTCGATGTCAAGATTATATGGATGTGTCTGCATTGTCTTGTGACTGTGACTTTAATAAATGGTAGAAAAAGTCCATAGTTGTTCACCCACATTATTGACTTCATACCTGTGACATGTTTAAGAACTACCTACATCAACTTTACATCCACTCCACATCTACTCCTGTCAATGTGATGAACGACACACACACATATTGGTACGTTACGTCTTATGATACAAGTCTCCACTACAACCTGGATGTGCACCTTGGCGAACTTTTATACCACCCATTCGCGATATAACATTACAGCACGATACAACCACTCTATATCCAAATCTACACAACATAGAGAATAACAGTGTAGTGTATTTTCTAACTGAGGTGACTTCTAGTATACACTGTTAGATTGCTTATTATCATCATCTCTGCATTTTGTTTGTAAGTTTTTGTGGACACTGATGGAATGTTTATATCACTATTCCCAGTCTCTTATGTTAATATAATGTTAGTTGAGCGATCAGGTGCCGAACATGCACCTATCTTTGTAATATGATGTAGGACTCTTCCTGCACTTCGCTGAACGACAACCTTCAGCTCCCACTTCTTCAAGAATGATGGTGGTTTACAGTTGTCTCCGAAAAAGGCAAGACTGTGGCATGAATATATCGGCCCACTGTAGTCTGGCACCAGTTATTGACAGCAACCACAACCCTCTGAAATCAGAAGGATATGCCTCCTTCGTAATCAACAGCCTACAATAATATTCAACAACCAGTACAGGCACATTACAAACAAACCTGCAAGATCAGCTCTTAACGACAATCCCTTTCACCAGTTTCTTTTGATGTGACCAGGTATACCAGTATTCCTCTCCCCTAATAGTTACAACGCCTCTGCAATTCCAGCAATAATCTGTTGTCCATACAATAGGATAGGTATTATGCTCCTGATGATAATCCTATATAATTTAGTTGGTCTACACCTCTCTGATAGTCTTTCATATGCTGGATCAATCTCTAGACTCTGTTTTGAGTCTGTCATAGACTCACTTACTTACAGTCGTATGTTAGTATTTCACATTCAAATTTTATTTTAAATAAAATGTTAAGAAAATCAATCTTACCACAGATGCAAGGAAATAACACAAGTAAACGATGACTAGGCAATAGAATATGGCACATTTTCGATCTGCCCTATGTCCAGGCTTTTCCTATGTTAGAAAATTTCTCCGCCTGCTCTCATCGATCTTGCTTTACACAAAATTTACTTGAAATGGCAGTGAACAGTCCCCGTTTCGTACAAGTATCTACTGCTTTGTCCAATGGGACCATGTTTACATTTATTTTTGAATCTATCGTTTCAAATAACAACTCCCAATATGTTTCCAAGGCAAATATATTTTTAGTTTTAGGTCAACCAATCATACTTCGCCTTCCTTCAAAATCCACCCAATCAAATATCCCGTACCTTTTAACCTCATTTACCCAAAGTCGTTTTTTCAAAAACATGCCATAAAAAATATAAGCAGGCATGATCTTTACTTGACAGTCTGGTCGGATCCACTATAGTATTATGGCTATAATTAGTTAATTAATGGACTATTTGCGTAACTACTACCATATTCTTTGGCAGCAAGTCCTAAGGTACACGAATATACAATTTATATGGGACTAGTTGGCTTGGTTCAGAAGTACACAGTTTTTTTTTCTATGTTAGTGTTTTTTATTTTTAGTCTACTACACGTTCAATTCTTTTCCATGTGCTGTCTTCTCTATTTACGTGATAATTACGTCCTTTGAAATAAGAGCTAAGGTTGTTTTTGTGACACGAGTTGTCTACATGTTCTAACTTTTTCCTCGTATTTTGGGGAAACCCCTAAGGCAAGGCTTGACCCTGTGCTGGTATTGGCTTTTAGTTTAAAATCAATGCGAAACGAATTAGCATTTCATCTATCTTTTCCCCTCCTCGTTCCACAATGCATTTTAGGCACATATTTTCTTAGAACTAGGAAAAGTGATTATGTCAAGGACGAATTTGAAAAATTGGGTACCGTTTTGTTCGGCTATTCGTTAGCAAATAATAATCTGAAGGCGTAGGCGATACCAACAGTTCTAGCAGAAAATTCTTTTATACTTTCTTATTTTGCCTTTATGCCCTATATTGTTATATATTAATTTAGATATTGTATTTAGAAATTCACTACAACCTGTAGTTTTCCTTTTCTTTTTAATATCTTTGCAGTTTTGGGATTTCTTTCAGGAATCCTTCAATTCTTCGTTAATTGCATCATTGCGACCTTTTATAAAAATATCAGACGAGCTGGGCTGAAAATTAAAAAGGCGATACAAGACTTTGGTCTACTTACATGAAGAAAACCAGCAAGATAACATTTGCTTGAACCAATGTTCAAGACTCACTCACAAAACACGTCTGTATGCCATGCCTGACTTTGCCAACCCTGCCGCTCGAATCTTGTCGGCAGCTGACCTCTGTAGTGCGTGCTTAGCTAGCTATTTCTATTGGTTGGCGATTGTTCTATTCAATTTATTATTGGTTATTCCTTCACGTGGTCTTACTAAGTTTGGGGCTGTTCCCATTTACGTCATACTCTCAATGACGACTGCCGCCTAAATTAGCGTGCATTGTCAAAAAACTGACCTAGCCGATTTACTACCACTCTCTACCCTGTCCTTAGTGTCTCGGGTTATTTTTATATTAGTTAAGAATCTTGCTTGTTTATTATAGCGAATGGTAGTTTTATATTTTATTATTATGACTAGACTCTAGCACGAATAAATTCTCAGGTTGTCGGTCATACGGCCACATTATATTTATAATGTATGAGTAAATGTACGTACTATTGCTAAACAAAAAGCTACAGACTTTCCTCAATGGGTGCTTGCGTAGAATAGAATGATTAAAATGGTATGACAAGGTCACCAATATGGAACTGATGACAAGAACCAGACAAGTGCCAGTGGAACTAGCTATGAGAAGAAGACGTTGGCGATGGATAGGACATAGACTGAGGAAGCGTGTGGATTGCATTACAAAGCAGTCATTGTTCTGGAACCCTCAGAGTAAGAGTGGCAGAGGTAGACCAAAATAGAAAAAAGCGCACTGAGAAGAGAACTGGAGACAGAAGAGACAATAATGAGGAAAACGCACAGAGTTTGAGCTGATGGCACGTTACAGGAGGACTTAGCATGTGTTTCTTTAAGGTCTGTGCTCCTTTGGAAACTAAAAGGTATTGATTGATTGATTGATATAAATGCACGTAATGTATAATTCTGTTATTATTTATGCTAGTGTAAAAGCCCGTCATAAGACGGGAATTAAATTCAAAAGCACCAATACCTAACGGCAATTTTACTTATTCAAAAGTATTTTTAAAAACCACTGTGCATCACCCCAGTACACAAACTACGTAGCAGCAGCGAGGATCCCAATGTGTGTATACGGGATCACACATTCTATAAATACTTTTGTGCACACCGTCATTTGCGCACTTTTCTTTGTCGAGCGTTACTATTTTCGGGAGAGTACATATAAGGGAAACAATACAATTAATGTCTAACTTTCAACCAAAGTAGCATCCCTTAGCGTTAGGGACAGAAAAATCTGGGATTTTATATATATTGATAGTTATGGAAAATAAATAATACATGGAAGAAATGAAAGTTTTTTTATGTGTTGTTCTAGTCACCCCATGAAATGGCTCCGTCGAAATTATTTGAACTATGCCCAAAAACTTCCTGCACTCGGCCCTCATCAGAGGTTCGATTTCCCGGTGAGTCTGTCACTTCTGTTACTTTACTGTTGTCTACTATATTGCTTCTTTTTCTCTTACGAGCAGTGACATACTAAGGGGGTGCGAGGGGGCGGTCCACCCTGGGTGACAACCAGGAGGGGTGGTGCCATCTGACTTTGTTATGATAGTACTATACTGTTTAAAAATAAATTTGCACGCATAATCTATTTCTCTGTGTGTTATGTTTTTTATTGATGGAGGGAGGAGTGGGTGCCTAAATGTACGATCCGCCTGGGTGCCAAATACTTGTACGCATCTGCTTACGAGTGTCTGGCATTTCCACATATTTGTTGACTTTTTAAATTCACGAAAAAGGTTTCCTTTAGACACAACATATTAAATAAATAAATAAAAATTTGTCTCGTTTTGGTGAGGCGCGCCACATGTAATCTAGACCAGGGTTGTCCTACTTATTCTACCCCGAGGGCCACATAAACCAAAAATTTAGAGTTCGCGGGCCTTTCATGATAAAAAAAAAAAAATTACTTAAAATAAAAGCTCAGTGAAAAATTGATGAAAATCGAAGAGCGCTATATTTAAAGATCAAATACAATAAAATTACCTTGAGCAATGAGTTTCTATTGAAATAATTTTAATTGTATTCTTACAGTGTGGATTTTCTTTAACCAGAGTCTAGACATCAATGTCAATCGAACGGTTTTGGATAATGACTGCAAGCAGTAAAATATCGCTTTCCACCGCAGGTTTTGAGTCTAATCTCAAAAATATTAATGATACTATATAATTAAAGAAATTTTTTTGTATGAGCGCGGGCCACAAAACAATTTTCTCTGGGCCACATTTGGCCCGCGGGACTGCAGTTGAACCACGCTGATCTAGGCACATGGTTCTTCGGATATATTGGGGCGCATGTCTAAATCTGAAAGACTGTGTGGTCTGGTTTTGTGAGTACCAACAATCAAACTACTGAAAATAAACACGCTTACAGTGCCAGTACTGTTCAAAATCTGCGTGCCAAATCTGTGAAATCTCGTGATAAATACACACACATGTTTGCTATATATAATTAGTTTTACAAGATATTTGGCTCTTCAATCGGATGAACTTTACCATACAGACGCGCCGCTTGTCTGCGTCAAATGCCAGACTGTCATCATGGCTGGCCAAAAGAAAAAAAAAATTATAATGCCAAGTAGGATTGTACACTACCACGGCTAGCATGAAATGCTTTACTAAGATATAGGTTAACTAGTAATCTACTAAAATTATCGTCATCAGATCTAAAGGTCTTTTATATTTGGACATGTGTCCTAATATAACCGACTAGGTTGAACGGGACACGCCTCGCCAAAACGAGGCAAAAATGTATATAAAAAAAAAAAAAAAAAAAAACTGGCAAACGTTAAAACTACAAGATCTTGGCCAGGGGAAAGACGCAACAAGTCAGAAAAAAAACAAGAAAGTGTAGGCTGATCTGACTGCGTGAAACGAGTTCGAAAACAAAAAATCATCACATCTGGGATGGACCACACCAAAAAAAAATGATATCGAAATGATATAAACACAAATCGCGCTGAATGAAAATTGGGGTAATTCTTAGTTACCATTAAAAAAGGCAGAAGTTAAAATCCCGATATATTTGCCTGTGGGAAGATGTCGTGTGGTGAGTACTGGGGCAACTACGACAGTAGTTTTTGCCAGGAATAGTCTATGAGATATAGATATAAGGTCTCTAGAAATTGGCTCGTTAAGAAAGAATAAAGACCTATTCGAGATAGGGACAAGAAGACAGGAATGCGAATGCTTTCCACTGGACAGTGTTTTCTAATTAATTATGGAAAGAGTTCTGTTTCCCCACGACCTTAGCTTCTGCCCTTAGATCCCGTAAAAGAAAAAGCCCCCAACCTCATCTGAGTAGAGAAATGTTCCTATAGGTGAATATGTAACACCGACAGCACGAGTGATACATTAACAAACTAGATAATGATCAAACGATCGTTGGGTTTATTAATGAAATATCCACACATATAGGGTTAGTAATGGTTATAACGTGATGATGGTGAAAGACGATTCACGCAAAACACACAGATGAGATAATAAAATTGCAGTTAATTAAGTAGTAGTTAATTAAGAATGAACTGGTGTAAAGCGAAATGATGATGATGTGATATGATACGTGATACCAAAATGGTGAGTACTCTACACAGTCCATGTGTCTCTAAATGCTTTGCATTGGTATGACGATTCACATGTATGCATACACTGTCCCTAGTTGTTATACGTTATGTCGAGTGGGGTATCTCTAAGCCGAGGAAGTTCTGATGAAAACTATTGTCGCACTGAGAACGCTGAGGAGATATTTATGTATATTCCTTCACTGTTTGAGTATATCTCTGTAGTGTTGATCAACAGTTAATAGCTGTCATATGAACAAAAGGTCTGTTGTCTAATCTCCCGAGGGTACTGGCCAGACTGGATATTTTCACGAAATGTTAGTGATATGTAGACTCATAATCTTGTGTATGTAGTCGTGATTTATAAAATATACTTTAGAGTCTGCTTTTTTAGAATGCGCTTAAGAGTGTGATGCACTTGGTATAAATATGCGATTCCTCTTTTGAGCTCTTTTGCTTGATTTCAGATAATAATGATCTTTCGAGTGATTTGAATTTATGATGACTCTGTATTGAACTTGTGATAACGATGTATTGAACTTGTGAGCCAGCAGTAAATGGGTGACGAAAAATGCTGCGTCCACCTTCTGACTTGTGGGTGAGACAATATTCCTCTTTAATTGAGGAATGCAAGATGTCCTATGGCGAATTCTGCTAGCCAAATGTCTGTTTTTGATAACTTATTTCTGGTTAGACGTCAGACACGTTGCGTGTAGACTCAGACTTCTGATGAACTGAAGACACACAAAAGTCTTCGTAAGTTTTTCACATTTAACATCACTGGTTGACTTTCATTCATACTACTGCTCATTATTGATCTCTCTCTGAGTTCAATTCTAATGATGTTAAATATCTTGTGCATGAGAGTGTGTGCGCATGGGAGACTGTGATGATGATGAAGGTGAAGTATGAACTATTAATTACCTCCTATCATCTTCTAAGAAAATCTTCTGATTTTATTAATCAGTTATGCAAAGAATTATTTGAAACTCTATCTTTCGCACATTTTAGCTGTGAGGTTAAAATAAACAAAAATTAAGAAAATGTATTAATAATCTGTATAAGATCTACTAACCTTCTTTTCCCTTCACAAAATCCTTTAAGAACACAATTCATCACAGAACTGAATTATATCCACTCTGAATAAACACTTGTATTTAGGCTAGGCGTTTTTGGGATTGCATCTCTGCCTCACAATATAAAAACTGAACTGCTTCCTCTAACAAGCTACGCGGTATTATATTTCTGGAAGTCCAATGTGGGTGTCTCGATCCCTGACATCCAGCTCCGCCCTACCAACCAATCCTTAATAGCCCCTCTGGTCACTCATTCACAGGATCGCTGTTGTCCCCTGTCAGTCCAAACGTGGGTGTGGTTTGACAAACAGGTATGGAGATAATTGGCGGACTATTGCAAAAGTGCTGTCAAATTGCTGTCACCTACTCTCTGATTGTTTATTGTTCACCTGGCCAAGCTGGGCGTCCAATGTGATAACCCAACGCTTGTCTGAACAGCGGCCGACCAAAGATAACACCATTACAGCATGAGACGTTTTCACCTGGCCAATCTGGGCGTCCAATGTGGTGTCACAGACATTACAGCATGCCCAGATGTCTGATTGGGATGACCAGATGTGTTTTCACCAGATTTATCACGATGCAATGTGGGCTTCAAACGATAATGTCAGGTATGGAGACTCAATCAAAGGACTTTATTTCCCCCGATGAAAGAACAAATGTGGTTCTCTAGATACCGGTCGCGAGTAATCACAACGATGAAATAGCAAATGTGGGATCGCAAATGGGGAATGAAAGAGCAAATGTCGGAGAAAATACAATACGAAAGATGTAGGAAAAGATAGAGCAATAAGGCCTTTGCGCTCGTTTATCACAGAAGACTCACAAAAAGCAGTATAGACATGTAAATGTAAAATAATCTGACTGCGGAAAATGAGTTCGAAGAAAAGGAACAACACTGAAGAATAATAATATAAACAGGTAGGCCCTCTAAGAGCTCAGATAAAACCTAGGCCAGATCCAATTGTCACATTTACATACCTAGGATGCATAGTAACACCAGACGGCGGAACAAGCACAGACATCAAAAACAGAATTGTTGCGTGGGCTTTTGCACACCACATTCCAGAAATAATGATGATGATTGGGATGCTGGCAAGCGCGGCACCATTGCGAATCGTCGCTATGCGTACTGCATAGATGACGTGGGAATGTTTGGGATAGAAACAACATTCATTGTGTTGACAAATTTTACCCTGATGGAGTCACTGTGTATACTTCCTAAAGGGTAACTTTATTTCGGAATATGTGAATGGGAATTGTATGTTGAGAATTCACTGTGTCAATATTTTAAGTCTAAGAGGGAATACGGACAGTATGCTGCCATGTTTAAAGTGAATGAATACTTAATTTGGAAATAATCTGCATGTAGCGAGAGGAAAGATATAATGATGATGATAATATCCTGGACAAATAGATGTATCAGATGATACCAGGATAGTGCCAGATAAGATATTGGTCTTAAAAGAAAAACCACATTCCCTGAAAAGAGTAATGGTGTATCGACATCAAAGGTATAGTCAAGCTGTATAGGTTCCTAGATGAGATGGTAATGTACTATCTTAGGTTCCTATGGTGCCCTCTGTAGACTAACCTTAGACTATGACTCTGCTAGGGGTAATTAACTACACAACAAGAACTTTAAACTAAAGTTAAATAATTCAATAAAGACTGTTGGTACAATTTATAATTTATTTATGTACAGGATATTTCTTTCTTCTGTTGGCTAATTTTCAAATAAACACAAATTGATTCAAAAAATATATATATAATGTTTCACTGTCAAGTATTTATATTACATTTAAAGTTAATTAAAGTTCATCTTCATCTGTTTTCTTGATCTTTGATGAAAACTGTCTTTCTTCTGTGCTAAACTTGAACAAATGTTGATAGTATTATCTCACAAGTTATATTGGCATCTGCTATGTTCTTTAACAGCGCATACTTGTTTCATCATTTCTATGGTCACTTGTAGAGAATAAACTCGTAGGGTATATGTTCCATAGTCTTAAGATTCTTATAATCTTTAGTTTTTAATTTCTTTTGTGTGGTATGGTTTTTTGTAAAGTCAAGTAGCCCCAAACAAGGCTACTTATTTTCGAAAAGTTCTTCTAGGCCTGGCCCAGCAATGGAACTGAAAAGAATCCCACAACTGCGGTTCTTCCAATCTTAAAGGTGGCACTGTTGAAGACCCTGACATTTCACAAGGGCTCAGAACAACAAAAGCTTCCCCCACCTGACTTAGGCAAGTAGAATTTAGCAAACTCTTCAAGGCAGGATGTAACCTGAAATATAATTTATATAACCTACGTAGTATTTCTCACTGAATCCCTAACCAGTCAGGAGGTAAGATGAGACAGATCAGACAAGATGTGGTTACTCATAAGAATCATAGCAAGTCAAAAATAACATAATTCATTTAATTAATAACACACTATTCCAGTAACTCTCTGGTTACAGTTTGTCCATGATTTGCTTCCTTTCAATCAGATGGCCTTGTGGAAAGAGTTATGTTATAACTCTATTTGTACAGTAAAATAATTTCTTTCATTCTTTCCATCTTTCCAATAAGGTGCTCCATTCCAGCAAGCTTAACATCTTCAAAATACTTTCCTAAAACTAACATCACAATCTACAGGTCCATCTGCTTTCATTTTACAATTAAATTGAGCAAAAGCAGGTTTGAATTCCTTCCAAGAATTACACAGTGATTTCACACACACTTATCCACTTCTATAAGGCAAATTTTAATAATATAATTATATATACATATGTAATTACATTCTTTCTTACCCTCAAATACATGCAGACCGGCTTTTAATGGCTCTACAGACTATTTCCCTGCAGATGGCATTGAAGTCTGGTAGTTGACGATTTTGCTCGTGTTTTGAATTGTGTGGCAAGTGAATGACTATTGGTAGCTTCCGCCTTTTATAGGTCAAGGTTGCCCGTACGAGAAAGCATCAAGGCCAAAGTATTTTGCAGACTAGGAAAAGTGAAAATCTTAGGCGTCCTGTGCTAAAATGAAAAACTTGAAATCGTTCTAGTTTCTTTATCTCTGAACGGATTTCCTTCATTGAAAGCTTATATTATTCATAGGGCGGAGTTCTATCTATTGCAGTATCTCTCTTATGTCTAGATTAATCCGACTTTTCACTGGAGCAGCCTAAACATGGCAAAGCACAACATGGTTCATGCTTCGATGCCTTAAATACACATTTTCTCCGGTTCTACACCACTTCCAGTGAAATTATAGATATTTGCCAATACCTAATGATCCCTATTATCGAATTATGTTCCTCATCATTGATATATTCCGTTCATATCTGCACATTGCCTGTCGAAAAATTGTTAACATCTACACTTTCTCGTCTTCCTACTAAAAGGCCTTACAAATTATAAGCATTGTATGTACCGAGCTGCGGTTTTGATTGGTTGTTTGATTTCTCGGAATTTCAGTACGGTGTAATGTTTTGAATGATAGCTGAGATAGGATTCAGACTCATCACACTGCAGATCAAGGGATGCTAATTCTCTTGTGGACATTGTGAATGAATTCAATATAATATACGTAATGGATACTCGTTGTCGCACTGATTGAAGTTGGCTGATTACTAGCCTTTATGGATTACTTCTTTTCGCAAGTTGATATTAATTGTGGCAAACTGCACTATTACTCCTAGCAGAAATGACGAGTTTATTATGATGCGACAATATCTTGATATCGAACACTATCAAACAAACGCCACAAGAATGAATAAAGCGAGAACAGCCTTTGCTAATCTCAACAACATCTGGAAGTCCTCCCAGTACAGCACAAACACCAAATTAAGATTATATGAGAGCTGTGAACTTTCTGTGCTTCTCTATAGAGCGGAATGGTGGAGAGTAACAGAGAAGGGATGTCGAAAGTGTCCTTTTTCTTCATAATCTGCCTAAGGAAAATTCGCCCAAGGACATACAAACCATCATAGCCGGCAGACGCTGGCGTTGGGTTGGCCACCTCCTCAGAAGAGACCCCGATGCCATCAAAAGAACAGCTATGCTATGGACCCCTGAAGGAAAGCAAAAGACATGCTGACCAAAAAGAACTTGGCGGAGAATTGTGGAGGCTGAAATGCAAAGAATGAACCAGAGCTGAGGCACTCACTGTACGAAGGAAGGCCGCCGACCGAACAAAGTGGAAACGACCCTACAAGTTGCTGCCCTACAAGACGCCACCTGACGTGATGGCCACTGACTGCTTTGACAGTCGGCGGCTAAGGATCACAGAAGAAGAAGAAGATCCTATTGTTAGGCCCCCTCATTGTTTTAAGTGAAATAAGTCAGTCTTTAATATTTACCTTCCATTGACGATCTACAGGGAGGTTAAAATGTCATCCCCTACCTTTCAGTTTGTATATCTTCATTTGTTTCTATTGGATATACTTGAAACAAATGTTAAACATATTTACTTACTTAGTCGTTCCTCTTCTACCCTGGGGTGTAGAGGTTTGTCAGAGAGCGCCATACTTTCCTATCGACTGTCTTCTTCCTGCCTGGTTCCAATCTAGTCCTCGGTCTTTTACAGATTGTCAAATGTTGCCCTTCCAGCGGATTCTAAGTCGTCCTGGAGGTCTGGATCCCTGGCTCATAGTTCACCATTCTTGTCGTGGTAGCCGAAATTCTCGATTTCTTCTACGGACAACTGGCAGATGGCAAAAGAACAGTTGGGCGACCGCAACTGAGGTTCAAAGATGTGTGTAAGAGAGACGTGAAGGCACTGGACATAAATCTAGCAACCTTGGAGGTTGAAGCTACCTATCGCATCAAGTGGCTATGTTCCCTATGGCGCCACCTCAGATTGAGCGAAAAGAAGCTCTCACAACAAGCAGTAGAGAAAAGAACACACCGAATGAAACACCAGGCAAAAAAAAAGCAACTGAGGGCTATCACCCCAGGGGCGCTGTCCCATAGTCAGTCATGACTAAAGAGGGTACTATATATTTTTTTCCTTATTTTACTTTAAAAGGTTATTTCAAACGTATTGTACATTATCTAAGTTATTATATTAAAATGTTAATATCAGTCTTCAGATCTCTACGATGAATGGAAGAGAGAAATTTATAGCTTGAAATAATTGACACGTGACACATTTAGAACGCTCGGGTGACGTTAAATTAACGTGGTTAATAAAACAAAATTTGTTAAAACAAGGAGCAATCGCCGACATTTGATTAATACGTTTTATGTAATTTAAGTTTTCATTTTCCGAAAAAAAAAAATATATATATAAAACGGCCAGTGAAATTGAGAGAGAAAATTGTCGCCCTCTGTGACAGTGTTTCTTAACCTTTTAGAGGTCCTGCACCTCTTTATACAGCATCTTAAGAAGCTTTGCACCCCTTTAAAGCATCTTAGAAGCATCGTAACCTTTTACCGCATCTTAAGAATCCTCCCAGTTAGGACATTTCATCAAATAAAAATGTAAGTTACGCCTATTATAAAATAAGCGAAACTAGTTCAAGTGGACAGCCCAACGCTTCCAAAGGCGGGAGTTACCATAGCAATATAGTGACGTAAATGGGAATAGCCAGGATTGTCTATGGAACAGCGAAGCTAAGTCTAATGAAAAAAAATAATAAAATATTCAGATAACCAATCAAAAGGTGGCAAGTACCCCGCACCATTTTGGGTTAGCACAATCCTGCAACCTAGAAGTCAGTTGTATCTAAAGGGCCCTAGCACATGGACGTGTCTTATATTCTGTGGAAGAGCAACCTGGCGCTCTACTAAATATATTACACACAAGTCCGGCCCGCACGTTCAAAATACTATCTCAGATGCGGTAACGTGTGTGTATTCTTGAGGAATTCAAGAGACTGCAGTTTAGCAGAATATACTTCAAAACATCCCTTATATGATAAAATCTGTGGAAGTATTGTGAATAACGTAAGTACTCGTACTTCTCGAATGACGTTTTCGTTTTCAGGAACAGAATAATGACTAGTTGGTCAACCAAATGAAATTACAAGTAGAGAAAAGTGAAGTAGAGGCTCCTCCTAAAATAGCGCCAACCAAAGACATAGATAAGAAGCTAAAGGAAATATGTACGAAGGAACAAGTTTATGTACCTCAATGGTTTGAAATTAAGAATGGAAGGTTATTCATCCATAAGATTTCTATAAACATGGAACCATTGTAATATATGCCTGTTGTTAGAAAATTCTACATGTTGTGTTTCAAGTTTTTCAAATAAACTTCCGATGAATTGATAACGCTGTCCACCCACTCAATCTCCGTTTGATATTTTAACTGTTGTTGATCTGCTGATTGAATTTATACATGCCACTAACTCATACTCACCTTAACACCTAAAGAGGATACGAACGAACCTGGGAAAACAAAAAATACAGTCTACCAAGAAGATAACATCTCTGACGGACTCAAGCCAGTAAATCCCTGACTTGGAAGAAAAAGCAATAATAACATAAAAAACTACAATTCCCCGGCTACAGAAGCCTCACACCCCTTTACAGCATCTTAAGAAGCCTCACACCCCTTTAGAGCATCTTAAAAAGCCTCACACCCCTTTACAGAATCTTAAGAAGCCTCGCATATCTTTACAGCATCTTAAGAAGCCTCACACCGCTTTATATTCTAGATTGCAAAACATGCTAGAAAGATACAAGTAAATTTTGAGAAAATGTTATTTACAGAATGTGAGAAAGGTTTGGTATTTACTTCACGTTGTCAATGTTCTATTTTGTACAAATACATCTGAGTTGTGTGTATTAGATATTGTCAATGTTCTATTTTGTACAAATACATCTGAGTTGTGTGTATTAGATATTGTCAATGTTCTATTTTGTACAAATACATCTGAGTTGTGTGTATTAGATATTGTCAATGTTCTATTTTGTACAAATACATCTTAGTTGTGTGTATTAGATATTGTCAATGTTCTATTTTGTACAAATACATCTTAGTTGTGTGTATTAGATATTGTTTATGATGATTCGCGTTCTAAAATATCTGGCATGTCTTGCGCCCCTGGAAGGTGAGTCTCGCACCCCCGAGGGTGCATGCACCCCTGGTTAAGAAGCACTTCTCTATGAAGTAATGTATTGAAAAGACCCTACTTCACGTTGATATGTTAGTGTAAAGTAGCACTTTATGAAATAAAGTAACAATTAATTATCTTTATTTTTGTATTTGTTTCATATAATTTAATTGGTTTAGGGGTGAAGACATTCAAATTTAAAAATAGGTAGTAACTTTTCAACTACCCTGTATATGTCGTTTACAGTAGACAAAGTCGACTTTGTTGAGAGAAAGAAAAAAATGAAAGGCTCTTCTCTTGACTTAGGAATCTAGAGATGAAAGAAGACCAAACACAGTTACCACATTTGTAACGGCATAGGAGAGAACTGTCTTCGGTGTATTTCATAGGGATAAGTGAGTAACCTTAGAGGTGAAAATGGGAGATAAATACGGATGTGTGTTTAGGGGAGATAAGTAAGCAGCGTTAGGGAAGAAAAGGCCAGTGATGCATTAAAGCAAGGAAAAATATACAGACGAAAATAATAAATAATAATAAAATTCAACTAAAAAACAAATTTACAGGTATCTTGTTGTTGCCAACTTTAATATTTAACAAACATTCTGATCTTACATAAAATTACAATATAGTCTGGGAATTTGATGTCCTTGGGCATTTTTTCTTCTCTTTGGTGAGTTTAATCTAATAAATACGTAACAGATTTTCTTATCATTTAGAATTTCCTCAAAAAAGGCAAGTTAAAAGATGCAGTTTGGTTTTAAAATGTGGCGAGGTTCGAGACTTAATAGGGTATAACAGAGCCAGAAAAAAAAAACACACAGATAAATGACAACACTCATTACTCGGCCTAGATCTCGAAGAACGTCAGGTGCGAAAGAGTTGGTCCGGTGCCTGCCAGTTGGGCGGTTTGATATGATTATGCCGGCCAACATTTCAAGCAAAACATGTAAACAGAATACTAGGCTACACTCAATAATTTTGTTATTTCACTGTTAGTGATTGTGTGTGTGTGGTTGTACAAGTCTCTCACATTTCCATCAGTTGCAGCTTGCTCTGCCACTCTGGCCAACCCATCGATATATTTCCTCGTATCTATTCTGACGTTTCTTCTGATCTTTTTGTTGGCGTCTATTTCATGAGCGTTGGCTCTGAAATTTTGTATGGTTTTGTCTCTGTTTGAATCGGCTTTCATGGAATTTTTCTTCTTTCTTTTTTTGTCCTTTAACGTAACGCGAGTAAAACATTAGATGACGCTGGCAATGGTGAGGACACTCACTTAGAAAATCTGTTGATAGCATTACAAGGCAGTTCTTATTGTGGGAAAGAGACATGGAACCCCCGAAACACGTGTAGAAGAGTGCTGGATACAGTATTGAACAGGGTAAAGAGGACATGGAAAGACCTTGACCGAATGAATAGGATAGGCGGACTTGCCAGTTATATGCTTTCTGTAGAACTTACTGCATGTTATTTGCTTTCTGTAGAACTTGTCACGTAGACAGATAATTTATTTTGCCATTTCGTTCCATATGTTATTAACTCTTTTAATGTTCTGTTTTCCTAGACATTTTGTATTCTTATTTTCTTTCATTTTCTCCTTCTCAAACCCTACCGGAGGTGTTTACGTTCTGGCTTTCAGTAGAAATCCCGCACTGGTCAGAAACGGTCAGCGTAGCGGAAATATTACATACACGCACCTGGTCCGTCCAGGGGAATTTCTCTGGTCGCTTTAAAACGTTTGATCATGAGCGGCTGGTACCCTTTGAGGCCTGGGTAACGCATTTGATCTGTTTCAGGGGGAGATAACAATCGCGGTCAGTCTCTGGGTTTTGCCCCTTAGACGAGTTAGAGCTCTCATAATATTATGCATTTCTCTACCTGAAGGAACTTTCTTGCGGTTGTTGACTTCTGATGTCTCTAGAATAACTTTTGTCTTACTCTCCGGATTACGTCTTTCGCCGAACATCGGTAGAAATATGCAGGCCAGGTGTCCGGGGGGAGCGTCCTTGTAATCTATAAAAGTAGACGGGTTTAATACGCCAACACACTTGTGAATAGTCCTGGCCCGTAGATGACCATATGAGACTTAGGCAGAGATAGCACGGCAGTACAAGAATGTGTTTGCCTATGTTCTAGTCATTTTCGGGTTTCAGGGAGACCGAATCGCTAGAGCAGACTCCAGTCAGGCGAAGAACGACATGTCCTCTTCGATCTAGAGGGTTTCTGAATACCGCTAGCGTCACGAGTCGTCAACCCCGTTCCTGAACCTAAACCCTTTTGTCAACGCCAAGTTACGCTCACGCAGTGCAACGAGCCAAAGCTAAATCTGGAATCATCAAATGCAGTAGTAGTTCTCTACTCGCCTATTGGATTACCAGTCAGAGCGTTGCGGCTTCAAGAATATCAAAAACCGCCCAGCATGTCTCTAGCAGAATCTGATATCACCCGACTTTGTGTGCCTAAACGGGGCACTCAGCAAACCACAGCCAAACCAGTTTAAACAGGATTTACTACCCAGCACGCAAGCTAAATCTAGCGCCGGATAAAGAGCGCAAAAGGACTCATTGTCCTCAAGTGACTTCGTCTGGTGTATTCCTGGATTAGGTAGAACTTCGCACTTAGAAGCGGCCAGAGGTAAATACAGAGTTCCAGCCCCTCACGCAATTAGGGGTCACCAAAGATAGCGCCTACATTGGATTTACAGGTCAATTCCATCACCCATGGAGTATATTTTTACGTAAAGACATTGGAGCTATTCCATTTGGTCCCACAAAAGCGGACGGACTGTAGCTCAGTTCGTTTATTTGGTCAGCAGGAGATAGACAGTCTTCCAGTCCCCATCGCGAAATCAGGGGTGCCACCAACAATAGCGACTACAGTGGATTTATACAGGTCAAGTCCATCCCCCATGGAGTATATTTTTACGTAAAGGACACTGTCGGAAGCATTTTACTTGGTCCCACGAAAAAAACGGACAGACTGTCAGACAGTCATTTCATTTCTCTGTGTTCTACAGGTTTTATGAGTGTTGGTTGTGTGTGTGTTTGTGGGTGTGTATTTACGTTATTGATGGTTATTGATGACTATTGATGATTATTTGATTATTGATGTAATTTATGCTGTGTATGATGATATGCATTAATTCCATGCTTTTCTTCTTTAATAAAGTTTACACATTTATTAATGCGCTGTTCCCGACCCTTTTCATCCATAATTGACTTGTTTTAGCTCTTTACTATAATCTCTATGTTTGATACGAGAAAAGAGTGAGAGCAGGAGGTGCTTAGACAGTAAAAGTGAGTTGAGGCTTGGAGAGAGAGATCACTTTGATAAATCTTCTTCCAGGTTGTCTCAAGTCCATCTACTATTTACACCTTTCTGTGTGTGAAATCTATAACTCTGTCAGTCCACTATCCTTTGTCGATTTTCACTACTTTTGTCCAACTCGACAAATACTCTACACTTTAACTCAACCACGACAGAACTTACTACCTGTTATTTGCTTTTTGTAGATCTTACCACATGTTATTTGCTTTCTGTAGATCTTACTACCTGTTATTTGCTTTCTGTAGAACTTACTGCCTGTTATTTGCTTTCTGTAGAACTTACTACCTGTTATTTGCTTTCAGGTAGAACGTACTGCCTGTTATTTGCTTTCTGTAGATCTTACTACCTGTTATTTGCTTTCTGTAGAACTTACTACCTGTTATTTGCTTTCAGGTAGAACGTAATGCCTGTTATTTGCTTTCTGTAGATCTTATTACCTGTTATTTGCTTTCTGTAGAACTTACTACCTGTTATTTGCTTTCTGTAGATCTTACTACCTGTTATTTGCTTTCAGGTAGAACGTACTGCCTGTTATTTGCTTTCTGTAGATCTTACTACCTGTTATTTGCTTTCTGTAGAACTTACTGCCTGTTATTTGCTTTCTGTAGATCTTACTACCTGTTATTTGCTTTCAGGTAGAACGTACTGCCTGTTATTTGCTTTCTGTAGATCTTACTACCTCTTATTAGCTTTCTGTAGATCTCACTGCCTGTTGCATGTTGTCTGTAAATTTCATGTTTGCTTTCTGTAGATTTATATTCTTTCTGTAGATTTATATTCTTTCTGTAGATTTATATTCTTTCTGTAGATAGTAATTTTCTCTTGAGTCGAGGAAGGAAACGGTAGCGAGGAAGGGAACTTGTCACCCTACTTCTCGATGCTAGACCTATTATAGTGAAGTCTCTAATACTCACGTCTCTAGACTCACGTCTACTTTGACCTAGTTAGTACTGCCTGTTATTTGATTTATGTAGACCTTACTTTGCTTGCTGTGGTTCTTATTGCCTGTTATTTATTTTTGCTAGCTTTTAATTCCTGTTATTTTCTATCTGTAGATCTTACCACCTTTTATGTACTATCTGTATATCTTAAGCTTATGGTTTGCTTTCTGTAGATCTTCGTGCCTGTGATTCGCTTTATGTAGATCAGTTATTTACTATCTGTAGACCTATCTACACCAACGGGCTGATCACCCGTTTGCCAGTCACTTCGATTACGGAAACAACAGCAAATGGATTGATTTGCCGTTGCCCTAAAGACGCCAATAGGCGTGATGGGAAACAATGGCGAAGAAAACCTATCTGCTGTTGCCCTAAGACGCCACTAGGCGTAATGGCCACTGACTGCTTTGACGGTCGGTGGCTAAGGACGGAAGAAGAAGAAGAGAAGACCTATCTACATGTTATTTACTATCTTTAGATCTTTCTACCTGTTATTTAATATATGTAGATCTTACTGCCTGTTATTTAATATATGTAGATCTTACTGCCTGTTATTTAATATATGTAGATCTTACTGCCTGTTATTTAATATATGTAGATCTTACTGCCTGTTATTTACAATCTGTAGATCTTACTGCTTGTTATTTACTATCTGTAGATCTGACTGCCGGTTACTTACTATCTGTAGATCTTACTGCCTGTTATTTGCTTTCATATTAATCTGATTCAGTCTTACATACTGTCACGAGCGTGTAGGTTTTTTAGAAATATTTGTCAAGTTTGACAATTTTAGTCAAATCGACAAAGTAAGTGAACTGTCAGATTTATAGAGAAGACACAGATAATGTGTGAAAATAGGGTGACTGTATGACAACTTGGAAGGAGGGCTATTACATCTATCTCTCTTGCCAAGCCCACACTCGCTTATAGTGTTCATGACCATTTTACCGTCGTTATATTGATGATGGTATTGGCATTACAGACATGTCTGAGGTAGACCTCCGTCGATTCATTGACTATGTTGGAAATTTCAATCCTGCCATCAAATTCACTTCTGAAATTTCTACGACTTCAGTGAACTTCCTTGACATCACTGTGACTATTAGCCCTACTGGTCTTAAAACGTCTGTTTATTATAAGACTACTGACGCTCATGGTTTCCTTCTTTATACTTCATCGCATCCTCTTAGTTGTAAAAATTCCATTCCCTTTTCTCAACTTCTTCGCTTGCGTCGGTTATGTCACGATGACGATGATTTCCATCAGCGAGCTCAAGAGATGCTCGAGTTCTTTCGCCAACGTCTTTATCCAGAACATGTTTTATCTGATGCTCTTTATCGTATCACACGCGTCACTCGTCAGATTGCACTCACTACTAAACCTTCTGTCCAATCTGACAGACTTAAACTGGTTCTAACTTTCCATCCTCACTGTCTGGCAGTGAAGAGAATTCTGTTTCGACATCTGCCTATTCTCCACTCTGATCCTGATACCAGAGAGTTGTTTCGTGATACACCTTTGGTAGCATATCGTAGGGATAGAAATTTTTGGGATATTCTTGTACACAGTCGTCTGCGACATACTAGCCCTTCATACTTTGGTACTAAACCGTGCCAACGCCGTATATGTAAGAGCTGTCCGTTTGTACTCTAAACTCAGACAGTCACTTTTCCGAAAGGAAAATTTATCATTAAAGAGTCTTTCACGTGCGAATCCAGAAACCTTATTTATGCTATCATCTGCAAGAGGTGCGGCATTACCTATATTGGTGAAACTGGCAGGCGTTTGGCAGACAGGTTTCGTGAGCACTTGAATGACATTTATCATGGCAAACATTTACCGGTGGCCCTTCATTTCAATAGGCCTGACCATTCAGGTAAATCAGATATCCATGTCACGGCCCTCTGTTCATGTGTCGGGGATGACAGGACTCGCTTTTCATTAGAGAATCGTCTTATTTTTCAATGGGGCGTTTTATGTCCTGAAGGTCTCAATATTCAACATCATTTTGCATAAATTCTGGTAGCTTTTCTCTCTCTTTCATTCTTCTTTATTCGTTGTTTTTTTCGATCTATCTTCTTATGTTTTGGTTTTGGTTCGTTTCATATCCTTTTGTATCTCTAAAAAATGACGCTATCTTTTACGTCATTTCCTTCGAGATTTCTTGAAGAGAGGACTGCGATCTTGCGTATTTCGAGCATTTACATTTCTAGCTAAGTGACTTGTTCCGAAGTTTTGTTCATTCTCTTTTTTTTCGTTTCGTTTATTATTTGTATTATCATTGTACTTTTTCCATCTGCTTGTATCGCTCATTTTGTATTGTTTCTTATCATCGTATGTTTTTGTAGTACCTATTACTATATGTAATTCTTGTCTTTGTCACCTGTTTGTGGCTGACGAAGGGTAAAACCCGAAACGTCCCTTGTCTCATGTGAATTGTTTTTTGTAAAACTGATTCAATACCTTTTTATTAGTTTATAAACTTATATTCCTTACCAGTTTTACAGCAGCCCCTTAATTTATTCGCTTATAGTCTTACGAATAACCCGCTCTCTCTTCTTTCTCACAGACAGATCGAGAATATAGTAAGAGCTAAATTTGTATGGAGAAAGGTCATGAACAGCGCAGTAACAAAAGGCTAAGATTTATTAAATTCTTGAAAGTAGAAAATATATATCAATCAAGTATATCAGCACACCAACAACAACAACAACAATAACAAGAAAAAATGCAACAAAATCACAACAATTTAACAATTACAGAAATACATCAAGGGAACAAAACCAACTGTTCTGCCCCGATCCATAAACTAAACCCAGAGATAAATTCTTCTGCTGTGTCTGTATGATATAACGCTAACACAGTGTCTAAAGTCTCTATCCAGACTAGCGGAGTATACTAAATCCACTGGGGAAGAGCAAACGCTATCCTTGCGTAGCCTTTACAAATTACTAACACGATAAGCTGTAGGTTTATCTCTAGTCTTTCCACTGACCGCAAATACGGGCGGGGGTTTTGACTGACTAGAAGTATACAAGACGAGGTCACATTAGGTCAGCTGTCCGCTGCACTATTATCCAGCGCGTTAAATAGGCCTGCGTGCTTGATGCTTAAATCCGGTTGGGCTGGTTTGAACTTTATTGTGACTGAGTGCTCAGTTTAAGCACACAGTCAGATGCTTTCAATTCAGCTGGTGAAGATGAGCAAGATGAGGTATTGGATGCCACTAAAGCTCTGACTTGAATTAAATCGGCGAGTAGTAAACCACTACTGCACAATACGATTTCAGATTTGCTGTTGCTGGTTACACACTGCAAGAGCTAAATTTCCCGTTAGAGGGCTTATCTAAAGAGGGTTGTAATTTCAGGTACGTTATGACAACTCGTGGTGTTCGTTGCTAACTGGAACCGTGAGTTCGAGGAGCATGTTACATTCCTTGACTGAGATCCGGCTGGAACAGTGGAGTACCCTGGAACTAAGACCAAAACAACAACCTTTACATCAAGCAAATCCATACAATCATAACAAAGGTATAATAAACTGTTATGTCCCATTCTAGTATGTGTATCATAATTATGCTAGGTAAATCTCGGTGCTGTCTTCATCCACATGCGTTGTCCTCCTGATAATTCCACACTATCAATTATCAGCCTGCAGTCGCATAGGCTAAAATATATTGTGCCTACTTGTACATCTCAGCATATGCGCTGACAGAAAAAATCTGCTCGATGTCTACTTCCAACTCAACATATGGGTTGTCCAACAAAGTGGTTCCCGTTTAGAGGGTGTACTATTAATCATATCATTACTTGACATACATAAAATATTAGCACTAAATACATTACACAATAAAATGGTATGCGCCCCGTTGGGGTCGATACAAAAAAGGAAAAGTAATTCCTTCCCACAAATAGAATACACCAAAAATGCAATGTTATAATGCTATTATAATACACGGCGACTTTACGTAGGACAGAATTCTTTTACTGGCTGGGGATTAACTGCCGTGTAAGTTCTAAACTGAGTCTTGCTACACAAATAGGCATATCATAATTCCACACAATCTATCACTAGAAGTTTCTCTCAGAATGTAATAAGTGACTACCTCTAATAATCCAGTCATAATAGCAAATAGTCGTCACTTGTCAGGTTTAAGTGAGTAACTTACACCACTGACGTTTCCCTAAAGTAATGACAACTTCTTAGCTTACTATTTAACCCATAGTAAGCACTGAACAGACTGTGAGGTTCTTCGCCTAGTAAGTATCTGTTAGCGTAAGTTTACCATTAACCCATTGTAAACAATAACACCAGGAGACACCTATCAGCTTAAGCATTAAGCACCTGTTAACTTAGGCGATAGACGGCGCTACATTATCACTGAATTACTTGCCGGGGAGAAATCACCTAACAATACTTCAAGTCACACTGCTATCAATTATATATATTAAAGCGAACATGAATTATATTACAAAATGTCAAATCACCCCGAGATGACGAGAATAGGCAACACAAAGTTTATTTTTGTGCCCACAACTGCCTGTCTCATTTGGCCATCTACGGGCAGAAAAAATGTACAAGTGTACTGAACGAATAATCTCATCGGGTTACATAATATCTATCGCCAGCCGCCATAAGAAAGCGACGGCTATCAAGGGCCGCAACCAGTATCAGAATGACCGTGAGTTTATCTCCCTGGCATGGAGGTGAACATGGGGATACCCAGGTATCAAAGGGTTGCCTCGTTGCGCCGCTCAATTTAACAACTTTAGTAAGACAGCGGTTCGTTTTTCAAAAAATAGATTTCTCGCTCGTGGTCAAAACACTGTTACGAGCCACAAGCGTTCCCCTAGTTTGGCAGACTGTAGGTGGTCTTTGGTAAGATTACCACTATCGCCTGTCGCTGGCCACCAAGAATCGAGTGATGCATTTATAATGAGCAAGAAACGAAAAGAACACCCCAGCCACGCTTCGGGGTGGGTGTCTGAGAGGGGAATAATAGGGTTGCTGAGGCCATTAGAACAATGTAAAGAAACGAAATACATATAGTCTGTGGAACCAGAAAAAATTTAGAAGAGAAAGGAGAAATGGGCGAATTGGAAAAGACAAATTATCAGTCGTTTTGTCACATATACCAGTTTCTATATATTCTGTTTTCTTTCTGCGGTAAGCATCTTAATTTGTTTTACCTCAAGAGCCGCAAGAACTGCCAATATATGATACACTATTCTCACAAGACCCTCCTAGAACGCCGTTTTGGTTACAGTCAATTTTTATTACGTCTGCACTTTAAACGATATAAAACAAAAGGTTTTTTTTCCAAGAAGACGTCATTCATTCATTTTTTCATTCATTCATTTATTCATTCATTTTGTGACGAAATCAGTTGCGCCCTTTTCAGCAATTTCGTTCTCTCATGCATTATTAACTTATTTCTTCATTTCTCTTCCTCGTCGTCTTATTATTTGGCATACTTTATGCACCTACATTTTGCACTGACCACTCCCTAGACCTGTTTACGTTTCACTAGGTAAATCGTAGTATTACAAGGCTAATTAGACAGGTCAGCGGATCATACTTTTATCACTTAAGTCGTCTAGCCACCTGTTGACACAAGGTGGTCGCGCACGATCGATGGAAAGCAATCCAGATTGGATGTCTAAGAAATCCGTCTGGGAGGTGTGCGCAAACACAGGTGATAATATATAATCTCTTCCGCTGGACTATCTCTGTAACAATAGTACGGATAAACTGTCAGAAGAGACAATATGGGCGGAAGGTATTAGCCAGGAAGTAAGTCACCGATGTGTTTGTGAGTTGGCACAAATGCAATCGGAAGTATTACTGACATATTTGAAAGAGGTCACCAGTTTAAATTTTAAAATTGATATTTCAAAACACGCGGGGGATAGTAATGATTTAACACCCCGACCGACATAGTTCTAAAGAGCTTACCATTGGTTTAATTTGAGAGCCGGAATAGACTTTGGCTTTCATTGGCAATTTTGTCGGAAGTACCATCTGGGACCTGAACTGAGAAATTGAAATATAATCTAGCAAAATCAGAGACACAAATCAGACTGCATCGCAACGTAAAATTAGCAACTTCCAGGAGCCAGAGAGACATCTGACTACTATTCCAGAATTAAAAGTGACAGATCAACGTAATTGGGCGTCTTTATAACTTAAAGGAGAACCCGCAATTTTAAATACAAAGACTGGAAACTAAAGGAATAAGAGCACCCGTCATTAGAGGACTACTAAAATTTCCCCGACCAAGTGTTCAAAGCATCTAATCAAAGTTGCTGTGTCCATTCTACTGTGCCAGAAGATTGTATATCACGTTTTGGGGTAAGTTGTGAACATATATTTTACTAAAGTGAATGTGAAATGCTAATTGCTAAGTGGTTATACAAGTCATATGAGGCTGGCAACCTCAACATATAAAAATAGTATATTTATAAACCATTAAAGCAAGCGCTGGTGTTTGCTGCTTGCAAGTCGTACAGAAAACCGACAGCAGAGGTGACCCCAGACTCCGAATGGAGCGGTGAGATGATTACTGAAAACGTCTGTTATGTAAACATCTTGTTATTCTTGGGGTGTAGTACTGGTCATCATTGTAGAGGTCTTCTTCACGACTGGAAAAGGACGTGTTTGGGTTACCAATGCATAATTGAAACAACCGGTCATGTTGACATAGAGTGAGAGTATCAGATACGCGAATGGGTGTACTGTTCGGTGTAGTTGACCACTTAATAATGTTACACTCACATACTCTTATGAAAGTCAATGATGGCTGGAACTATAGCTGGCGTTTCGTACAGTTTAATTTGACGCACACACTTGACAGAACGGGTACAGTTACAAGAACACAGGTCGACATCAATAGCATATTGTTGACCCACGGTGTACAATAATAAATTGGCATTCATGTTGAGGAAAATCACAATGGAACATCAGTATACAAGTGTTCAGAGTTCCATATCTTACATAAATATTCATCAGGCCTTACTGACTGATCATGTCAGTTAATATATAATGTTTACCAAATCTTCATCAGGCCTTACTGACTAGTCATGTCAGTTAATCAATAATGTTTACGGTGACTCCTAGATAGAACCTCCTTTAGCATAAGTGTAGCTTGCACTCTAGCGGAGATTTCTTTAAATAGCATTCAGCAAATATCTTCTGAGCGCATGTTAAATCACCCATAATAGATTTTCCTTTCATAAGTGTGATCTCTTGATCATCCTCGGATAATAAGGGGCATCCCTGTTCTCGGATAGATGACTGACAATAGGTAGGATTCCAAGATGGCTCCTGGTCCTGTAAACATCGCTCACCATAACGATGCACGACAAAGCTTCAATAAAGATTCAATTCATGAATATCAAAGTTTCCACAAGCATCAGCATAATCTGTCCTCATAATTGCTGTATAGAAACATAATCCGTGCTGCTAGATAATATGTCGTTATGACATACTGACATCACGGCTGTTTGCCAGCGATCTTTTAGTTATTTCCCCTTTTTCCCCGACCGTGCTATTTATAGCCCACTTGACAGAGGTCACCTGGTCAACTTCCTAATCGGAAAAACATGTGGCGATGTTTATTTTTGATAGGGCTTAATTAATGCTTTTAGGCTACTTTATTATTATAAATACCGGCTTTAATTTTGCGTAAAGCTAGACTAGAAATGTTAGAGTAAATTTTAGAACAAGAACAAACATTTTATCACAATTAGAACAGAAGATATAATAGTCTGAAATAGTGTAAAATTTACGTTTTTTTTATATTTTGTTATGGTTTGTTTATAATGCAATTTTCACTACATCGGTCACAATCAACATGCATAACAAATTACAGAAATGAAAAGTAGAAAACCTGCAGAAAATGGATATCAAAGATTTGTTTTGGTTTCATGCGTCAAACATTAATTATTGAAAGTTTAAATTGCAAGTCCACATTTATTACCTTAAAATAACACACCCAATTGTCCCCAAAACATGTTTGAATTGCTTTTATGCTACTTTATTATTATACATTCAAGTTGATCTGCCTGATGATGATCTCACACACTTCTTGGACGGGAAGAGAGATGCAATCAAGTTTCCACCCGCCAGTGCAAAAGGGCTTTGGGAACAGCTGGACGAAGCCTTGGCAAAAGAATTGGATAACAACCTGAAGCATATAACTTTGGAGAAGAAGCTGAAAATCTTCGGCGACATAATATATCTGCACTGTCGCAAAGTGTTCGGAGTGAGGGAGGCAAGGGAAAGTAACCCACCACGGAAAAGCAGAAGACAAATTAAAATAGAAGAAATCAGAAAACAGAAGAAGCATGCCCGAAAACTGTTCAAAAACGCAGTTGCCGCAGAGAAGGAAGGGTTACGACAGGTTTGGGAGCACTTGAAAGGCCAACATAATGCCCTTTGTAGAGCAGAAAGGTTGTGCAGGAAGAAAAGGAAGACTCGAATGGATAGGGAAAGATTCTTCAGGGAGCCCTTCAAGTGTGCCAAAGAACTGTTTGAGCAGCCACGGTCGGGTACGCTAAACATCAGGAAAGAAGACCTGGAAGAACACCTTGGAATGACGTATTCAGATGGTCGCAAAGATGAGTCGCTCAGCAGCATGGCAGGCCTTAAATGGCCGAGTAAGCCAGGAGCTGAATTTAACACCAAGCCCCCAACGGTGCAAGAGGTAGAAAGCATTGTCCAGAAAGCTCGATGCAAGTCAGCTCCAGGTCCTAATGGTGTTCCATATGTGGTGTATAAGAGATGCCCTGAGGTGCTCAAACGACTGCTTCGTTTACTGAAGAGTGCGTGGAAAACCCAGCTTGTAAGCAAGGAATGGAGAAAGGCGAACGGAGTCTACATCCCGAAGGAGCAAAATTCCACTGACATCAGTCAGTTCAGGCCAATCTCACTACTCAATGTGGAAGGGAAGATATTCTTCTCAGTGATGGCGAAAAGACTCACTACATACCTCCTGGCAAATGGGTACATTGACACTACCATTCAGAAAGGAGGTATCCCAGGTACACCAGGATGTCTAGAGCATGCCACAATGATATGGGAAGCAATCCAAAAGGCAAAGTCTGACAGAACAAACCTCCATGTAATCTGGTTGGATTTAGCGAATGCTTATGGATCCGTTCCACACCAGATGTTGTGGCAGGCCCTAGAAATTTATCATGTTCCACAAGAGATTGCAGCAATGCTGAAGCTGTATTTCGCAGGGTTTGCTGTCAGATTTTCAACCAGAGAGTACACAACGAAGTGGATTGGCCTTGAAGTTGGAATTGCGATGGGATGTACCATCTCTCCGATACTATTCGTGATGGCTATGCAGGTAATCCTCAATGCGGCTGAAGGAATGGCTATAGGTCCAAAGCTCGGTGGAATGTGTCTCATGCCACCGCTCAAAGCATTCATGGATGACACAACAATTCTGACATCAGATGAACATCAGGCCCGGAGGATGTTAGCACGCCTGGATGAACTAGTCAGCTGGTGCAGAATGAGCTTCAAACCCAAGAAGTCGAGAAGCCTATCAGTCAGGAAAGGGAAGATAGCAGAGGTCATATTCACGGTTTCCAACCAAAGAATCCCTACTGTCATTGAGGAACCTGTTAAAAGTCTTGGCAGGGTGTACGATGCCTCATTAAAAGACTCAAAGGCAGTGCAACAGACAATAGAAATGGCAGACAGAGGGCTACAGATCATAGACCAAAGCAGACTCCTGGGGAAGTTCAAACTGTGGTGTCTCCAGTTCATGTTGATACCAAAGTTGCTGTGGCCACTGCTTATATATGAAATAAGCACAAGTACAGTGGAAGCCATAGAGCAGAAGGTCAACAAGTTCATGAGAAAATGGCTAGGAGTACCACCAGGTCTGTCAGATGTAGCACTGTACTGCAAAAAGTCAAAACTTCTGCTTCCTTTCAAGTCAGTTGTTGAAGAGTACAAAGTTGGAAAGGCAAGGCTTGCAATGATGCTACGCGAGTCAGCTGATGACGTGGTTAAGTCCATTCAGCCCACACTGAAAACGGGAAGGAAGTGGAAAGTGGAAGAAGCTGTTGATGCTGCCCAAGAGTCACTCAAACTGAGGGAGGTAATCGGATACATACAAACGAATAGACGGGGATTTGGTCATGGAGACATCCGCTGGTGGTCCAAGGCATCAAGCAGGGAGCGCAGAGACATGGTAGTTCAGGAGATACGAGAAGCTGAGAATGATAAGAGGTTGCAAAAAGCAGTGCAGCAGGTCCAACAAGGCCAATGGACTACATGGGAAGGAGCCCTGCAGAGGTCCTTGACATGGAATGATATATGGCATATGGCACCTCTTAGGCTCAGCTTCGTTGTCAGATCACTGTATGACCTGCTGCCATCGGCCACCAACCTTGTGAAATGGGGAAAGTAGGATGATGAGCAGTGCCCCCTGTGCCAGGGGAGGCAGACACTTGAACACGTGCTCTCAGCGTGTAAGGTGTCATTAGGGCAAGGGCGATACACTTGGCGCCATAACAAAGTGCTAAATGAGCTTGCTGCGACAATAGATCTGGCAAGAATGAAGGCGAATAGCAAAGTCCGGCCAGACACCGCAAACACATACTTTCTGAGGGCAGGAAAGTCAGCACACCCCAAACCGAATAAACCTGGTAGCAGTTTACCATCTCTTCTTGATTGTGCAAATGATTGGGAGATGGCGGTGGACCTACCTGGACGAGGGGCATATCCAGAGAGTATCCGAAAATCGCGGAGACGGCCGGATATAGTTCTTTATTCTGCAGCAACGCTTCAGGTCATACTGATTGAACTGACCGTGCCATTTGAATCCAGATTAGATGAGCAACATTCGTTCAAAGCGGCCAAGTATAGTGATCTGGCCGCGGATCTGAGACACGATGGGTTCACTGCAAGGGTCATGGCTGTTGAAGTGGGCGCAAGAGGGCTTGTGGCTGCATCAGTGTATGATCTATTGAAACTGTTGGGGCTGAGGGGACAGTCGAGAACAAGGGCCCTGAAGAGGCTTAGTTAAACTGCCGAAAAGGCATCAGGCTGGCTGTGGAACAACCGCAATGGGGAATGGAGATCGTAACAATAAACGCTGCGGTACAGAAAACACCAGGAATTTTTCTAAGTCCACAATACGCTGAGGTTTGTGGTGGACTAGTGAACGGGCTGCGACTCAGGGGCGACAAGCGGTGTATACTATAAGGGGTGTCAGTATCAAAAGTCCAGTGGGGAACGCGCAGTGGCGACTCGTTGACTTCGCGCTGGTGTCTCAGTGTGTGCGACGGAACGAACGGAATAATTTGTCTTCTCTTTGTTACTTTCACAATTGCCTCCACGGCTGGCGGAGTTGTGGAATTTAAAGTTGCTACCATAAGTGAAATGGGTTCATTTTCGATGCAAGACAACAGGAAGCTGAGACGCTTGGGAGTCATGACCCGAGTGGGCCCGCCCCCCTTAGAGTGTAAAGGAGTATATAGGGCCGAAACACTTGTCGGACGGGGGGACTTCTTCTGATGATCAGATTGCTTCCTGTTGTATCGCTCTGTAAAGAGTTTCCTATCTTATAAATACCGGCTTTAATTTTGCGTAAAGCTAGACTAGAAATGTTAGAGTAAATTTTAGAACAAGAACAAACATTTTATATCAATTAGAACAGAAGATATAATAGTCTGAAATAGTGTAAAATTTACGTTTTTTTTATATTTTGTTATGGTTTGTTTATAATGCAATTTTCACTAAATCGGTCACAATCAACATGCATAACAAATTACAGAAATCAAAAGTAGAAAACCTGCAGAAAATGGATATCAAAGTTTTGTTTTGGTTTCATGCGTCAAACATTAATTATTGAAAGTTTAAATTGCATGTCCACATTTATAACCTTAAAATAACACACCCAATTGTCCCCAAAACATGAGAGCTAACAATTATCTCAATCATACATCACGAGTTCTGATCCAGTCTGCGTTCTGATCCAGTCTTCGCAATGTTTTTCTAATATGTGCTGTTTATGAATTGTCTTACTGGGGAATAGCTTTCTGAACAAAGACATATAAGTCTCTATCGATGCTGTTATTGATTCTTTACTAATTGGTTTACTGTGTGATATTTTGTTGTGTACTTTGTCAAATGCTTCTTTCAGTGAGTGGAATTGTTCTTGGGCAATAAAAGCTATGTTAGTTATATCTTGTTTGTCTGTAATTTTCAGTGTTTGTGTAATGATTGCTCTTGTATGATCTTTATAAACTTTTTGTGTGAGATATCTGTGGCAGTGATTCCCTATAAATGCTCTGCTATTATAAGCCTGTTGTATGATTTTGTGTTTGGCTAGTACCTTGTCCAAGTGTGAGCAAACTGGACCAGACCTAGTACACAGATCTTGAAACTGAAGTTTGGCCAGCGCATCTTGTGCATTTTCAAGTCTAACTTTAAAATTACACTAGTCAACAACCAAAATGTACCAGAAATGAAAATAGCTGATCTTAACTAATTTTGGTGTGCTGAAAACGAAAATGACATTAAAAAATGTTGATTGGCTCTAGTTTTCAAGATATATGCTACTAGTTTATTTAATTACGGTCAATTTATATATATGACGCAACTGTTGTGGGCGATTGCATAATTTTTTTCTAATGATCAATAAAAATGTAACTAGAAGTTGATGATGCAATCCTACCTATGATTACATCACCTTTGTGTATAAATATCTTATCTCTGATAAAATTTTGCCATTAGTTAGTGCATTTGTCCTTATCAAAAGTGTCGAAGTTAGAAATGCCTAGGACATGTGTGAACAGTGCTAATAATTTCTGTGATATATGTGGTGAGGTGACATTTCTATCACAAAAACGAAATATAACTAAAGTGATTAAGAAGGCGTACAGTTTGTATTTTGGCTGCAGAATAGGAGATCAAGATAAGAGCTGGGCGCCACACATATGCTGCAATACATGTGCAGCACATCTTAAACTGTGGATGACTGGCAAAAGGCAAGCTATGCCTTTTGCAGTCCCAATGATTTGGAGAGAGCCCCCTGATCATCTCAACAACTGTTACTTTTGCATGGTCCCTCCAATTGGGAAAGGCATATCAAAGAAGAAAAAAATGGACTCTGGAATATCCAAACATCCCCTCTGCAATACGTCCGGTACCACATGGCGATGACCTACCAGTTCCCAAAGTGCCAGAATCATTTTCAGCTGCTTCCACTGATGAAGAAGGGGACATTGGTGGTCCTGAACCATCAACCTCAAGCGACCCAGATTTTGAGCAAACTACATCCACTAAACCACACTTAATAACCAAAGGTGAACTGAATGATCTTGTAATAGATCTGAATTTACCGAAGAACAAGGCGGAGCTTTTGGGTTCCAGATTGCAACAGTGGAATCTCCTGGCAGAAGATGTTACAATTTCTGTGTATAGGAACTGCCAGAAGCCGCTTATTACATTCTTTTTTCAAAGAGGGTGACCTTTCTGGTCACGCAGTTCATATGAAAGAAACTTATGAAAACATTAAGCAGCTTTTGAAGTGTATAAACTACGATCATCATCATTGGTCACTTTGCTGTGACTTAAAAGTGGTCGCTCTTTTGCTTGGACTACAGGGTGGATACACCAAGTACTGTTGCTTTCTATGTGAGTGGGATAGCCGTGCACCAAGTGACCATTACATCAGAAGACATTGGCCAATCAGGCAGTCATTGCAGCCTGGCGGTAAGAACGTTGAGAACCCAGCACTTGTCGACACCAGCAAGATTTTGTTGCCACCCTTGCACATTAAGCTGGGTCTCATGAAAAACTTTGTCAAGGCAATGGAGAAAACAGATGAGGCTTTCAAATACCTCATCAGAAAATGTCCAAGACTGAGTGAAGCTAAAATAAGAGAGGGAGTATTTGTTGGTCCGCAAATTCGAAAACTTCTTCATGATGGCGAGTTTCTTTGCGTGTTGCATGGCAAGGAAAAAGCAGCATGGCTAGCATTTAAGTCAGTGGTGGACAATTTTCTTGGAAACAACACATCTGATAATTACAATGAAATTGTAGAAAATCTCCTTCTGAAGTATAAGAGTCTTGGCTGCAACATGTCTTTGAAAATTCATTTTCTGGATTCTCATCTGGATTTCTTTTCGTCAAACTGTTTACGTCAAACTGTGGAGGGGTCAGTGATGAGCATGGTGAACGATTTCACCAGGACATTGCTGCTATGGAGACAAGGTATCAAGGCAATTGGAGCCCTTCAATGCTTGCTGTCCCCGTTTTCCAGACTTGTGCAAATAGTGGTTCTAATAGTTGTTGCCCTACAAGACGCCACTAGGCGTGATGGTCACTGACTGCTTTGACGGTCGGCGGCTAAGGATCAAAGAAGAAGGGTTCAAATGTGCCTTTTTAAAACATGATATGTGAACTTTAAATAATGTTTTTATTTTTTCTATCATTTTATGTTGAAATATCAATTAATTGAGAATGTAACCACAATTTTTATAATGCTAAAGTAGAAAGACTAGCTGTTCACCCCAGAGAATTAAACAAGCATACATTATTTGTATTACTGTAATGTAAATTCATCATTTAAAAAAAAAACCAGAGCCAATTGGTGAATTTCATTATGATATTTGAAATCAGCATGTCAAAATCAATAAGAAATGGTATATTTAATTTCTGGTACAAAAAACTTTTGAAAATTTGTTGACTAGTGTTATCAGTCTCCTCCTTATCCTCACAAAGTTCAATACCTACCTGAAAAAATTCAATTTTAGCTCCTAATTCTTCTGCCTATTTCCAGTTCCTACTAAATCTCTTCAAGTTCTTAAAAGTACTAATGTTTGCATGTATCTCTTGCAAATTCTCAAATATCTTTGCGTCTATTGTATCAGCTACCTGTTCTAGAAGTCTGTGGTGTTTCAAAACAATGCCTAATAAAATATGAAGGTAAGGAGGAGCTACATTTTCAATTTCAATCTCTAACATTGGTTTGTGTAAACAATTATGGTAATGTGCCACTTGCCTTTTATTCCCTTTCCCATATTTCATATATCTATTGTAATCTCTTATCAACATGGCCAAACTTCTTGGTTTGCAAGTTGTATGCTCTCTGGATGTCTTTGATGAAAATGTTTGGTTTGTCTGGAGCTCAAGGAATATACCCATGTCTGTGGTGTCTCCAGCAAAACAAGGAAATAATCCCCGAATAAGAAAACAACAACTTGTTTACCATCCCACTCTAAATATTTTAGTGACTGTATCTGAGCTTTCATGCCATTCATAAATATTTCTAAATTATCATATGTATCTCTGACTCTAGCCATTGATAAAAGGATGATATTAGATTTAGAATTTGGTTTCTCTAAATTTACTACCTGCATTGTAACTTTGAATGAAAGAAGATATACAAACAGTTACTTAGAATTCTTTGGCAGCCGTCGTGTGCACAGGATTGTCTACCAAAGAACACCAATGGAACAGTCCTTATCTCACACACAATAAAAAAAAAAAATTCATATTATAAATAGAAGATTAACAAGACTTGAAAGATAGATCAAATTATGTGGAAGTAATCTATCTATAGCTTTACATGTTTTCTGACGCTTATATACATAGCTAAATATCATTATAAATGAATGAAAATGCAAAAACAGATGGTGCTTTACAAAAAGTTATTTTTTTACTACCTTATTTAAGATTTGTGAGTATCAGGAATGCGTTTACAGGGATTTAAATGCTATAAAATCTGGTGACAATATGCTTGTTCTTGTAATGCCACACTCACAAAACTGACTACCACACATTCTCAAGATATGAAACCAAAAAAAAAAAAGTATGTGGAAATAATCTTTAGCTTCCCTTCGAGAAGTCTTTATAATTATAAACTCAAACGAATGGGCCGATTTTTAGATATTAAATTAATAAAAAGATTACTTATTTTATGAATTTTCTCAAATGATGACGCTGTTTTCAAAAGTCTGTAACTCCGTCAAAACTAATTTCAAACAAATAAAAATGCAATAAAAAAATAGAACACAGAACAAAGTTATAGTACACAAAATAATTTTAGCGCTGTGTTTATCCAGAACGAGTGTGTAATGATTTATATTTTACTGATTTTACTCACACATCAGCTGATTTTCCCCGCCAAATACTTAAATAGTCTTTTACGGTGAACACGAAAATTTTATACCCGGTATCAGAATTCCGGTCACCGAAACTAAAAGAGCGCTCTGGTATAGGGCACAAACAGCCGTGACATAGGTAGATTCATGTAAACGTCTGCCCATCTTAAGCCTAGGAATGAACGAAGTCAGCAAAAGTACGTTTACCTTGACATAAGAATACACTAGCAAGCACAAACGCTCTCCCGGCGTTATTGAATCACCACTGGGGAACTCATAGACTAAACAATCCTGGAAGAAACTATCTTCGTCCCCATGATAAATTGAAGAGATCACAAACTTTGGGCAGGTCTTAAGACATGACTTCCCGCCATAGGCTTCTACAACACCGAAGAACTCCCTAACGTATCTTCATGCGCCGAAAAGCACCTGACCCTAATACAGTACAAAGAAAATAGTCCGACATAAACATACAAAGATATCAAGCTATAGGACATACTCGTCCTACATAGACAAGAACTACACATAGATTCGGGCCATAGACATTCTGAAGCAATAACAATCTATTCCTAACCAAACATAGAATAGATCAAAGTAAATCTAGATTCCTCCGCTGAGTTCGATTTTCAGGAACGATACAAGGTGCGATAATTCACAGAATGAATACCCATCGCCTAATCTGAGTTCTGTCCCTTTAGACTGAGAATCGTGAATTCAAAAATAAATATATTTTTATCAGACAAATAAAATACATTTTAACATTTGTATGCGTAATCCGTGCGTCCAAAGAATATGTGCGCAACAGATTACAACCCCCCCCCCCCCCCGGGAAAAAAATGAAAATCATTTTGTTTTCATCTGAGAGCAACATACAATAGGCTCACAACGCATAAATACTGCGCAGATGAGAAATATCTGGAATTATATAAGCCAGATTAAGGCAAAGTCGAAATATAGATCGACTGATGAGAATACATCTCAATCTCTCAGAGAAAGCATTTCTCTTAAGCATAAATGTTTCCAGGGAGGTGTCACCAACGCATACTACTATACTTGCAATGACACAATGCATATAACAATTTCAGTTTAAGCATTCGAAGTACATGATTGACAAAAAGAAAAATCATCAACGAGTACCGGTTACTATATATATCAATGAACGTAGTATCATTACAAATTACAATGTGTATCTATCTTGATATAGAAAATAAAAATCTGTTGTCGAGTTGGAAGTGTTAAGAAGTCCAAGACTCAACAGTTAAGTGGAATCATGTGGGCATCTAGACAGAATGTCTGCCATCACATTATCTGATCCACGGATAGCTCGTACCGAAAAATGAAAAGGCTGAAGAGCAATCGCGTATCGCGTTGATCTCGCGCTCTTCAGATTTTTACTTTGAATAGCTGTAAGAGCTTTCTGGTCTGTTTCTACAATGAAATGCGCGCCAAGAAGAAATCTTTGAAGTTTAAGAATTGACCATCCATAGCCAATAATTCACGATCTAGGACCGAGTAATTCTTCTCTGCGGCATTTAGTTTTCGAGAAATATACATCACAGGATGCAGAGTTCCAGAGTACTCTTGCATTAGTGCCGCTCCAATCCCAGTGGATGAAGCGTCACTACGAAGAACAAATGTCTTATCTGTAGTAGGTAACACTAAAATAGGTGCAGTAGAAAACATAGTTTTGATCTTATCCAAAGAGGATTGACATTCTTGAGTCCAATGGACTATATCAGGAGACCCTTTCTTTAGCAAGGAAGAAAGAGGTGCCATGATCGAAGAAAGATTCGGAATGAATCTTCCATAAAATTGTATGAGACCTAAGAGACTTCGCACTTGCTTTTTAGTCTTAGGAATAGAAATGTTAAGTATTTTACTTGTATTATGGTCCTCTGTCTTTAGGAAACCATGACCGACACGGTGACCTAAAAAAGCAATTTCGCTAAAACCAATACAGGCTTTAGAGGGTTTCGCTGTCAGGTTATACTCGCGTAGAGTAGATAGCAATTCAACTAACGCCGAATAGTGATCTTCTCAAGTATCGCTGAAAAGACAGATGTCGTCTAGGTACGCAATGACATCTGACCGATAAGATAGAATTCTACGCATCATGCGTACGAATGTAGCTGGTGCGTTCATAAGGCCGAAAGGCCTGAAATTCCATTGAAAAAGGCCTCTAGGTGTAGAAAAAGCAGTAAAAGGTTTGGCGCGTTCAGATTTAGTAAAAAAATGAGATTTAGAAAGCCTAGTAAGTAGCTCTTCTAGTAAAGACATAGGTTCAGCATCAAACTTCGTGACTTGATTCAATTTGCGATAGTCAACGCAAAGACGTATATTATTGTCTTTTTTCCGAACAATAACCATCGGCGAAGAATACGCAGAAGTGGATGGTTCAATTATTTTTAAATCTATCATCTCATTAAACCCCTTCTCAACCTGTGCTTGAAAATGTATAGGAATAGGATAAGGTCTGACTCTAATAGGATTATGGTCAGTTAGAATAATGTCATGTTCAATGACATGAGTTTGTCCAGGAATGTCAGTAAGGACATCCTGAAATGTTTGTAACATAGCCGAAACTTTTCGCTGTTCCCCTAGAGACAAATCCGGAGAAACAGTAACATTTTTCCAGGATTCACTAGAATGAAGTGGAATCATCGGAAGCGGAAGATTAACATCCGAAAAACTTGTTTCCTCATCCTGTATTACAGACAGAGATGAATAATGACCATGTTGGACTGGTGAATCGTCCGTTGCCTGGAAAATCGGCTGTAAATAATCCGGACGTTCATGGAATTCCGTAAGCATATTGATGTGGAAGGTTTTATGCTTTCCATCAATATCGACAATGTAGTCAACATCGGAAATTTTCGAGATTATATCGTACGGACCTTTCCAAGAAATAAGAAGTCTGTTTTCCCTACAAGGTAGTAAAACAAATGCTTTGTCACCAGGACAAAGTTGTCGTAAGGTTCTTTTCTTATGGGCAAATTGTCTTGCTTTCTGCTTAGCAAATTCAGAAGAAGAAATTGCCAATTTGCATGCTTCGATAATCTTTTGCCTCAGCGCGATGACATATTCATAAGAAGATTTCGTGTCATCGGTAATATTATCAGCGGTTATGAGATCATGAAGCAAAGACATAGGGCCGCGCGGTCGCGCGCCAAAGACAAGTTCAAAGGGCGAAAATCCTGTATGTTCATTGGGGACCTCTCTGTAAGCGAAGAGGGCCGCGGGTAAAACCCTATCCCAATCTTGAGGATGATCCTCAGTTATCTTCCCTAATAAGTTTTTGAGTGTTCTATTTAGCCGCTCGACCATCCCATTGGACATAGGATGATAGATACCACTCAAAGATCTCTCTATCTGCAGAGTCGACATCACCTGAGACATGGTATCCGATGTTAGTTCGGTGCCATGGTCTGATAATATTTCTCCGGGGAATCCCAGACGAGAAAATATAAGCCAAAGAGCATCTGCAATGTCAGCAGTAGTAATGCTCTTCAGAGGGATAGCCTCTGGCCAACGTGTGCACATGTCCACACACGTTAAGATAAACTGATGCCCTCTAGCAGATTTGATCTTAAATGGACCAATTATGTCTATCGCCATTTTCTGAAATGGTCGAATAGGGATGTCTGCAGCCTGAATAGGTGCAGCATGGCGTGGACCTTTGGATTTGACTTCTTGACATACTATACAAGATTAACAATAAATCCGTATGTCTTTGTTCACAAAAGGCCAAAAGAAAGCCGCAAGAACTCTTGACTTTGTACGGGAAAAACCCATATGTCCAGCACACTGAGAGTCATGTGCGTGTTGCAACATTTTAACTCTCAAATTCTTGGGTACAAGAATCTGAGAATGACTTGACTTAGCGGAGTCTTGCACCATACGTACAAGTACGCCATTCTTCATTGTAATCCAAGATTTACGCTTTGTATCTTTATTCGGATCACCTTTTGTTGCAAGCGTGAAGAATTTCTTTAGAGTCGGATCCTCTTCTTGCTGTTTTATAAACGAGTCACGAGAAATTACCAAGGGATCATCCTGGTTATGCACTTCATTATCTTCAGTAGGTGAAGATTGAGGCACATTAAGAGCTTGAGCTCTAGTGACTACAGCATTAGCGGTTTGCATATTCTGTTTTTCCCAAACGGAAATTTGTTGTGGAGTACATTCTTTGACTCCGTGTATACGACCGATGATAAGATCAGCGATCGGATTCGGGAGAAGACATGCGTGTACATCTCCTGTAAAGAAAGGAGTAGCAATCCTAATGATAGCAGTAGAGTATTTCTCTAATGTGCCGCCAAATGTTACACATTTGACCACTTTTCCAGTGGCACGATAAGGATCTACGAGTGACTGCCTCACTCCAATGGTGATGCACCCCGAATCGAAAAGAACTGCGACTGGAGTACCATCAACTAAACCTCTATTCAAGACAAGAGAACCTCTTCCATCATGCGCGATTGACGCCGGAAGAGCGGGAAGAGGATGGCCACAACTTAAAGTGGACACCGTAGTTGGTTCAAATAATGTTTTGCATTGGGGGCACTGAGATGCTCTCCCAAAATCAAAAGCGGAACATGCCATATTATTAGCATCATTATTATCTTTACTCTGTTTATAGGCTTCATGTGACTCTTGCTGTGCAGAGTTTCCCTGATAATGAGATTTATGTTTTTTGTATTGGGATCTACCTCGATTATTATTGCCTCTGTAATCATTATTATTCCCCCTATTGTAACCCCTATTTGGGTTTGAGTCATAATTCTCATGGTTACCATTATCATATTCATTATAATGAGTATCTCTAAAATTATGGTCTTGTTGTCTCCATGATGGATGACTTGGATAATTTCTATAATGACTTCCTCTGCGGAAATTTCTATAATTATGACCACCTCTGTATCGAGGGCTGTCAGCTTGTCTCCAGTTCTTCGCAGAAGAACTCTGAAGTGATTGGTTTCCTTGGTTTTGATAACTATTATGGTTACCTTTTTTTCCAAACTTGTTTTGTTGTCCCTGAAATTTGTGTGAATAATTAGGGTTGTATGGTGTTGCTGATGCAACTGGCATACCTTCTTTAATCTTAGTGTTGCTAAGAGTTATGTCAGGGTGTGCAGTGACGTATTGGTCACAATATTCTTGCATTTATTTTAGCGTCTTGGGTTTACGCTCATGTAGGAATTCCAAGAAGGGTTTATTAACACATGACATAATCTTGTCCCTGAGCAACAAGTCCATAAGGGCTTCATCATATTTGTCAATCTCAATTTTTTTTTAATTCAAATGCAAATAGTTTTTCCTCATGTTCTCTTTTTGCCTTACTCTCCTCGGCTTCTCTATCTAATCTCCTTTGTTCCGCTTCTCTGTCTAATCTTTTTTGTTCAGCTTCTTTGTCTAATCTCTTTTGTTCAGCTTCTCTGTCTAATCTTTTTTCTTCCATCTGGAATCTTCTTTCCTCCACCTGCATCTGCAAGTTCTTTTGGTCAGTCTCAGCTTTCAATTTCTCAATTTCCAATTTTTGTAATTTTTCATATTGAGTGGTAGCATACTCCTCTAACTTATCACCAGTCTTGCCCAGGGATTTCCCTATTTCAATGAAGTATTCCAATGTAGACATGATGTCTAATAATGATAGCAATCAGTTGACACAAAAATGTAATATATTTCCAAGTAAATAGGAACAAGTTCTCAATGAACTTGATAATTAGCTCACTATCCCAATCTCTGTGGGAAACAAGCCTTATAAAGGTCTTGTATATTTCCTTGTACAACAATAATAATAATAAAGTACTGGTCTATAATATAACATACGTGTACTCAACTATCTCATATCATATGTCAACCGAAGACATTAACAAAGGACACGCATACAAGACAATATGAAAACAATTGCAGAAATCAACTAAGTCAAATAGAGAAATCAATGAAAATAATCACAGAATCTGTGACGACAACTGCAATGGAATCAACAAGACAAATAACGCCACAGTGTATAAACATAAATGGTGTATAAAACTAAATTATAGGAAAGGGGAGATCTACAAATACAAACAGATCAAACAAAACTAAGGAACACTAAATTATTAACAAAAACAACGAAGAAACGAACACCTCATCACAACTAACAAAAATAGCAACAGATGTTGCAAGCAAATTTTCAATCAAGAAAATTGCTTCCTATAGAACGCTAATATAAGACCAATGTTACTCGGTATAACTTATACTAGTCACCACCCATCCAGGCCCGCAGAAATATAAACTAATTTAATAAACAAACAAGTAACATGTAACATAAATACAAATAGCATACAATATATATATCATCAGTGCAATGTGTTGAAGAAGAAGTGTGTTGCAAAGAAGGCTCAGTTTTTTAATCAAAATAACTTGCCACTTTTAATAAATTTTTAAATTCTTGAACTAATTTATTACAAAGTTCAACAATGAGTATATAGAAGATCCACCGATGAAATATATTAACTTCTCAATATTACTGCATTTCCTGTTAATATGGTGAGCTTTTCACTTGTGTAGCAATGTCTACTTGACATAAATAATGTCTGTACCACAACATGTCACAAAGCGCTGACCTGTGAAAGCATGACTACAAAACGCTGGCCTGATTACTGCCTTCACTCGATAGGACAGGTCATGTTGACATCGACTGTATAGTTGCACATCAGTGTTTACTTTTCGTATATGGCGTCAGGAAAACGAACTGGTATCAACAACCCCAGGGATCTGGCCTACCACTGAAAACGTCCGTTATGTAAACGTCTTGTTATTCTTGGGGTGTAGTACTGGTCATCATTGTAGAGGTCTTCTTCACGACTGGAAAAGGACGTGTTTGGGTTACCAATGCATAATTGAAACAACCGGTCATGATGACATAGAGTGAGAGTATCAGGTACGCGAATGGGTGTACTGTTCGGTGTAGTTGACCACTTAATAATGTTACACTCACACACTCTTATGAAAGTCAATGATGGCTGGAACTATAGCTGGCGTTTCGTACAGTTTAATTTGACGCACACACTTGACAGAACGGGTACAGTTACAAGAACACAGGTCGACATCAATAGCATATTGTTGACCCACGGTGTACAATAATAAATTGGCATTCATGTTGAGGAAAATCACAATGGAACATCAGTATACAAGTGTTCAGAGTTCCATATCTTACATAAATATTCATCAGGCCTTACTGACTGATCATGTCAGTTAATATATAATGTTTACCAAATCTTCATCAGGCCTTACTGACTAGTCATGTCAGTTAATCAATAATGTTTACGGTGACTCCTAGACAGAACCTCCTTTAGCATAAGTGTAGCTTGCACTCTAGCGGAGATTTCTTTAAATAGCATTCAGCAAATATCTTCTGAGCGCATGTTAAATCACCCATAATAGATTTTCCTTTCATAAGTGTGATCTCTTGATCATCCTCGGATAATAAGGGGCATCCCTGTTCTCGGATAGATGACTGACAATAGGTAGGATTCCAAGATGGCTCCTGGTCCTGTAAACATCGCTCACCATAACGATGCACGACAAAGCTTCAATAAAGATTCAATTCATGAATATCAAAGTTTCCACAAGCATCAGCATAATCTGTCCTCATAATTGCTGTATAGAAACATAATCCGTGCTGCTAGATAATATGTCGTTCTGACATACTGACATAGATAGATTCATGTAAACGTCTGCCCATCTTAAGCCTAGGAATGAACGAAGTCAGCAAAAGTACGTTTACCTTGACATAAGAATACACTAGCAAGCACAAACGCTCTCCCGGCGTTATTGAATCACCACTGGGGAACTCATAGACTAAACAATCCTGGAAGAAACTATCTTCGTCCCCATGATAAATTGAAGAGATCACAAACTTTGGGCAGGTCTTAAGACATGACTTCCCGCCATAGGCTTCTACAACACCGAAGAACTCCCTAACGTATCTTCATGCGCCGAAAAGCACCTGACCCTAATACAGTACAAAGAAAATAGTCCGACATAAACATACAAAGATATCAAGCTATAGGACATACTCGTCCTACATAGACAAGAACTACACATAGATTCGGGCCATAGACATTCTGAAGTAATAACAATCTATTCCTAACCAAACATAGAATAGATCAAAGTAAATCTAGATTCCTCCGCTGAGTTCGATTTTCAGGAACGATACAAGGAGCGATAATTCACAGAATGAATACCCATCGCCTAATCTGAGTTCTGTCCCTTTAGACTGAGAATCGTGAATTCAAAAATAAATATATTTTTATCAGACAAATAAAATACATTTTAACATTTGTATGCGTAATCCGTGCGTCCAAAGAATATGTGCGCAAGTGGTTATACAAGTCATATGAGGCTGGCAACCTCAACATATAAAAATAGTATATTTATAAACCACTACAGCAAGCGCTGGTGTTTGCTGCTTGCAAGTCGTACAGAAAACCGACAGCAGAGGTGACCCCAGACTCCGAATGGAGCGGTGAGATGATTACCTCACATGTGCTTAGAGAGTGTTGTATCATTTGGTGAGATATATGTACCTTGTTAATTGTAATTCAGGCAAGCCATTGCACCCGGGTTGTCCAGACACATTTTACCCATTTAAGGGACCAGAAGAATAACTGTTATTTCTAATCATATTCCTTGAGTTATACTGTTTATACTCAGGGAGAATAATTATTCAGAGAGGCTAACATTGGTGGGTGGACAGCGAGACAATGCGTCTGTTAATCTTCAGCCCACAAATGTACTTAGCAGAGGCATTTGTTCTTGTATTTTTCCTATAGTTCGTAGTTCGAAGCTACAAGACGGTTCTGAGATGAGCCAGTTTGAAGTAAGAATCTTCGCCACTATCTTGTGATTCAAGAAAATTGGGTTCACCCCCAACCACCTACAGTGGACACGTTGTGAAGACACCCACCGTAACATTAGGAGTGAAGTTCATCTGGACGCCTTTAGAGAAGAGTCCTCATCACAAAAGACCTGATAACGACCCATAGCAGTACTCAACAAGTTAAGTTATTTGTAATAGGTACACGCAACGGACAATAACCAACAGTCCCCAATTAAGTCTCAGTGAAGACAAATGTTAAAAAACCTCTAAAGTCACTTTCATCCATATTTATTTAAATTTGTTAAAGACTAATTGATTATTAAATTTTTTATACGTTATTTTACAAATTCATAGTTGATTCCGTTCTTATAGATAAGATAGCGCATGTATGATCGAAAATCTTTAATAATATAAATACATATATTTACAACCATAGAGCCAAAATTAATTATAAAAGGAATTTCGCTGGATTACACCAGCTGGGGGCTCGAACAAGCCAATCCATTGCTTAAAACTTCACAAAAGGTGCCGAATTAGATATAAGTTAATAGTGCTCTGCCCTTTGCAGCATTGTTCTTGACTTCTGAATTACCTTGTGACTACCCCCTTGAGATAGAAGCGTCATTATTTTTCTATCTACAACTCTGCCAAGAGTATTCTTGTGCGAAGGTCGACACCTTTGACGAACCATTTTAGATACTCTTGAGTTTTAGCCACTGGTGGACCACTACTGCAGAGCAAAGGAGCGGCAAATCCCGTGACACATTTATTCATTCATTCATTCATCCATTCACTCATCCATTCAATCATTCATTCATCCATTCATTCATCCACCCATTTGTCCACTCATCCTTTCATCCACCCATTGATTCATCAATTCATTTATTCATTCATTTATTCATTCTTTTATTCATTCATTCATCCATTCATTCATTCACTAATTTATTCATTCACTCAGTCATTTATTCATCCACCCATTCATCCACTAATCCATTTATTCATTCATCCATTCATCCACTCATTGATCAACTCATTCATTTATTCATTCATTCATCCATTCATATATTCATTCATCTATTCATTCATCCACTCACCCATCCCCTCATTTAATAATTCACTCGCTCATCCACTTATCCATCCATCCACTCATCTATCCACTCATCCATCCACTCCTCCATCCACTCATCCATCCACTCAGTTTTCAACCACCCTGAAGATGGGACCAAAGTACAGTAATGCTTATTTTTATTACGAGACAGTTCCTTATAACTTTATACGTTTATTGAATTATTTAAAACATGGAGGGGAAAAAATGACATTTATTTTTGGCGCCCCGGGTAAATCCTAAAATATCCCTGTGATGGAGAGGGATGAAACCAAAGGAAAAAAACACACATCACCTGATAGAGACTAAGGCAAGAGAAGAGGTTACATCTGGTACACGTTTTCTCACGAGCGTTTGTTGTTATTTCGAATAATAAAATAAAGCGGGTAGCGTTCTTCACGGGCAGGTTCTTTTTTCTGTGTTCGGTTCTCTCAGCGTGAGCACACCTGAAAGTTGTGTTCCTTTACAGGTGGTAATTGCAAACTGGTAAGGTAGTGAGTGTTCTCAAAGGGTATGTATGACAAATAAGGTGATTTACAAAAAAATGCGAGTAGGTAGGGGATGGAGAGAAAAACGTGATCAGTTTAACAGAAATATACAATGCTTTTCTATGTACATATGTACATATTTTCTTCTTCATACGCTCACATACATTTACTTGAATATGTTAAAAAAAGAAGTGGTCAGCTTCAGACTATATGTATCTCCTTATAGTTTTTTCCAGGAATGATACTGCTAATGGCCATATGCGTTTTGTATGTTCCTCGTATGTTGGGCTTCTTTGAAGCAGATGTTCAACAGTCATTTTAGCAGTCATTTTAAGTACATTTAACATTACAAGGAAGTTCTCGCTCTGAAATTCACAGGAGAAATAGACCAAAGAGCCAATCACATACGCACATATGGAGAAGAAAGTTGGAGACAGATGTGAACAGGAAGGCATGGAAAGAATTTGAGATGATGGCACGTGACAGAAGGACTTGGCATGTGTTTTTTTTTAAAGTCGATGCTCCTTAAGGAGCGAAAAGGTGTTGATTTATTGATGCACGTATATGTGTATGTGCTTAGGGTCACAGTTCATTGTTACAAACACTGTATGTGAGTACTCACTTAACACTGAGCTTGTAAACCTCGCAAAAGGTATTGGCAAAAAAAACCCCAATCTTTCTTCGACGTTTGTAAGCTATAACGCATTACGTGGGGCACTCCCTCTACTGTGTCAGCTGTAACACATAACGTGGGGCACTCGCTCTACTGTGTCAGCTGTAACACATAACGGGGGGCACTCGCTCTACTGTGTCAGCTGTAACACATAACGTGGAGCACTGCATCTACTGTGTCAGCTATAACACATAACTTGAGACACTCGCTCTACTGTGTAAGCTATAACACATAGCGTGGGGCACTCGCTCTACTGTGTAAGCTATAACACATAATTTGAGACACTCGCTCTACTGTGTCAGCTGTAACACATGACGTGGGGCACTCGCTCTTCTGTGTAAGCTTTAACACATAACGTGGGGCACTCGCTCTACTGTGTCAGCTATAACACATAACTTGAGACACTCGCTCTACTGTGTAAGCTGTAACACATAACGTGGAGCACTGCCTCTACTGTGTAAGCTGTAACACATAACGTAGAGCACTGCCTCTACTGTGTCAGCTATAACACACAAGGCTCACCTTCCCTCTACTAAATGCTGTATCGCATAAGCTGAGGCCTACCGTGTGCCGTGTGAGCTATAACACAAGGTGGGGCCCTCGCTCTTCTCTGTCAGCTATAACACAAGATAGGACCCTCCATCTTCTGTGTTAGCTATAACACTAGGTGAGACCCTGTCTCTATTAAATGCTATTTCGCATATCGTGAGGCCTTCTGTGTGCCGTGTCAGCTATCACTCAAAGTGGTGCCTTCGCTCTTCAATATCAGCTATAACCCGAGAGGAGGGGGGGGGGGCCTTCGCTCTTCAGTGTCAGCTATAACCCGAGGTGGGGACCCGCGCTCTTCTGTATCAGCTATAACAAAAGATGGGAGCCCTCGCTTTTCTGTATCAGCTATAGCACAAGGTGGGGACCCTTGCTTTTCTGTATCAGCTATAACAGAAGGTTGGGGCCCTCGCTCTTCTGTGTCACCTATAACACAAGGTGGGACCTTCGCTCTACAGCAGGAGTCGACAAGCGGTCAATCATGATCTAATGATAGACCTTAAGTGACTGAGGGGGAAATAAAACGGTATTTTTAAGTTAGGGACATTTTGGACAATCCCTCTTTCGCCGTCATTTGAAAACGCAGTATCCCCAGGATTAAAAGCACTTTTTTTCAGCGTCCATAGTGAAAACCCATGGGCTAGGTTACTTAGTTCATGTACTGCATGAGATTCAAAACGCTATTCACTGAAGTGAAGGTAACATTCAGTAAAATGTCACTTAGTTTCAATTTTTCACTGTTCTCTCGATGGGATTACAGGAAGGAGTTCCTGGTGTTGACATTAGATATATATATCATCATTATCATCAGATACTACCTCTACATCAAAGAACTGCTGCGATGGATCTCCCACGCCTTCTGTCTCTTGTCTTGATGGTACACTCTGACAGACTCTTTCCTGTCCATCTCTTGATGTTATCTTTCCACTTATAGCGCTGTCTTCTTCTTGCACGGTTGTCTTCTTCTTGCACGGCTGTCTTCAACTCTGCCTTCTATTATGGTCTTCAGTAAAAGGTGTTATGTCTTTTTACATGGCCAAAATATTTTAGCTAATTATATAGGTATATAATATATAAGCTGCGTTTATTGCAAATTTAAAACACTGAAGCCTGAAAACAGACATGAGTTTTTCAAAGTAGATATTTAAAGAGTCGGTGTGTCTAAAGTAGATCCTTGCGACTCTTGGTTGCCTACTATTCCTCAACTGTATCAGCTATAACACGTTTTGTGGGGCGGGCTTTCTTTGCCTGCCAGGCTGCCCTACTTATCAAACGTACGTTTGTAAATTTTCACCCTACTCCTTCCAGCTTGTAGGTGCCAGGAGACGAAACTCACTTCTCCACCACTTCTGTCTTCATCCAACTCGGAAACGTTTTTTCTAGGGTAGTGGTTTACAATCAAATCTTGCCATGTTCAGACCCTGGATTTAAAATGCAATCTTCGATGTTTGGAGCAGTGATTTACTAAACAGTCTTCGCCTTATTCTGAGCAGTGATTATGAATACAATCTTCATCGTTTAGAGCAGTGATATTCATTACAATCTTCCTAGTTTAGAGTTGTGATTTACAATAAAATATTCATAGTTTAGAGTAGTGATTTACAATAAAATATTCGTACTTTAGAGTAGTGATTTACAATAAAATATTCGTAGTTTATGGTAGTGATTTACAATTAAATCTTCGTAGTTTAGAGCAGTGATTTACAATAAAATCTTCGTAGTTTAGAGTAGTGATTTACAAAGCAATCTTCGTCATGTTTACTTACAGTGAATATATTTCAGTAAAACATATGTGCCAGTTATGATATAAATAGTTCATACACCATGATAAATATTCATATGAATTCGTAAATCTGGATTTTGGATTCGTAAATTTATACAATCCATAGATACTTCTAGTATTGAATATATTGTTATTGTTAATCAGAATCGTCGTCATTGTACTCCTGGCAAACCCACAGATGCTCAGTCTCACTTAGCAAATGTCGAAGGGTATGAATGCTGATTGTTCCTGTAAAGCGCTGGTTGTATACACGCCGGATGCTTTCTCTCATGCGTCCATCTCTGCTGGTCTTACGTTTGATGTCGAATTCCAGCAATCTTAGCACTGATGACTTATGGATTGCAGTGTCATTCTCTTATTGACGATCATCAATCGCCCTCAGAATTTCTCTCTTATCCATATCCAATGCATCTTCTATAGGTACTCTTGAAGCTAGTCTGTCAGCTCGTTCATTGCCGCGTACGTCGACATGACCAGGACAATATTTGCACGCCAGTTCCCGAAGATTCGAGGCTTCTGTGGAGGTTTTCCATTCTGCCTACGCCATCCAATTTGGACCTCCCGAAGCATGGATTGTAAGTCTGATACAATAACTGCCCTTGTTAATGAAGTTTCAGATAGCCACCTTAAGGCTGAAGTAGCTGCCTCTACCCCCATTCTCATGCTGGAGGTTGTTACCATGTAAGCCCCGCTATGTTCAACGAAGATTCTGCCCTTTACTCTAGCAGAGAAGCCCCACCAAGATTTCTCACGATGGATTGTGGACCCATTAGTGTACACAATGGCAACATCATCCCCAGCATTATCATTTATCAGCTGATCAATTTCCAGCTGTGCTCTGCCATTGGCCCAAGTTCTACACTCTCTACCAAGGCTGATGATGACTTGCTGGAAGTTCGCGCCAGTTCTCACCTGACTTACACCACACTTATCCCTTGAATATATTTTCAACTGGGGTCACCTGTCTAATAGTCGCCTCTGACTGCGCCATCCATGACATCCTCCTCTTTATTCTTGCTCCTTTGATGTCAGCTGTGTTCCCATGCAGGGTATGCCTTGTGTCTGTGGTTACTCGCATTTAGGCTTTTGCATGAGCCATCGCATATCTGGATCTACAAGATTGACAGCAATCCAAGCATGTGCCGCATCGTCACAATGGGCGTATCTCCCGTACATCTAAGACTTTACGCATCCTTCCATTTTAAATGCGTTCTAGTCGTTCACATTGTGTTATATAAGACACATTAGCGGGTATATACGTATAATTCTTGATAGCATAAGTAAGCATAGATAGGTGATATTAATGTTAATGTTAATGTTCATCAGAATTGACGTCATTGCACTCTGGACAAACCCATAGGTGCTCAGTCTCCCTCAGTAAATGTCGAAGGGTATGAATGCTAATTGTTCCTGTTGCACACTGGATGCGTCCTCTCATACGTCCATCTAGCAGTCTTAGCCTTGATGATTCATCGATTGCAGTGTCATTCTCTAATAGACGAACATGAATTGCCCTCAGTATTTCATCCTTATCCATGGTCAATGCACCATTTATGGGTGCTCTTGAAGCAAGTCTGTCAGCTCTTTCATTGCCACGTACCCCTTGTTACTGCTGCCTTAAGATCGCTGTCTGAGACTTTATTAACAAAGGCAGTTATTGTATCAGACTCACAATCCATGCTTCGAAAGGTTCAAAATGGTTTGCTTCGACATGAATAGAAAACCTCCATAGAAGCATCGAATCTTCAAGATAGCTGATATGAAACATGAAAACTAGACATAATAAATCTAGATAACTGATATACAAACATAATAACATTTATACTATTGCATAGTTGATCATTTACCTCTGAATAGACATTGCACAGAAGTGAACGAAATAGTAGATACAAATATCTACTAAACACAGTGGATACATAAATGTAAAGAGCGGATAAACACAACTGGATACTGCATATAAAAAAAGGACTAATGGATATACAAATACGTATAGAGAATATATATATTCTCTATACGTATTTGTATATCCATTAGTCCTTTATATATATGTATATATATTATATATATGTATATATATGTATATATATATGTATGTATATGTATGTATATGTATGTATATATATATATATATATATATATATATATATATATATATATATATATATATATATATATATATATATATATATATATATATATATATATATATATATATATATATATATATATATATATATATATATATTTGCATAGTGGTTATACGAATCTGAACAATGGATTATAAATGTGCATTGCGAATGTGATAAGTCTTTGTAGTGGATGTACAAATTTGAACAGTGATACTGGTAAACTATCACATTTTTAAAATGGAAACTTTAACGTGGATTTATAAATGTGGATAACGGATTCATAAAGCAAAACTGACTTAATTTCTTCTGGGCTGCTGATATCATACAGGTCTGTATATCTAACTGGTGTGAGTGGAGACTGGTGTAGAAAGTTTTGTAGACGAGCTGTTTAAATTTGGATACATATAAACAATCTACAGTGATATTGTCGTTATGATACTAAGACAGGGGTCGGCAACCAGTCGATCATCATCATTATCATTATCATCATCATCATCATCATCATCATTATCATCACCATTATTATCATTACCATTATTATCATTATCATCATCATCATCATAATTATGATTATCATCATTCCTACCTGTCAGCTTTGCATGGTGCACAAGTCTGTAACTAAAACAAACCAAACCCTCTTGTTCTGTATCATTCCTTCAAAGTCTTTCCATGCTGTCTTTATCCCTTTAATATCTGTCTTTCTTCATCTCTCTTCTTCGTGTGGTTTTCGGTATTCCTCCATTTCTATTACCCTGTCGATGCCAGAACAGTGACTGTCTTGTAATGCTTTCAGTAGTTGGTCTCAATGTGTCTTGCCCAATGAAATCGTTTTCTCCTCATCTTCTGTTCCGCTGATGTTTGTCAGGTTCTTTCAATCAGTTCCGACGTATGCCAGTGACATAACCCTTATGAACCTCTCAGATTTATTGGGTCAAATATCTCATTCTCGTATCTAAGCACAGTTATACTCGCTGACAATTCCTGTCGACGTGGCAAATGGCGGCCAGGTATTATTTTCGCCTTCAAATATAATTTTAAAAAATCACCTGGGATCAAGTTTCTTTTGAAAAAAGACTTGTACACCTGGCCAGTGTTGCTACTGAGAGTGGTATAAATGCCAAGTAAGACATACATGAAGTAATATAGCCAGTAAAGACACAGCCAAGCGTCTGAACAACATTATAGTTTGAACTACAACTAAAATGTAACAACACCATCTAGAGGTATAATACAATACATAGCATAGAATATACACAATAAAGAAAATATTACACTAAATGAAGCGCTTCCTGATATAACCAATAGTTCCAAGTATATAGTAAATGGTTGAAAGGAGAGTGCTACGAAGAAAAGCTTCAAACGCTTTAAAAAATGAATTCATTGCTAATTGTTGATCGTTTAACCTTTTTTTTTTTTTTTGACATAGGGCTGCCATTGTAACCTTTCAATAAAACTTCTATTTTTTTTAAATAAATAAATTATAATCTGATTTGTCTTTTTTAAATCACAATTACGAATGAACAATGTCACCATATTCGTACGACGCTAAGTATTTCAGTTAGTAACTAAGTTACTCAGTTAGTAGCTAAGTATTTCATTGAGGCATATTGGGAATATGGTGTTAGGCCCATATTTTCTTGACCATCGGCACACAGTACTTCAGTATTTCAGTACTTGTTGATTTTATTCCGACTCTGTACGTGCCAATAAAACTATTGCTTACTCACCATCTGCATGATCTTTCAACTCTTTAAAGAGCATAGGCCTTCAACGAACTTATGCCCCGTCTGGCTGTCACGTGCCATCTGTTCCAGGTCTTTCTATTTCTTGCTCATCTTTTCATTTCTTCTTCAGTTCTTTTCATGTGTGTGTTTTGTTTTTGTTTTGTTTTTGTTTTGTTTTAGGTTTACCTCTGCTTTTTTATACTTTGGAGATGTCAGAACAAGGGCTGCCTTGTAATACTATCAGCAGGTTACATCAATGTGTATTCAATACATCGCTATCGTCTTCATCTCATCTCTTGTTCCACTGGCTCTTGTCTGGTTCTTGTCAGCAGTGATCATGTCATACCACTTCAATCTTTCGAGTCTCCGCAAGCATCCATTTATGAAAGTCTATAATTTCTTGGTTATTGTTGTAAATGCTCTCAGTGTTTCAGAGCCATATAATATTACTGACTTGGCATTTGAGTTGAAAATTCTAATTTCTATTTTGGACTTCATTTCACTTGATCTCCATACATTTCCCAATGCAATTAAAGCTCCTCTAGACTTTCATATTCTTATTTTGTTGTCGTTGTCTGTTTTTTTTATCTACATGTATGTATAATTCTACATCGTGTAGGGGTGTTTGTTCCCGTTGTATCATATTATCGCTCTTTGCAAGTATTCACATCCTCCTTGCTCTCTCGGACACTTCGCAGAACTTAACCAATTATGAAACTTGTATCGAAATACCCCGTAAAAGTCAACCAATTATGAAACTTGTATCGAAATATCCCTTAAAAGTCAACCAATTATGAAACTTGTATCGAAATAACCCGTAAAACTCAACCAATTATGAAACTTGTATCGAAATACCCCGTAAAACTCAACCAATTATGAAACTTGTATCGAAATGTCATTCTGATGATTTGTCCAAAAATGGACAACTACCACACTGGCGTTATGATTCATCGCTGAAAGATGTGATGTAGGTATTTTTCAAGTAACAGCGGAGATCTGGGAAAGAAATCAGCACCTTTGTTGTGCGAATAGGTGATAGAACGTAACACAATGCTACCTGGTCCTTCCAGTGGAAGGCAAATAGATTAAACAGTCTGAATAAAAATGTCCAACAGTAAGCAACACACTACGTCCTTATTTGTGTTAGAAAATAGCTTTTTTATCTTCTTTTAAGTTACATTTTTTTAACATGGTTCAGTGATCGATATTCTTAAACACTGGATTATCCCGTCAGTGATCGCTCCCAATCATTTCTGATAACCAATGTTCTACTGTGTTCAAAGATATAAATAACACTTTTGTATAAGACTCACGGATTCAACGAGACTGGAGGAACCGTAAATATATAATCAATCAATCGATCAATCAATTAATCAATCAATACCCTTAAGCTTCTCAACGAGTATAGACCTTCAAGAAACACAGGCCAAGTCCTCCTGTCACGTGCCATCAGCTCAAGTTCTTACCACGTTGTCCGCATCATTTTTACTTCTGTATCTAGTTCTCTTCTCGGTTTTTTAAGGGGTTCTATCTCTGCTTCTCTTTTCCTAGGCATTCCAGAACTAGGACTGTCTTCTAGTGCTATAAATAGGTTTCCTCAATGTGTGTCCTATCTATCGCCAGCGTCTTCTTCTCTCTCTTCTTCCACTGGTACTTGTCTGGATCTTGTCATCCGTTCCATATTGGTGACCTTGGCATACCATTTAAATCCTTCTATTCTACGCAAGTACCCAGTTATGAATGTCAATAGCTTTTTTGGTTGTTGTTTTTATTTATCTCCAGTTTCAGAGCAATACAACAGGGCTGACATACCATTTGAGCTGATGATTCTGGTTTTTGATTTCTTTTGGTCTCCATATACTATCCAATGCAATGAAAGATTCACTTGCCTTTCTTATTCTTATTTTGATATCACTGTCCGTAAAATGTGTCCCAGATGTCTTGGGGCAGATTTAATGTTTAATAACTTCCGAAGTGTAAGTGCTACAAACTTACAATAAACATCATTTAAAAGTTTGATTATATTTTTACACAATTGTGTTAGTGAATTTTGAATAATGTATTGTTAATTTTTGTTTTGTTTTTGTTTTAGTTCCTCTGATTAAAGATGGCAAACTTTGAAGAAAAAGTCAACTGCCTCCTCTGGTTAGCTGACCATAAGTCACAATAGCAGGAACAAGAAAATTCACTTCCCATTATAAGAAGGAGGCTCCCCACATACATTTAAAATTATTTTTTTAAATGTTCAACTCAGCAGACACGCGCGCTGATTTTTTTGGGAATTATGTTCAAATGTCCTCTCATTTTCATCCACGGTCTCCCGGTTTTCTCGGCGTCTCCTCGATCTAGGTTTGCCATGATTTTAGCCAGTTGCTTTAAATATTTTTCATGCACTTGTTAATTAAATTTATGTGGGGAGCCTCCTTCTTATAATGGGAAGCGAATTTTCTTCTTACTGCTGTTGTGGACTTTTGAGTTCAGCTAATCAGAGAGTGCAGTTGACTTTTTCTTCAAAGTTTGCCATCTTCAATCAAAGGAGCTGTAACAAACAATTACAAATTTATTTTTCAAAATTCACTTAACTAAACAAGTGTAAAATTAATTCATATAATTAAACGTTGAAACGATGTTTATTGTAAGTTTCCAGCATTTTGACTTCTGAAGTTATTAAAATTTAAAACTGTTCTAAGACTTCTGGGACATCCTGTATAAAGTGGGTTACATATTCAGTTAGTGAGTTTGGTGTGACCTCTACCAGCTGCGCCCGTTGAGTTGGGGAAGTTCTCTGGGGTTGTAAGAAACCCCAAAACGACACCCCCAAAAGTTGCCGCTAGAGTAAAAGAGTGAACAACTGGAATCCCTGGGAATCGGAATAATAACAACAACAACAACAACAACAACATATTCATTGAATTATTACCCCGTAAAAGTCAACCAATTATGAAACGTGTATCGAAATACCCCGTAAAACTCAACCAATTATTATACTCAGTTCCCATTTCGTGTCTTCTTCATGTCTTTCATGAGTGTGTGTCTAATTTCATTGTCCATATGTATTGTGGTGTCTCTCTATGTCAGGGCCATCTTAACAGCATTGTAGGCCCTGGGTAAAGCAATGCACTGGGCCCCTACCAGCCGTCCCCACCCACGGGAATAAAAATGATGTCTTATGAACAATATGGCAGCATCCCAGCATGGGGCCCCTAGAATTGTGGGATTCCAGAAAAAAAAGTCTGCATTGAAATGCTCTCCGCTGGTTGTCTCAGTGTGTACTTGCTGTATGTGCGTCTGATTGACTTGAGTGGTTAGAGCGCTGGTCTCTCACGGTACCGGGTTCGATTCACGTTATCGACAGGCTCAAGACTACCCAGCTGTAAATGGGTAGCTGACTGTGATATTGAGTTAGGGTAAGAAAAAGCAGCGAGGAAGGGAACTGGTCACAACCCCTTCCCCCCCCCCACCTTGGATGCTGGACCTAGTATAGTTAAGTCTCTAACACTTCCCTCCCACACGGCAGTATCTGCTATGGAACCACCTGTACCGTGTGTGTGTGTGTGTGAGAGAGAGAGAGAAAGAGAGAGAGAGAGAGAGAGAGAGAGAGAGAGAGAGAGAGAGAGAGAGAGAGAAATATTCAACATTTATTATACAGTTTTCCCCATAAAGATTCCTCTCCTTTCCCGTTCTACCTGTTTGTTTATTTGTTGTGTAAAATTTGCAGCGATTTGACTCTTTACATATCAATGCGTGTCAAACTATCTGATTATAAATTATCGGCAAATTGGGTTTCCAAAGACCTGGTCATATTTGTACCGTATTATTATTTTGTATTCCTTACATTATTCTAGTACACAGGTACACCAGTTGAGTACCTCTATTGCACCTTTATTCCTGACCGCGAGATATTTAATGTTTGATCATGCGCCCTAATATAACCGACGGACCCAGTATTTAGGTTTAATGGTTTGCGTCTCGTCAAAAGGAGGCAAAACGTAATTTAAAAAAAAAACAATCTATAGCAGCGATAGGTAACTCAGGGGCTGTTGGGTCTACTTTAGAAACACTGGGCCCTTTAACGGTCTACCATGATAAAATTACGTATGTATTCAAGTTTCAAGTACTTGGAGATTGGAATGAGTGCAGCCTGTAACTTGTTTTCTTGGCTTTCAGTATCTTCAGGTCCATCTACAGAGCAGTGGCAAATTCTAGCTAAATGATATGTTACTGAATGTCCACTTCGTTTAAACATAGAATAATCAGACCACACGGTTCTTTTTATTTGGATAATAGAACCGACGGACCATGTTGCTAGGTTGAACGGTACGCTTCTCGCCAAAACGAGGCAAGGTTTATTGTTTTAAAAAGTCAACTTCGTTTAAAAGTTCATTGCTGATGCATTTCACGAATTAAGTGAATTTTATTAACTTGGTTCGTGGGTTTTCACAGGGAACCGAGAAAATGTGCTCTTTATTTCTGGAGATATTACACTTTCAAATGAAAAGGGGACAGTCCGAAATTTCTCGAGCTTAAAAATTCCTTTTATTCATCTTCTTCTTCCTCTCCTACAGATCTGCCAAATCATAGGAACTACCGATGTGTGTGACTGTAGCAACGATAACATGACTGCTGAACATCTGCTTTTAAAGATGCTCAACTTATAAGGAATGAAGAAAGCACATATGGCCGTCACAAGCACCATTCCTGGTACAAACTATATGGAGATACAAATAATCTCAAGGTTACCATTGTGCTTTCTACAGTTTAAGTAGACGTCTCGGTGTGTAAGAAGAATTCCCCTGTGATTTACCGGTAGTGCGCTAACAACCGGTTGCTGACCTCTTCTCTATAGCATCAGTATATTTTGGTTCCCAAACACATAACATCCTATATATAAAATCCCAGCTTTTTCTGTCAGTGCATAAAGATAAGGGATGCAACTTTGGTTGAAATTTAGACATTAATTGTATTGTTTCCCTTACATGTACTCTCCCGAAAATAGTAACACTTACCAAAGAAGAATGCGCAAATGACTGTGTGCACAAAAATATATTTATAGAATGTGTGATCCCGTATACACACATTGGGATCCTCGCTGCTGCTACGTAGTTCGTGCAATGTGGTGATGCACAGTGGTTTAAAAAAAATACTTTTGAATAAGTAAAATTGCAGTTAGGTATTGGTGCTTTTGAATTTAATTCCCGTCTTATGACGGGCTTTTACACTAGTTATTAAATATTGTCAGCTGTAACGATGGAAAATTAATTTTGGTTGACTTTAGTGCGAATTTTACAATGGCTCAGTTGCTTCTTTCATTCCTGGATACTCGCTGGCTAACCGGCAGCCAATGGTTCGCGGGCCACCACCGGTCTGTGTACCATATATTTCTGTAAGGGGTCATCCACATAAAACGTCCTGCAATTTTTGCCGTTTATACCCCCCCCCCCATCCCCTTTGTGTGTGTGTGTGTGTGTGTGATACTTTGTCACAAAAACTCAGACCCCCTCCCCTCCTTGATTGACGTCATAAATCTCTTAAAAACACCCCCTTCCCTTTTTTTTACCCTAGTTCTTTTTTTTTAATACTGAATTGTCACGGGTTGCCCCCCTTAGCTCTGCAGTAGTGGACAACAGTGGCAAAAACTAAAGAGTAATTAATGTGGGTCTTCAAAGGTGTCTACCTTCGCGCAAGATTACTCTTGGCAGAGTTGTAGATAGAAGGATAATGATGCTTCTACCTCAAGGTAATATTCACAAGATATTAAGAAAGCGAGAACTATGCTGCATGAGGCTAAGCAAATGTTAACTCTAGGATCTGCCTTAAACTTTTGTGAAGGATAGGGTTATCTTTTAAGTCGTTAGCTCGTTTAAGCCCCCAACTGAGTTAATTCAGCGAAATTACTCTTATTATTATGTAGCTCTGTTTAGGTGTATTTAAGAAATTGTCTGAGACATACGGATGAAGTACATTCAAAATGATTAAATAAGCTTTAGATTTGTGTTTATACAAGTAACAAATTTAATAATCAATTATATTTAACAGTTCAAAAACATGAATAATTCTTTAAAAAACAATAATCATCATCGAGTGATGTTATGGGGTATTGGGTAAGAGTTCACTTGGCAGATTTTATGTTTCTACTTAGCTGCCAATGAGGTTTTGCTCCAGCTGATGTTTGGGTCTTTGCAGATAAATGACTGGATCACACTCGTCACTAGACAAGTTTGAAAGTTGTAGCATGTTTCAAGAACCGTCAGGGAGTAACTACCAAACTGGTCCCGCGTCTATAAGACCCGTCTGATGATGGTGTCTAGCGTCGACTTCAGGCCATTTACACCCTCACTTGTTCCAGAGATAGTACCCTCAGTTGGTATCATCGACTAGTATTACAAAAGAAGAGAAACAAATACCCTCTGAGTATTGTTTCCCGACATATAAATATGTGTCTCCCTCTTCCATTCCACTATCCCATCTATCTCAGAACTTTTACCCTTGCTGAGAATTAATATTAATCCCATTAGAGCGGAAAAACATTCATTACATTTAGGTTGAATAGATTGATATTTACCTTTACATTGGTTGAAAAGGCTGGAAACTTTCATTACTGTTAGAGTGAATATTCGCTGAGAGCGAACCCAATTATTATTTACATCTACACTGGTTGAAAATGTTAATAATATAATAAGTAAATACATCATTCTCTCATCATTCCCTCTCTGCTCCATATAGAACTTGGGACTACCACTGCTTTTAGTTCTCTATAAGAAACTCGCATAAAGCAGTCACCCGCCCTTGCAGTGGTGGTTCATTAAATCATCTTTCTATATGCTGAGGGTGCCAGCCTTGAATGACGTGGATACCCACCTGCATTTTTCACATATTAATATCCATATTTCAATATATACATATTATTTTGCGCGTTAATAATGCAACATATAGGATTATAAATGTGCAACTTACCCCAAAATGTTTTTGGGATAACTGACTGACTTTAGGCTCAGAGATAGAGTAAGGCAACTTGTTGAAAATGCCTCTTACACGTGTTCTAGGGTTGTTACTTTATAATAAGCTCCCAATTTGACTCCATGTTTCAGATTCCGGTTTTCCTTGTTAATAATGGTAGAGTTTTCCTGGGCTTTTAAGTCCTCTAGAGGCTCAGACAAGTCCGGTTCGATAAATGAATTCTGATTTTATTCTTAACTCTGGCAGGTCTGGTTGTTTTCTCGACGAAGTGAATGTTCACAGAGCTATATACAGCAAAAGTGTCAAGTTATATTCCCCCTTTCGTTTCCAGCACGTGTTGTTTGCTATTAGCCAAGACTCCAATCGGAAATGTTGTTATGCCTACATTCCGAATGCCCGCCAATAGTTTCAAACATGCGTGTGGCAGGACGAGTTTATTCAAAAAATATCATCATAGGAGTGTTATAGAAAAGGCTACGTCTCCCAAATATGGGCGTGACACCTCCGAATATTCTCGTCAGTGATTACAAATAACTTCTTACTTTTATCACAAGTAATGTCTTCGTAATAATATTATCCGGAAGCTTATTACAACATTTCCGCTCAGGTATGACAGGCTGATAATTATCACCCCGTCCTTGTGCAAACAAAATTTCATCGTACTTCCATCTAGGCTATGACGTCACACTAGTCTTATCAGTGATAATCAACCTTTGCTGGCCGTTTTTCCTCTGAAAAGGGCGCCCAACTTCTGGTATACGACTGTCGGTCAATATTGTATCGCCTGTCTACTCTCTGAGCAGGGATGGTCAGGTAAACAGACAAGACGAATTATGACGGAGAAGTGCAAACAATGACGCTAAAATAACAATACTGCCGGAGAGGAAAAGAGAGCGAACCCAATTATGTGACTTGAATAATCGAATGTAAATTAGTGCAGACAAAAATATCGCTTATTTCGGCTTAATTTAAATTCAAGCAAGAACAAATAAATTGAAAGTGAATTAAACACATCAATAACATCAAATTGTCATAAAATAATGTCAAACTTCAAAGGGGACGCCTCGAATTCTAGAGGTACCGGGTTCGATTCTAAGTACAGGGAATATAATATATGGAGATTTTTTTCAGAACCAGTCGTCCTAATTATGCCATACTCCCCCCTGGTCTCGTGGGTAGTGAGATCGGATGCCTAGCCTTCTCGGATAAGGGCGAAAATATAGGAGGTCCCGTGTGCAAGTTGCTCACGTTAAAAATCCCACGGCAGTTGGAAATCGTAAAGAGTTGGCCTATTTGGAAGGCCGCGGCCCTGGCAAAAATTTAAAAATTAGAAACCTACCCACTATAAAAATATTTATAGAATGTGTGATTCCTGTATACACACATTGGGATTTTCGCCAGTGCTACGGAGTTCGTGCACTGTGCTGAGATCCTCCTTGCGTGATCTAAGGGAGGAGGTCGGAGCACTGATGGAGTTGTCCATGTGCAATGAAGATAGTCCTTCAAACCAAACCAAACCAAACCAAACGAAACTTCAGAGAAAATCCACAAAAATTTAAGAGTTGTTATGAAAAATGATTTCTGTTCGTTTTCATTATCCCACAGCAAAGAAAGATGCTCCTTTATTGAAACAACTAGAAATACAATTAGTTCCAGATCAACATCGTTTTAAAAAGAAATATACGAGTATAATTAAAAAACTAATTTAAAAAGTTCAAGGTTATCCTAATAATCAGATGTTTCAGCCACTATTATAATTGTAATAAAAGTCACCCACGACGAAGTTGTTAACAATCGCGGAGGATGGATGTCATAAAATCTATTTTGTTCCGACATTATTTGTGAAAGAAGCGAGCCTCACTTGTAGTTTTATTCAATCCCCTTCCCCTTATCGTCACACCTCGTCACAAAATTTTAGACCCCCTCCCACCTGACTACGTGCCGTCTTATTGGACGATCCCTAACATTGCTCCAAACTGTATTAGCAATCTTCATTCACTGCAGAATTAACTTCTCTTCTTAATAATTCTCTACTGCATCTCACTATCTTCCCCTTGTTACAGCTTCTCTCACTTAAAAGTGTGGGGAGAAAAAAATCCACATCAACAAACGATGCAGCTGTGTTTTAGCATCAGTCTGTCGACCAGAACTAGCTCCTGTCGAGATATCGTCTGCGCCAATCCACACCCTAACAGACTTCATTCTGAACATGAAATGATTCATTCAGCGCTGAACAAGCAGCTCCTGGTTTTAGAGCTCTGCTATTATGAGATCTGGGTTTTGGCGAGCACGGGAAGAAGCGTAAAATACGTTTTAGTTTTGTTTTGTGTATTCTCGTTTTGTCTGCGCAAATTAAAAAAAAAAAAAAAAAACTTGTATTCGCTTGCGAGGTTTGCATACGCGGAACAAATATAAGAATAAAACAATAAAATAAGAAACCACGTGACAAATTTTGTTTCAACCCTACTGAAAATCATAAAATAATTTTTCCATAAATTCTATTGCATAGAATAATATTGGACGGTAGTTATTAGTAATTAGTCAGTAATTCTTTATATTATTTTTCTCTCTCTCTTTGATCTTAAGCCCCTCCTGACTGACAAAGCAGTCAGTGATCATCACTCCTAGTGGCGTCTTGAAGGGCAGCAACAAACTGTCCCCACTTTGCTCGATCGGTGGCCATCCTTCGTACGAAGAATTACTGGTTAATGTTTAATTGGCCATCCATGGTGAGGTAACGAAACAAATCACCGAAACATGACAACACTTTTTAATGCGCAGACTGACAAAGTTGACACATAGTAGCAGAGCCCCTTGATGTATAGAGAGTTACGCCAACTAAAATTTGGCCGCCATTTTCAGCAGTACCCGTATTGCAGGAAAATGGACCCAATCGCGAGTTTCAGACCCAATGTGCATTTTCGTTTTGGTTAACTAATAATTTGAAATAAAATTAGATGCAAATACAGTAGCACATATTTGTACTATTCTTTGTATGTCAACTAACAAAACAAAGTTAAGGAAAGCTAGTTTACTTACCGGTTTGTTGAATAGAATAAGTAGCGTGAATTTTTAACACATACTCCGTTAAATTTTATATTCCGTCAGAATTCCACTATTTGGCAACAAATATTCCGTTAGAATTGCAACACTTAGCAAAACATACTCCCTTCGAATTGAACTTTTTACCTAGTTTGAAATGTAGAAACTGGTGAATGACTGTTGTAGACACTGACAGTTTTACTGGATCTAGATGATAACATCAGATTTTGTTTTCATTAAAAATGCAACAATTTATAGATAGTTTTAACAAATTCTAATTACATATTTTAGACCGGAGATTTCATTATAATTTTATTATATATATAACTGCTGGATTTCAATATAACTGCACAGGACTGACTTACAAAAGTAATAACTATCCATGCCAACGCATTTGATGGTATGTTGCTATTGGTTGCTATGGGAACGGTGGCCATATTGGATTGTACATTTATATTTAAATTCCCAAATTCTTGTATTTTGTTGTTGTTGAGTTATGAACACCAACGTTGAAATAAAAGCTCATCATTGTATTTTAAAATTTTTATCAGATTAGATTTTAGATAACTTAAAACATAATTGTAGAGCAGTTTAAGTGAATACGAGCACGATAATTTGTATAGTGCTACGTTTGTTTTGTTCTGTATTAAGAGATGTAAAAAAAACTAATACACAATGGACGAAAATAAAATGAAAAAATGGACGAACTTGAGTTTAAAATGGAATTTATTTCTTTTTTCGGGAATATCCATTGTGCGTATCTGTGGGGACTATTCTATGAATATTTCTCAGTCAGATTAGAAAAAAAAGTTTATAATTAGTTTAAATGTACGCCATTTTTTATTTAACGGACGTTTTATTTCAGTGAGCATGGGGGTAGAGGTGGGGTGCGGAAGGAGGGGGGGGGGGGGTTGTTCTAACCTTGCCTAGGACACAAAATGGCTTGGCACCAGCATTGCTTGCATATAAATATAAAAAAATAAATAAATAAATAAAAAAAAATATAACAATAAATGTAAAGCTAGTTTGTATAGGCTAAATTTCTTTTTAGTTTTTCTATTTGATATATATTGTCTTTTAGATGGTATTTTACATAGACATTTTAAAGTTATTAGCAAGTTTCTATAGATGTTCTATGTTAAAAAGTATTTCTAATGTTATGTAACTTAGTTCTTTCTTTTAAATGTTATTTTACATAAAAGTAAATTTAAAGACGTGTTAGCTAATTTTTCTTGTTCTCTTTTAAGTTATAAAAAGTCTATTTAGTAAGTCTTAAAGTATATTTCTATTTTAGGAACTAAAGTCGTTTTTGTAAGTCTAAAAAGGTATGTTTTATTAGTCGCTTTAGTAACTCAAAAAATTATGTTTCTATTTTGGGAATAAAAGTCGTTTTAGTAAGTTTTAGTCTATTTCTATTTAGGATGTCTACAAGTTTATTTCTATTTTAGGAATTAAAGTCGTATTAGTAAGTCTAAAAGTTTATTTCTATTTTACGAATTCAAGTCATGTTAGTAAGTCTACAAGTTTATTTATATTTTAGGAATAGTCTAAAAGTTTATTCACAATTTATAAATTTTAGTCAGTCGAAAATTTTAGTAATTAAAGACATCTTTATTTTGTATAAAACTTACACAAAATTTACTAAAACCAAAACCTATTAGAAAGTAGATGTTTTGAATGGCCCTAAAAAGGACCTTAAGAAAAAAAAAGATGAAAAACTGAGAATTTGACTCAGATCAGAGGTAGAGCGTTATGGCTTGACGAACGCTCTTCGCGTTATGGCTTGACGAACGCTCTTCAGCGCCTGCGTCGAGATCTTCTGCGCCTGCGTCCACCGCTTCTCTTCCTCCCTGTACTCCTCTTCCTCCGTGTACTCCTCCTCCTCCTGCGGCTTCCCCTCCTGCGGCTTCTCCTCCTACGGCTTCCCCTCCTGCGGCTTCTTCTGCGGGTTCTCCTCCCTCGGCTTCTCCTCCTGGAGCGTCGCCTCGTCCGGCGCCCGCTGCTTCGTCGTCGTCGGCGCCTTTTCCGAAGAAGCAGGACGTCTTCCTCATCTGATTTCGACTTCCGACGACGTTTCTTACTTCCAGCCTTGTCTTCATCGTCGGCGGTTGGAGTGTATCTCGCACCTCGTTTCTTGATCTTCCCCTCACGAACGGCGCGGTCCAGTGCCATCTTGATTTGGCGGCTCAGATCTCGGGTAGAAACAGTTGATGCCATTTTGGAGGCGAAGAACTTCTTCAGAGAAGTCAGAGACGAGCCTCTGGCCTCACGGAGCGAAACAATAGCTTCTAGAACCGAGTCTAAGGTAACACGAACATTGTTCTCGCTAGCGTGCTGATTCGAACTAGACTCGGACGCCATGATTTCTAAGATAAGTCGCTAGGACTCGATGAGAACGGCCCGGAACATTGTATTAATAATTTGCTGCAGACGTCCGAGAAAGCTGAAAAAAGATATCGCTTCTCGGCCTTTTGACTAAGATCAAAGTGTAGTATTATTGGCTTCTGATTGATTTGTCTTGTCGTTGCGAATTTTTATAGGTATTGAAAAAGACTAGTGCCATTTACTAGCACAAATTAAAACATAATTATATCGCAGCTTAACGAAACTGGAGCATGCTCATTTATCAGATATATTTTTTAAAGAAAATGAATACACCATGGTCGAAAATAGAATGAAAAAGGACGAACGTGAGTACAAAATATAAGAATAAAATTATTATAATAGGGAATATCCGTTGCGCGTATTTGTGCGAAACTTTCTGTGAAGAAACACGAGTGAGAAGTGTGCAGTGGTTGTGTAAATTAAGAAGATCCTGAGATGTATAACTTTAAAGTTCGTACCGGTATCCAAAAAGAGTAAAAAAAATATAAATGCAAAATGTTACAATATTATTTACAATATATCACAATTTTGATATGATATCAGAAATCGGATTTGCCAAAATTTTATTATTCAATGAAAGATATCTATGCCAAATACCATGTTGATAGACCAAGAAATACGCAAGTTATTAGGAAATTAGTAACGTAACATAAGGTTCTGAGAAATTAATGAATTTCTTCATAGGAAAAGAACAATATCTTCACGAACATACAATTTACAAAATCAATATACACCTACTTAGTATATGCTCTGGCAAATTAAGATATATTTAGATTTAGGAGAAAATATATTATCAGAACAAGGACTAATCCACATTTTTATTTTTGTCCTATTTTGACTTTAAATGCGCTAGAGCTCCTAGAGCCCCTTAGCGTAACTCTCTATAGATCTAAGGGCACTACATAGTAGTAGCACATGTGAGTCGGCAATAGGTCGAGGGCGATCAACTGCTAGACATCAGGGAATAATTGGGTAGATATCTAGGTAAGGGAGGTGGAAAATGAAATAATGTTTAAGCTATGAAAATTGGGCCTAGCCCTCTCCTGCCGGCAGTTAAAAGCCACAGTTTCCCGAAGAATAAAATACTTTCTCCAGTGTTCCCAGTAAAGCCCATCCAGCTAGTTTACTGAAATTCATTTTCAGGGTCGTCCACATATGGCACCAGTACCATTCTCAGTTTTTGCACGTTTTAAAACCCCTTCCCTTTTATCATATGTTGTCACAAAATCTCTCTTATGTGACATCAGAAATCTTTTAACCTACACCCCCTTTTTTTTCCACACCAGTTTTTTTTTTAACTACTGAAAAGAAAGAATGAAATAGCATGTAAATTAATTAACTGGTGTAGGCCACACATTATATTTCAAGTAAATTAGTGTTTAATTAATCAGGCTGTTACAATAACTTTGCTGGTGAAATGTTTCTAATTTTTTTTTTTAAATATAGCTAATTTTGGCTTAATTTCAATTCAAACAATAATAAATAAATTAAATGTTGTTGTTGTTGTTGTTGTTTAACTAGGGCTGCTGAGCTTCTCGCTCTTTTGCAGCCAATACCAAGTTGAAGACTCCTTGGTATTATCTACACTGTTGATCTAGGCTTTTCATGTGGCTTTTCTGCCATTCCGAAATGTGCAGAGTTGAAGTCACGAGCTGCAGTTTCTCAAGCTTGACTTGCATTTAAAAGATCACCGTTTATTTTGGTGTTATATAACATTACTTGTTGTTATTTAACTTGTTATATAACTATAACTTATTCACCTTATAAGAAGCCTTAATAGATTTGTGATTTTATGAGGTATCTTAACGATGGTTAGTGCACTGGCTTCCTAGCTTGGTGGTCCATGGTTCGATCCCCAGATGCACGTACATGATTTCGGGGGGGGGGGGGGGGGGGGGGGAGGTATGGATGCATTTTTTCAGTATCCCCGAAGGGAAGCAGTCCAGTGTATCAGTATCCCAGGATCGTCACGAAACAACCAACAGCTAGCTGTGAGGTCTTTGAAAAGAACTTCACTCTTTCAGAACTCAAGATGGCCCTAAACAAATGCAAGAAAGGAAAAGCTGCTGGACCTGATCGGCTCACTAACGAGATGATCTCAAATCTCTCAAATTATGAACTCTCTACCATCCTTGACCTCATTAACAAGACCTGGAGAGAAGGCAAGTTACCAACAGACTGGAGAAAAGCCAATATCATCCCAGTCCTTAAGAAGGACAAACCATCCAATAAAGTAACAAGCTATCGGCCGATCTCATTAACATCAACCTGGGCAAGATCACTGAAAGGATGATAAATGAAAGGCTATATTGGTGGCTAGAAAGCAATAAGATCTTAAATACCAATCAAACAGGTTTTAGAAGAAACAAACAGACAATGGATCAGTTGATACGATTCACCCAAGAGATAGGGGATGCCTTCCAAGACCAAAAAAATGTGCTAGCAACATTTATTGATCTTAGACAAGCCTATGATCGAGTCTGGAGGATAGGTCTCCTCTTCAAAATGCGAAGAATGGGAATATCAGGGCGAATGTACAACTGGCTAAAAGGTTTCTTCATCAACAGAACAATCCGAACAACATTCAGTGGAACAACATCAAAACAAAGGACCCTGGAGGAACGACTGCCTCAGGGATCAGCACTAAGTTGTACACTGTTTCTTATATTTATAAATGACCTCCCAGATGTCATCACCTGCCAAAATCACTATTTGCTGATGACCTAGTCATCTGGACAAAAGGAAAATACCTCCAAACCATCACCAAAAATATGAACAAAAACCTGACAACCATCTCTGCATACTGCCAGTTCTGGAAACTTGAAATCAATGTAGAGAAAACTGTGAATGGCCTGTTCAGTCTAAACAAGAGAGTTAATGAGAACAACATCGAGGTCTGGATGAATGGAGAGAAACTAGCACACGAAGAATGCCCGAGATATCTTGGAGTCGAGCTCGACCGTAGACTTACCATGAGACCCCACATAGACAAGCTGATTGAGAAAGCATCCACAAGACTCAAGCTCATCAAGCTCCTTTCCTCCTGTGGGTGGGGAGCAGACCAGCACTCATTACGCCAACTCTATACTGGATATTTGCGCCCAGTAATTGACTACTCGTTCCCCCTCCAAACTATTGCAAGTAAAAGCCTCCTACAAAAGCTAGACAAAGTCAAAAATCACGCTCTACGGTTTATAAGTGGTGCCATTAAGACAACGCCGACAGATGCATGCGAAATCAACACCAATATTGAACCCTTAAACCTAAGAAGAGAACGTTCAGCTGTGGAAACATACGAAAGGTATCTGAGAATGGACACAAAAGAGGAGAATAGGAAAATGATAGAGCAGTGGCACCAAAAACACAGAATACAAAAGACATCTTTTCTTAAAAATACAAAAGATGCTAGCATCAAACACCACCTACCAGCAGTTAGAAAGCCGATGGTAACTATCAATAATGAACCACCTTGTTGGCAGGCAACTACTCCCGTAGTAAGAACTGAACTCTCTGACCCCTCAGCAGACAAGAACACTCTAGGACCACTACTGAAAACCATCGCTTTAGAAACTATAGACTCATATCCACAAGACATCATCCATGTCTACACAGATGGATCTGCATTTAAAGCTACCATCAATGCTGGATATGGCGCAGTGATAAAATACCCCAACCTGCACCCAGAAGACCACCCTCGCATCTTTGGCCCTTGCGGAGAAATTTGTTCCAGCTATGATGCAGAAATAACAGCACTAGAAAAAGCATTGTGCCGGATAATCTCAGACTTTGAAAGTGGCATCACTCCACCTGAGGATATTGTTATATTCTCTGACTCAAAATCAGCACTCCAAGCCCTAGAAAGCAAAATGTCTCCTAATATTAATAACATCTGTAGATTTATTGACCAACTGTTCACTTCCTATTGCGTCGAAGTTACACTCCAGTGGATCCCTGGGCATGTCGGAGTCCCAGGAAATTAAAAAGCCGATAAACTATCCAAAAGAGGAGCAGCACTGCCCCAGTTCCCATCAAGTACTACACTGCAAACCTGCCAACAGATCCTGAGAAACAATTATAGGCAAGAATGGCTAAACCAGTGGGCTACCTCTCAGACACGGCGTCCATTCTTCAAACATCAAGCTAAACCAAACCCTCAACATCCAGTTAAACAACTGAAAAGAAGAGATCAGAGTCTAATTTTCCAGCTGAGAACATGCCTTGCATCCGTCAATAAACATTTAAATAGAATAGACCCACTACGTGAACCAAACTGTAGGCACTGCCACCACCATGAGGAATCAGTTGAACACCTACTGTTACAGTGCCCAAGACTAACTGACCTGCGACACCAGCTACTCCCATCGCACCCAACCATCCACAATACACTCTACACATCACCACAACAACTGAGGAAGACTTGCACCTTTGTCAGAGAGGCAATGGGCTGTCAAGAGCTACCTGCTCACAGCTAAAGGGATTATATCATCATCATCATCATCATCATCATCATCATCATCATCATCATCATCATCATCATCATCATCATCATCCCCAGATGCGGTGGGATCTGGTCGCAAGCTAGGAGTAAGAGGCGCGTAGCATACTGTGCACTCCCCGCCATACACGGGGCTCTCCAACTAAGCAGAGCTAAAATATTGTGCTCTGGTTCTGGGCTTCCAAGGAATTGTGACGTTCTGCACAAAGCCACTTCTCAGCTCCCCTGCCTATCACTGGGTCCATAGCGAGATCCTCCTGCACGCAGTCAACCAGGTCAAAGCCACAGAATCACGTCTAGGGCTCACGTGACTTCTCCAAGCTTAGTGTGCAATGCTGGGTTCTCAACAAGTTCCACCACAGGAGGAATCCCTGGAAGTGTGTGGATGCTTTCAAGAGTCAATGAGGGTGTAATTAGCCTCACAGACAGAGGTTCACTTCCACATCTGTATACTATAGCAATGTGCATAGCTGGTGGTCGTATAAGGATGACTCCAGATATATATCCATGCTTATAAATTTCTCCTCTTCAACTGGAATAACAGACAAGCAACAGTGTAACAGGAATGCATTATCTGATCTCTTAAAAAACTGTAAAACTAGATTATAAAAGATAAAAATTTTTGTACCGTAAAAAGCGAAAAATCTTCACTGTTTTCAATGTATAGCCGTAGAGGGCGCGCTTTTAAACCCGTGTCAGAGAAATTCATAATTACCGTCGATTCAGAACTCTGTATGTTGAGTTTACCATGTCGACCTCATTTTTTTTTACTCCGTTTCTTGCGCCCAGGAGAAGGTGAATCATCAAGAAGATATGCATTTCTTCAGACTTAGAAGAGCACGTGTTAGTCGGCGTGCGTGGGAAAAGTTGAACGGGCTCACGCGCTGAAGATTAGGACTTGGGTTCTTGTGTTGTGTGTCGTCAAGTGTCTGCGAAGTGAGGATCTGTTTGATCGACGATTACAGGAAAATGTGGAGTCAGGTCAAGTATAGACACCAGACTATTAAATACAGAACAGAAACGACACTCGGCCCATAGGGCACTCGGTCAAATAGATACACGGTTAGTGACACCCGGTCAAGTAGACACATGGTTACAATGACACCCGGTTAAATAGACACATGGTTAAAATGACACCCGGGCAAACAGACACATGGTTACAATGACACTCGGTCAAACAGACACATGGTTACAATGACACCCGGTCTAACAGACACATGGTTACAATGACACCCGGTCAAATTGACACATGGTTACAATGACACCCGGTCAAATAGACACATGGTTACAATGACACCCGGCCAAATAGGCACATGGTTACAATGACACCCGGTCAAACAGACACATGGTTACAATGACACCCGGTCAAACAGACACATGGTTACAATGACACCCGGTCAAACAGACACATGGTTACAATCACACCCGGTCAAATTGACGCATGGTTACAATTACATCCGGTCAAACAGACACATGGTTGCAATGAAACCCGGTCAAATAGACACATGGTTACAATGACACCCGGTCAAACAGACACGTGGTTACAATGACACCCGTTCAAACAGATACATGGTTACAATGACACCAGGTCAAACAAACACATGGTTACAATGACACTCGGTCAAATTGGCACATGGTTACAATGACACCCGGTCAAACAGACACTTGGTTACAATGGTCATCATCACTCTTTAGCCTCGAAAGGAGCATAGGCCTTCAAGAAACGTATGCCAAATGTTCCTGTCCCGTGCCATCAGCTTAAGTTCTTTCCTTGTCTTCTTCATCCCCTGTAAATATAAAGGATTAAAAAAAATTCCTTTACATGCCCATTTAAGGGTATTGGAAGTGACGCGGGTTGCCTTCCCTTTGCTCTGCAGTAGTGGTCCACCAGTGGCCAAAACTCAAGAGTAGTTAATGTGGGTCTTCAAAGGTGTCTACCTTCGCACAAGATTACTCTTGGCAGAGTTGTAGGTAGAAGGATAATGATGCTTCTACGTCAAGGGAATATTCACAAGATATTTTAGATGTCAAGAACAATGCTGTTTGAGGCTGAGCACGTTAACTTTTGGTATCTGACCCGCCGCCTTTTGTAAAGATAGGTTATTCAATAGTTTAGCTCGTTCAAGCCCGCAGCTGAGTTAATTCAGCGAAATTCCTTATTATTATTTATTGGCTCTATAGATGTACATATATATTAAAGAGTCTGATACATATGTACGGTCTCATAACTATAATAATTAAACCAACTATGAATGTGTAAAATAACACGTAACAAATTTAATAATCAATTATTCTTTAACAGTTTAAAATAAATATGAATGACGGGTGACATTTGGATAGAAAGTGTTTTCATAGAGACTTGATAGCGGAATTATAAAAGTCCGTTGCATTCGCATTTTAATAAGCACTTATCTCTTCAGATGATTGAGTACTGCCGCAGGTGTTTCGTCAAGTCTTTTGTGATGTGAGCACTTCACTACACAACTCGTCCAAAGTAGGTGGTTAGTGTCAAATCCCAGCCCTTGAATTACAAACTAATGGCGTAGAAACTTCTTACTACCAACTGGCCTCGTACCACGAACTTTGGAGAAAATAAAAAAAAACTAATGCCTCTGCTAAGTCCACTGTGATCGGAAGATTAAACAGGCGCCATTTCACGCTGTCCGCCCACTAGTTTTGCCTCTCTGAGTTCTTAATCTCCCTGAGCACATCATATGGGTTTATTCACGTCACAACACATTGATGAAATACACATAGAATACCGTTCACAGCACAACACAAGATATAAAGTACCACATAATAACTGCGCACTCGGCAGCTACAATGCTATCATAATACATGGCCTAGAGTACTCATATTAAACTCAGCGTTATAAAGAATCCTCAATAACAATCCTCTCACAGGAGCTATCTTGATTCATGGCCTAAAGTACTCTTATTAAACTCAGCGCTATAAAGAATCCTCAATAACAATCCTCTCACAGGAGCTATCATGATTCATGGCCTAAAGTACTCTTATTAAACTCATCTCTATAAAGAATCCTCAATAACAATCCTCTCACAGGAGCTATCATGATTCATGGCCTAAAGTACTCTTATTAAACTCATCTCTATAAAGAATCCTCAATAACAATCCTCTCACAGGAGCTATCATGATTCATGAAAGTTCATGGCCTAAAGTACCTCAATAACAATATTAAAAGTACTCATCTCTATAAAGAATCCTCAATAACAATCCTCTCACAGGAGCTATCATGATTCATGGCCTAAAGTACTCTTATTAAACAAGACTCCTCACACAGGAGATAATGGCCTTTAAAGACTGCACACTGCAGTTATAAACATTTCCACAATAATCGAAAACTGCAGTTTCATACTACGCTGTACCCACAGCGAAAAATCCGTCGACGTTTTAAATTCAGCACTGTACAGGCATTTCACACTTCCCAAAAACACTGTCTCGACTTACTCCCTCGAACGCCCGGAACACACACTAGATAACACACTCGTCCCGCTCAAAAGCAGTCACGATACTTTTTCACTGTTCACACCACACAAACAATTGCGGGCTAGCAGCGAGCTATTCTCACTCCGTTCAAAACATTACAGAATAAATATATCAGCGCTTTTCACGCTGTCTGTAATCTGTCTCTCGAAACTATCACGAGATACTCTCTAAATAATTCGATAGCTAACAAGCAACTAAGTGCTATAACTCAAAATCTATTTCAACTTCTAACATACTCCAGTTTACTTCCCCTTACACTAAAACTGTTCGTTACATCTTACCTCACCCCCAGAGAAAAAAACTGATTCTATCAATTTTTTGACAAATACATTCCCCAAAACCAAAAAAAGATTAAGAGGACAATGAAACTCTAACATATGCGTATAAGAATTACTTTAAGTTAAGTTAAAATAAGACATCTACAAAATATAAGCATTAAGTGAAATGTAAAAATGAAGTATCCAATGTAATCAACTAAGCATACCAAAAATAATGCATTACAAAACCAAGTTAAGTGAATACAGCACAACTAAATAGGAAACAACCGATAGTACAAGAAAAGACAAGATCAAGCAAACGAAAAAATGATCCGTAATAAAGGTAAGTATGAAATCAGAATATGAGGAAAAAACAATAATATTACATTCAAACAATTTGTTATATGTAAAATAATTACAAATATCACAAGTAGCTACACTATATTAAGTTATACCATTAAAGTAACAATACATAGAATGAAAGTATAAGAAGCGAAAGAAGAAGTATACAAGGAGAATGAAGTGAAACGTAAATAAAGCACGAAATGTACACCAAATATGAAACCATACTGAAAAGACAACAGAAAAGAAGGAATGGAATGAAGAATAATCAACAAAGACAGATAGAAAGCAAAAGGTAAGAATATAGAGAACGTTGGTAAAAAATATATACTAATAACAATTTAGATCAACAACGTATTTCAAAATAAATACAAACACGATCGAAAAGCACAAAAGAAAATAACAAAGTATTCCTATACTAATACTACAAAAAATAGTTTATAACTAAACAAAACATAATCAGTAATTTAAACAAGTTATACAAGTTATACATAATCAACAATAAATTATCGACACCACACAAAAAAGTGATAGCATTGCTATAAGACCAACGCATAATCAAGCGCTAATACAACATAACATCCAAAAAACAAACAAAAAACTTTCTTTAAAGAACTAACATTACTCTACATATCAAACATAGCACATAGTCAAACGCTAGGCATACACAAAAACAAAAATAAAAAATTACAATGTCTGGGAAAAAAAATATTTTCCAAAAAATACAGTACAAAAATATTTCGTAATGCTAAGTTACATAAAAATAGTATTTTAATTTAATTAATTCAAATCTATAATTAACAAATTAACAAAAAACTAGCTTTAGCAAAATGAGAGACATATAACAATTCCTGCATCTAAGCAAACACTAAACACCGCGTGTAAGTTTTTCAAAAAATACGTCACAGAGAAACACATAGAAAAAACACACTATTACCAAAATACAAGTTTGCAAATACATGAAAACAACGTAATGTATGTTAAGCAAGTGCTTAAATCAGATCTCTAGATTTCTCAATCAAATAACAATATCAGCAAACGCTGTTAATTTTCTCTATACAGTTCAATTTAAACTTTTAAATATTTCCGGCTGACAATCACGTTCAGCTTAGCTACAGTGTTATTCAGTTAATAAATTTATATCTATCTCCACCTGATATATTAAAAGTAACTATTGTAACATTATAACTAATGAGTATGTGCATAGGGCTGGCAAACTCATCATGTACAAAACTATTCTACCCAACCCATCTGTAAAACAAAAACAAAAAAAAAAACTGCAAGTTCTACACCAGAGTATAAAAAATAGGCATAAGTTTGTAACCAGTAAGGTTAAATATAAATCTGCTCATTGCATTCATGAATAGTAAACAACACGTCACTACCATCTAACACACTACATATTATCCAAAACACAATAGTATAAAAAATAGCATCGAAATGAACTAATTTATAATTAAAACAGTCATACATATCAAGAAAAACAATAGACATCAAATGATGCGTAAAGATGATGATCATAATATAACAACCTATAATGATCTATGCAATAGAATACATTAACATCTACTGTCCTAATAAACAAACAAAACAAAAAAGAATCAACCGCAAAAAAAAAAAAAACTCCATAGGTCTTGCCGACATCTCATAAACACTAGGGGTAAAACGTCGAATCATGGTTAGCACGCTGATATGTTCTGCTTGAGAAAACACTCACTCGGGCACAATCTTGGCCTATATTCTTGTCGCTACCGTAAACAGCCGTTAACGTAAACAGGAGCGCTGACCCATATCAAGAAGTCGCCTCTGTTCAAAAAATACAAATGAAAATTCCATTTTAATGAATGGTGAAATTTACTACGAACAACGGAGAGGTTAAACAAACAATTACCCCGCACTGTGGTTCGTGTGGAAATCTGGTCACCCCACGATGTCATCGACTCTTCGTTTCAGTTCACAACAACGTGCTGCTCTTTCAAAATCAGAAACATAACAAGCAGTAGTATTTGTGACATCATTATCATTGCTACTTTGCTTAATAACAATGCTTCTAGGCTCATGTCGAGCAAAATTAGCATAATTGCACTTATCATTTGTTGTTTGAACAAAATATTTATCATCATTTCCTCTTTGTTTGAGACTATTATTATGTCTATAATCCCAGTTAGACTTGTTATGATTAACGTTTCTACTCCGCACAAAAAATCTGTCAGAAAAATTATTGCACGATTGAAAACTCTTCTTGTATTTGTCTGTACCATTATTTTCAAAATTCTGAGAATTAAACTGTTGAGATACATTAACTTGTCTCTTATCTCTCTGAGAAGGAAAATTATTATCATATGAATTTCCTTGGTACTTTCTAATCTTAGAAACATCTCTCCTACAAAAACTCTTTCCATTCTTTTCTTTGACAATATGCTTGTTTGCAATATCATCTGCAGATCTATAAGTATCTTTATCGTTACGCCTATAATGGGTTTCATCCTTGGAACCACTACTTATAACTTTATCCCTTGTTATCATCTTCTGAGAACTTCCAAAATCAGTTACTCGTTTAATCTTTAGGCTTTTAGCTTGAAATCTATCAGGACTGACTGTTACCTTATCATTCTCTCTATTACACTTCCGCCAAGATTCGTTGCTATTGGAATCAGAATCAAAAGATCTTCGAAAGTTATATTTTCCCCGTAAAGATATTTGTTTCATTACATTTAACCTTTCTATCCGCAAAGATTGTATAGGGCTGGATCTTTTTAACCTGTTGGCAAACAACTTTCTGTCTAGTATTGTCAACATTGACAGTAGACCATATTCCGCTGTTTAAAATAACATCGAGTAGACCCTCTACCCTTTTTGTACTTTCTGCAATTTCAACATTTTTTTGTGAAATTTCTTCACTTAATTTCCTATTTAATTTGTCAAATGTCAAAACTTTACTTCTCTCCTCTGTTAACAATCTCTCAATCTTAATCATCTTCTCTCTCTCAGTCGTTAACTCTTCTAATTTGTCTTTCTCATCCTTTTCTTCATTTACACTTAGTTGTCGTGTTTCATTCTCACTATCCTCATCATTCATTAGTTCTTCAACTTCATTTGGAAATACAGTATAATTCTCTTCTTCAATACCAGAATTTACTTTATTCAACAAATCAAGAAGTGTGTTTGTATACGACCTATCACGGTCAGTTGTCTCAGCTTCCAATTTACTACACCTCTCTTTGTTTTCCTGAAGTTGTTGCTTGAGATCACTTACTTCACCATCTCTATAATGCACTTGATCTTCCAAATCTTTAACTTTGCCCAATGCAGCATCTAACGCCGCTTGCACTTTAGTAAGTTCCGTGTTTGACTTATCTAGATCATTTGTTAGTCTCGACACTGTTTCTCTTAATTCCTTCTTTTCGGCAATATCCTGTAGAAAATTGGCTCTTTCCTGTAGAGCATTTTGTTTGTTGGTTTGTATTTGTTTCTCACTTCCTAATTCCTTTTTCTGCTCATCAGGAATACCGTTGTGGATTATTTTGAATATACTTTGAACTACATGTCCGTGCTCAAGCTCAATATACTGTTTCAAAAACACACGAAGGTGCTGTAGCAAATCAATCAAATCCTTAGCCATTATTGAATTACAAAGAAGCTTAAAGTTATGTTCAGCAAATAACTTTAGGGATACTGACACATTAACCAACAAATCGTCCATGATCCATACTCCAAGTCTTGGACCTCTCAATCCCTTTTCATCTCTACCTATTAACAATGCACTCTCCAACATAGGCCTTATATCTGCAGGATTATTATCAAAATCCATGGTGATTCAATCACTCAGTTAACTATATATCTATATCAGTATAATTATTAATGTCGCAAGTTTATGTTTCAAGAAGTTCTGACAATTACCCTTCCATTTCACACAGTTCAGTATGTATACCAAAAATATTATTCATAAACTTTGTATCATCAATTCCTTTTCAAAGAACCCTTATAACATCATATGAGGGAAGTCATCCTATATCATACAACCATCAATACTTAGCATCAATACTAAATCCTAATAATATGTCTATATAGAATTAGACAACAAAAACAACAGATTTCAACAGTATAGGAGATGCAAAGCACAGGAAGGCTCGTTGACATAGTTAAGGCGACACAGTTCACATCACAAACATAATCACTTATCTTGAATGAAAAACTCTTCTGTTCCTTTCCGTTAACACCCTGGATATCACAAAGTTCAATGGTAAAACAATCGACAACAGAAAGGCATTGGAACTTGACACCTTGATTCCGCTCAGGTCCTCGATTCAGCACGCTACGTGCTAACACACCGCACAGGAAAGCAGGAAATGGGTCACCGTCTGTCAATTTCGTTGAAAGGAGGTACACCGCTCGTTCATACTGCCAGATGATTACTTGTACTGGTATACAGACGCCACTGTATATCATGACATCTCATAATCTTGAGTAATAAATTTCTTGACTTGCGAGTTGCGACTTGCGACTTGAATTAACAGTTCCCAGTTTAACTGATACTGAATAAGTTTTCCTTGGGCCTGGATACAGCTCTCAAATGTGATGTCTGTCTTTCATATACTAACGCCACTCAGGCTACATGCTAACAGTTGTGAATTAATATCACGCGAATTTCGCGGGTGTCTGATCCTATAAAACTAGCACACCACTGTTACACATAGGGAGGTCATTACTGTTGTACCTCCGTGGCCAGCTTGTACGCTTTGCAATAGGTGATAGTGAGTGCGTGTTGGAACCGACACTCACAAACACAGGATATAGAAGTCTATGCACAAGTTCTCGATACTAGCGCACTCCGGGGCTACAAATACGAATTCATGATTGTAATATTAAGGCCTAGAGTACTCGTATTAAACTCAGGTACGTATAAAGAATCCTCAATAAACGAATCCTCTCACAGGAGCTATCATGGGTTTATTCCTAAAGTACTCTTATTAAACTCAGCGCTATAAAGAATCCTCAATAACAATCCTCTCACAGGAGCTATCATGATTCATGGCCTAAAGTACTCTTATTAATCAAGACTCCTCACACAGGAGCTATCATGATTCATGGCCTAAAGTACTCTTATTAAACTCAGCGCTATAAAGAATCCTCAATAACAATCCTCTCACAGGAGCTATCATGATTCATGGCCTAAAGTACTCTTATTAAACTCAGCGCTATAAAGAATCCTCAATAACAATCCTCTCACAGGAGCTATCATGATTCATGGCCTAAAGTACTCTTATTAAACTCAGCGCTATAAAGAATCCTCAATAACAATCCTCTCACAGGAGCTATCATGATTCATGGCCTAAAGTACTCTTATTAATCAAGTCTCCTCACACAGGAGATAATGGCCTTTAAAGACTGCACACTGCAGTTATAAACATTTCCACAATAATCAAAACTGCAGTTTCATACTACGCTGTACCCACAGCGAAAAATCCGTCGACATTTTAAATTCAGCACTGTACAGGCATTTCACACTTCCCAAAACACTGTCTTCCTACCCGGTCAAAACGCCCGGAACACTCTCCCTAGATAACACACTCGTCCCGCTCAAAAGCAGACACGAGACTTCCTCACGGTCAACACAACTCAGTCAATCAATCATCTGCGGGCTAGCCGCCAGCTATTCTCACTCCGCTCAAAACATTACAGAATAAATATATCAGCGCTTTTCACGCTGTCTGTAATCTGTCTCTCGAAACTATCACGAGATACTCTCTAAATAATTCGATAGCTAACAAGCAACTAAGTGCTATAACTCAAAATCTATTTCAACTACTAACATACTCCAGTTTACTTCCCCTTACACTAAAACTGTTCGTTACATCTTACCTCACCCCCAGAGAAAAAAATTGATTCTATCAATTTTTTGACAAATACATTCCCCAAAACCAAAAAAAAGATTAAGAGGACAATGAAACTCTAACATATGCGTATAAGAATTACTTTAAGTTAAGTTAAAATAAGACATCTACAAAATATAAGCATTAAGTGAAATGTAAAAATGAAGTATCCAATGTAATCAACTAAGCATACCAAAAATAATGCATTACAAAACCAAGTTAAGTGAATACAGCACAACTAAATAGGAAACAACCGATAGTACAAGAAAAGACAAGATCAAGCAAACGAAAAAATGATCCGTAATAAAGGTAAGTATGAAATCAGAATATGAGGAAAAAACAATAATATTACATTCAAACAATTTGTTATATGTAAAATAATTACAAATATCACAAGTAGCTACACTATATTAAGTTATACCATTAAAGTAACAATACATAGAATGAAAGTATAAGAAGCGAAAGAAGAAGTATACAAGAAAAATGAAGTGAAACGTAAATAAAGCACGAAATGTAAACAAAATATGAAACCATACTGAAAAGACAATAGAAAAGAAGGAATGGAATGAAGGATAATCAACAGAGACAGATAGAAAGCAAAAGGTAAGAATATAGAGAACGTTGATAAAAATATATACTAATAACAATTTAGATCAACAACGTATTTCAAAATACATACAAACACGATCGAAAAGCACAAAAGAAAATAACAAAGTATTCCTATACTAATACTACAAAAAAAATAGTTTATAACTAAACAAAACATAATCAGTAATTTAAACAAGTTATACAAGTTATACATAATCAACAATAAATTATCGACACCACACAAAAAAGTGATAGCATTGCTATAAGACCAACGCATAATCAAGCGCTAATACAACATAACATCCAAAAAAACAAACAAAAAACTTTCTTTAAAGAACTAACATTACTCTACATATCAAACATAGCACATAGTCAAACGCTAGGCATACACAAAAACAAAAATAAAAAATTACAATGTCTGGGAAAAAAAAATATTTTCCAAAAAATACAGTACAAAAATATTTCGTAATGCTAAGTTACATAAAAATAGTATTTTAATTTAATTAATTCAAATCTATAATTAACAAATTAACAAAAAACTAGCTTTAGCAAAATGAGAGACATATAACAATTCCTGCATCTAAGCAAACACTAAACAACACGTGTAAGTTTTTCAAAAAATACGTCACAGAGAAACACATAGAAAAACACACTATTACCAAAATACAAGTTTGCAAATACATGAAAACAACGTAATGTATGTTAAGCAAGTGCTTAAATCAGATCTCTAGATTTCTCAATCAAATAACAATATCAGCAACCGCTGTTAATTTTCTCTATACAGTTCAATTTAAACTTTTAAATATTTCCGGCTGACAATCACGTTCAGCTTAGCTACAGTGTTATTCAGTTATAAATTTATATCTATCTCCACCTGATATATTAAAAGTAAATTATTGTAACATTACAACTAATGAGTATGTGCATGGGGCTGGCAAACTCATCATGTACAAAACTATTCTACCCAACACATCTGTAAAACAAAACCAAAAAAAAAAAACTGCAAGTTCTACACCAGAGTATAAAAAATAGGCATAAGTTTGTAACCAGTAAGGTTAAATATAAATCTGCTCATTGCATTCATGAATAGTAAACAACACGTCACTACCATCTAACACACTACATATTATCCAAAACACAATAGTATAAAAAATAGCATCGAAATGAACTAATTTATAATTAAAACAGTCATACATATCAAGAAAAACAATAGACATCAAATGATGCGTAAAGATGATGATCATAATATAACAACCTATAATGATCTATGCAATAGAATACATTAACATCTACTGTCCTAATAAACAAACAAAACAAAAAAGAATCAACCGAAAAAAAAAAAAAAAAAAAAAAAAAAAAAAAAAATCTCCATAGGTCTTGCCGACATCTCATAAACACTAGGGGTAAAACGTCGAATCATGGTTAGCACGCTGATATGTTCTGCTTGAGAAAACACTCACTCGGGCACAATCTTGGCCTATATTCTTGTCGCTACCGTAAACAGCCGTTAACGTAAACAGGAGCGCTGACCCATATCAAGAAGTCGCCTCTGTTCAAAAAATACAAATGAAAATTCCATTTTAATGAATGGTGAAATTTACTACGAACAACGGAGAGGTTAAACAAACAATTACCCCGCACTGTGGTCCGTGTGGAAATCTGGTCACCCCACGATGTCATCGACTCTTCGTTTAAGTTCACAACAACGTGCTGCTCTTTCAAAATCAGAAACATAACAAGCAGTAGTATTTGTGACATCATTATCATTGCTACTTTGCTTAATAACAATGCTTCTAGGCTCATGTCGAGCAAAATTAGCATAATTGCACTTATTTTTCGTTTGATCAAAATATTTATCATCATTTCCTCTTTGTTTGAGACTATTATTATGTCTATAATCCCAGTTAGACTTGTTATGATTAACGTTTCTACTCCGCACAAAAAAATCTGTCAGAAAAATTATTGCACGATTGAAAACTCTTCTTGTATTTGTCTGTACCATTATTTTCAAAATTTCTGAGAATTAAACTGTTGAGATACATTAACTTGTCTCTTATCTCTCTGAGAAGGAAAATTATTATCATATGAATTTCCTTGGTACTTTCTAACCTTAGAAACATCTCTCCTACAAAAACTCTTTCCATTCTTTTCTTTGACAATATGCTTGTTTGCAGTATCATCTGCAGATCTATAAGTATCTTTATCGTTACGCCTATAATGGGTTTCATCCTTGGAACCACTACTTATAACTTTATCCCTTGTTATCATCTTCTGAGAACTTCCAAAATCAGTTACTCGTTTAATCTTTAGGCTTTTAGCTTGAAATCTATCAGGACTGACTGTTACCTTATCATTCTCTCTATTACACTTCCGCCAAGATTCGTTGCTATTGGAAGCAGAATCAAAAGATCTTCGAAAGTTATATTTTCCCCGAAAAGATATTTGTCTACGACATTAACCTTTCTATCCGCAAAGATTGTATAGGGCTGGATCTTTTTTTTTTACCTGTTGGCAAACAACTTTCTGTCTAGTATTGTCAACATTGACAGAAGACCATATTCCGCTGTTTAAAATAACATCGAGTAGACCCTCTACCCTTTTTGTACTTTCTGCAATTTCAACATTTTTTTGTGAAATTTCTTCACTTAATTTCCTATTTAATTTGTCAAATGTCAAAACTTTACTTCTCTCCTCTGTTAACAATCTCTCAATCTTAATCATCTTCTCTCTCTCAGTCGTTAACTCTTCTAATTTGTCTTTCTCATCCTTTTCTTCATTTACACTTAGTTGTCGTGTTTCATTCTCACTATCCTCATCATTCATTAGTTCTTCAACTTCATTTGGAAATACAGTATAATTCTCTTCTTCAATACCAGAATTTACTTTATTCAACAAATCAAGAAGTGTGTTTGTATACGACCTATCACGGTCAGTTGTCTCAGTTTCCAATTTACTACACCTCTCTTTGTTTTCCTGAAGTTGTTGCTTGAGATCACTTACTTCACTATCTCTATAACGCACTTGATCTTCCAAATCTTTAACTTTGCCCAATGCAGCATCTAACGCCGCTTGCACTTTAGTAAGTTCCGTGTTTGACTTATCTAGATCATTTGTTAGTCTCGACACTGTTTCTCTTAATTCCTTCTTTTCGGCAATATCCTGTAGAAAATTGGCTCTTTCCTGTAGAGCATTTTGTTTGTTGATTTTTATTTGTTTCTCACTTCCTAATTCCTTTTTCTGCTCATCAGGAATACCGTTGTGGATTATTTTGAATATACTTTGAACTACATGTCCGTGCTCAAGCTCAATATACTGTTTCAAAAACACACGAAGGTGCTGTAACAAATCAATCAAATCCTTAGCCATTATTGAATTACAAAGAAGCTTAAAGTTATGTTCAGCAAATAACTTTAGGGATACTGACACATTAACCAACAAATCGTCCATGATCCATACTCCAAGTCTTGGACCTCTCAATCCCTTTTCATCTCTACCTATTAACAATGCACTCTCCAACATAGGCCTTATATCTGCAGGATTATTATCAAAATCCATGGTGATTCAATCACTCAGTTAACTATATATCTATATCAGTATAATTATTAATGTCGCAAGTTTATGTTTCAAGAAGTTCTGACAATTACCCTTCCATTTCACACAGTTCAGTATGTATACCAAAAATATTATTCATAAACTTTGTATCATCAATTCCTTTTCAAAGAACCCTTATAACATCATATGAGGGAAGTCATCCTATATCATACAACCATCAATACTTAGCATCAATACTAAATCCTAATAATATGTCTATATAGAATTAGACAACAAAAACAACAGATTTCAACAGTATAGGAGATGCAAAGCACAGGAAGGCTCGTTGACATAGTTAAGGTGACACAGTTCACATCACAAACATAATCACTTATCTTGAATGAAAACTCTTCTGTTCCTTTCCGTTAACACCCTGGATATCACAAAGTTCAATGGTAAAACAATCGACAACAGAAAGGCATTGGAACTTGACACCTTGATTCCGCTCAGGTCCTCGATTCAGCACGCTACGTGCTAACACACCGCACAGGAAAGCAGGAAATGGGTCACCGTCTGTCAATTTCGTTGAAAGGAGGTACACCGCTCGTTCATACTGCCAGATGATTACTTGTACTGGTATACAGACGCCACTGTATATCATGACATCTCATAATCTTGAGTAATAAATTTCTTGACTTGCGAGTTGCTACTTGCGACTTGAGTTAACAGTTCCCAGTTTAACTGATACTGAATAAGTTTCCTTGGGCCTGGATACAGCTCTCAAATGTGATGTCTGTCTTTCATATACTAACGCCACTCAGGCTACATGCTAACAGTTGTGAATTAATATCACGCGAATTTCGCGGGTGTCTGATCCTATAAAACTAGCACACCACTGTTGCACATAGGGTGGCCAGCTTGTACGCTTTGCAATAGGTGATAGTGAGTGCGTGTTGGAACCGACACTCACAACACAGGATATAAAATATCTATATAAGAACTGCGCACTCGGCAGCTACAATGATATCATAATACATGGCCTAGAGTACTCATATTAAACTCAGCGTTCTAAAGAATCCTCAATAACAATCCTCTCACAGGAGCTATCATGATTCATGGCCTAAAGTACTCTTATTAAACTCAGCGCTATAAAGAATCCTCAATAACAATCCTCTCACAGGAGCTATCATGATTCATGGCCTAAAGTACTCTTATTAAACTCAGCGCTATAAAGAATCCTCAATAACAATCCTCTCACAGGAGCTATCATGATTCATGGCCTAAAGTACTCTTATTAAACTCAGCGCTATAAAGAATCCTCAATAACAATCCTCTCACAGGAGCTATCATGATTCATGGCCTAAAGTACTCTTATTAAACTCAGCGCTATAAAGAATCCTCAATAACAATCCTCTCACAGGAGCTATCATGATTCATGGCCTAAAGTACTCTTATTACGCTATCATGATTCATGGCCTAAAGTACTCTTATTAAACTCAGGACTCCCTCACACAGGAGATAATGATTATGGCCTTTAAAGACTTGCATAAAAACATTTCCACAATAATCCAAACTGCAGTTTCATACTACGCTGTACCCACAGCGAAAAATCCGTCGACATTTTAAATTCAGCACTGTACAGGCATTTCACACTTCCCAAAAACACTGTCTTCCTACCCGGTCAAAACGCCCGGAACACTCTCCCTAGATAACACACTCGTCCCGCTCAAAAGCAGTCACGAGACTTCCTCACGGTCAACACAACTCAGTCAATCAATCATCTGCGGCCTAGCAGCGAGCTATTCTCACTCCGCTCAAACATTACAGAATAAATATATCAGCGCTTTTCACGCTGTCTGTAATCTGTCTCTCGAAACTATCACGAGATACTCTCTAAATAATTCGATAGCTAACAAGCAACTAAGTGCTATAACTCAAAATCTATTTCAACTTCTAACATACTCCAGTTTATCATATGTTGAGGTTGCCAGGCTCGTATGACTTGTATAACCACTTAGCAAGAAATACATGTCAAATTTACATTGTAAATAATATTACAACTCACCCCAACTTGGGATCTACAATCTCCTGGCACAGATGAATGGACACAGCAACTTATATTAGATGCTTCGACCACTTTGTCTGGGGTTAATTTAGAATCCATCTTATAACGGGTGCTTTGATTCCTATGTATACAGTCTTGGTATTTAAAAATGCGGGTTTTCTTTTATGTTTCAAAGATGCCCAAATACTTCAGTCCTGTCCTATTTAATTTTGAATTCTGTCCGATTCTTCTCTGGCTCCGGGAGTTGCTCTTTTGACGTTGTAATGCAGTATGTCTTAGTCTCCGAATTTGCTAGGTTCTCATTTCTTCCTCCAAGCTTCCACATTGTGTCTCCGACAAACTTGCCAATCAGAGCTATTGTTTATTTCTTGCTATCGATTGAACCAATCCTGCTCTTAGAACTAGGGGGTCGGGGTGTTAATTTTAATTCTTCCCCGCGTATTTAAAATTATTACGTTAAAATTTAAACCCATGACCTATCTTTCAAATATGGCCTGATAACTTCCGTTGCCATTACACAGACTTGCCAACACATCTGTGATCTCATCCCTAATGATTACCTTGCTCATAATGTCTTTTCGGACATGTTTTATCGGTAATAAACAAGCCGATAATGTCTGGACAAAAATGATAAAGTGATTATCACGCGCACTCAAACTTCCGCCAGACAGATAATTCCTGACGTAAGCGGACCACAGCCGGCTCCCTCAGACAGACAATATGGCTTCCTTAGTCCCCTCCTGCCGAGGTGTCGGGAGGCGCAGTGACCAACCGTGAAACACAGGTGGTCACTCGCCTGCTCTGTCTGGGTGGGAAATGAGTTACGTCAAGGTCAACCAATACTTTCCCGTTTATCGTCTGAATTCAAGCTGGCGCGACCACTTAAGTGATTATAATTAATCCTCAAGATAGTGAATTACCCGTGAAATAATACTATTGCAGTGTGATAAATGGTGTAGCAATTAGGGAGTGTTAATGGCACGAAATCATGTGCGAAAAATGAAGAAATAAATGAATAATGTAGAAGAGAAAGAAAAATGTAAAAGGACACCCACACATATTATCACAGGGAGTATGGTGCTAGGTCCATATTTACTTGACCATGCGGCACAGTAGGGGCGGTGTGGCTAGCATCAAGCCGGCCGCCTGTAAATGTAAACAGGCAATTATGCTTATTTCTTCACCCTGTTGAGATAAAGATTTCGTTAGTTTATGTTTGTCTCCAGTTCTCTGTTCCATGTGTTCATTAGTCTCCCTCTACACCTCTTATGCTGGGGATGCCAGAGCAAGGACTACAAGGCTACAATGATTCACGGTCAAAAATACAGTCATTGAAATAGACACCTGGCTGACAAGGTGTCACGTAGACAGTGACTTAATTTATGTTTCCATCTCGTCTCAATGTTATTACTCTTTAATGTTCTGTTTTCCCAGACATTTTGTTCCTCTTTGCTTTGCTACCTGTGTGGCCCAATTGTTTTCTCCTTCTCAAACCCCACCCGAGGTTGTTTACGTTCGAGCCTGCAGCGGTCAGCGAACGATAATGTTACGTCAGCACACCTGGCCTGATCAGAAGAACGTCTGTTACGCTTAAAGTGTTAGCCACGAGCGGCTAGTACCCTTTGAGGTCTGGGTAACGAGTGTGATCTGTTTCAGGGGGAGATAACAATCGCGGTCAGTCTCTGTGTTTGGCTTCGGAACGCAGTTAGAGCTCTCATAATATTATGCATTTCTCTACCTGGGGAACTTTCGCACGATTTCTGTTGTCTTTGATGTAGTCTCTAAGAGAAACTTTGGTCTTACCCGGTATTACGATTACGCCGATACATCTGTAGGGATACGCAGGCCAGGTGTCCGGGGGGAGCGTCCTTTGTGATCTATAAGAGTAGACTGGTTTTAATAGACAAAGACATTCGTGAATTTCCTGGCCCGAGATAGACCATTATGGAAATAAGGCAAACATTAACACAGAACTAAATGTTTTTTTGCCTATTTCTTGGCATTTTCTCGGGGTGAGTAAACAACTCTTATAACTATTATATGATATATTCATGTTAGCTTTTTTATATATATCTGTTAGGAAAGTGAATTCATTTCTGAGGACTTTTCCTAGTAATTTTATTCAGTGATAAGGTAGCGCTGTCTACGGCCTAGTAAGGGTGCTTAAACTGTTACGGTTTATCATGGGTTAAATGTTAAACTTACAATAACAGATAATAGGCTAAATTAACTGTCATTTCTGTAAGATAATGTCAGGTGTGGATTGTTCACTTAAAAACTGAATAGTGAGATGCAGGTAATAACTCTGGATTATAGGAGATAGTCACGTATTCCTTTTTGATAGATATTTTTAGTGGCTAGGGAGAATCATTTTATGCTTACTTGTGTAGTTAGACACTAGTTTATAACTTTCACAGAAAGCAGCCACCAGGCATAGATATAATTATATCTTATGATCTAGCCACAACTGGATTTTTATAGCAAGAACATTGCATTTTCTATGTATTCATTTGTGGGATATTAATAGTTTGTTTCCCCAAAAGGGACATATGATTTATCTGTGTAATTTCAAATGCTGTAATCTGTTTATGTAAATTCACTTAATGTTGTAAGATGAATAAGCATATCCATTCAGCTGTATGTTGAGATTGGGAGAAGAGGAGTAGATTTTTTATGTCAGAACATTTACTGATAGGTACCTGGGGGTGCAAAAGATATTAAGCCTATGCGGGCGCGTGTTGATAACTGATATTTTTAAGGAACAGGAGACATGGTTAAAGACAGCCCTAAACTATCATAGCAATAACTACAATAAATTTAATCCCATAGTGGAGCGAAACTTTCTGTATAAAGTTAGTGTGATTTATTATTTGCTTGATGTAAAAGGGTGTCTCTTTTCGGTCTCAGTTTCAGGGGGATACCGAATTGCTAATCTAGTTTCCAGTCAGACGAAGACACCGTCTCTTCGCTCTAGAGGGATTCTGAGGATATCTAGCCCCACGAGTGTCACAGCCATACCTGAAACAACAACCCTTTGTCAACGCCATTTCCCTCTCACGGGAGTTCAACTCACGCATTGTGAAATGAGCCAACGCAACAATCTGAAAACGTCTATGGCAGTAGTAGTTCCTACTCGCCTATTGGATTACCAGTCAGGGCATTGCGGCTTCCAAAATCTCAAAACAGCCCAGCATGTCTAGAGCAGAATTCAATTCACCAGTCGTTGTGTGCCTAAACGGGGCACTCAGCCAAACCACAGTCAAGCCAGCCAAAAACCGGATTTCATGCCAATTCTAGCGCCGGATAAGAGCGCCTTGGGATCAGTTGTCCTGAAGTGACCTAGTCCTATGGTTGATTTCTGGGTCTATGTAGAACTTCGCACGTATGAGCAGCCATCTATGGACAGAGTTCCAGCCCCACTCGCGCCAGTAGGGGGAGTCACCAACGATAGCGCCTATACAGTGATTTTATTCAGGTTAATTCCATCACCGATGGAGGATATATACGAAAAAACCACTTACTGGAGCTTTTCCCTTGGTCCCCGAAAGCGGACAGGCTGTCGCTAAGTTCATTCAGTTGGTCTGCAGGAGATAAACAGCGTCCCCCAGCCCACCTCGCGCCAGTAGGGGGGAGTCACCAATGATAGTACCAACAAGGACAGTTTTGTAGGCATAGTCCCTCACGAAGGATCTACAAGTAACACACTGTCCGGACTATTTCATCTGGTCCCCGAAAACGGACGGACTGCCACGCAGTTTATTCATTTTGGTAAACAGAAGGTAAATAGAGTCTTCCAGCCCACCTCGCGCCAGTAGGGAGGAATCACCAATGATAGCGCCTATACAGTGATTTTATTCAGGTTAATTCCATCACCGATGGAGGATATATACGAAAAAACCACTTACTGGAGCTATTTCATATGGTCCCGAAAACGGACGGGCTGACACTCAGTTATTTCATCTCTCTGTGTTCTACAGGTTTTATGAATGGTGATCTGTGTGTGTGGTTGTTGGTGTATATGATTATTGATGACTATTGATGATTAGTTGATTATTGATGTAATTTTATGTTGTTGTGATGATATGCATTATTTTCATGCTTTTCTTCTTTAATAAAGTTTACACCTTTATTAATGCGCTGTTCACGACCTTTCCATCCATATTTGTATTTTTAGCTCTTTACTAGAATCTCTATGTTTGATAAGAGAAAAGAGTGAGAGCAGGAGATGCTTAGACAGGAAAAGTGAGTTGAGGCCTGGAGAGAGAGATCATTTGAATAAATCTTCTTCCAGGTTGTCTCAAGTCCATCTCCTATTTACACCTTATCTAAAGTGTAATCTATAACTCTGTCAGTCCACTATCCCTTGTCGATTTCACTACTGTTGTCCAACTCGACAAATACTCTACACTCTAACTCAACCACGACACACGGTACTGGGTCAGATGGACATACCGTAATGTACTACTTACAATACTGTTAGTGTAAGCGCTTTTATGTGTCATTCAATGCTAAAACATGTTTCTTTTTTGTTTGTCTTTTTTGATTTGAGTTTGTTTAATAGGTGTGGCGTTTTGTTTTATATACCATGTCGCGGGATTTCAGTACTTGTGTTCTACAATGGCCAAAAACTTATATAAAAGGGATGATCTGTATCAACTCTTGCTTTACTCGTAGTTCAATAGAAGAACCTTGATGCTTCTATTTAAGGAGGCATATCTTGAGAATGGCAAGCATAACAAATGAGATTGATTATATAACTTATTATTCTCCGCTCCTTTTGTGAGGAAAATTATTGACTCGTATTTTCTAAGCCCCCAGCTGAATGGGATTCAGCAAAATTGCTGATAAACTCTTTTTTGGGAAGGATACAAGACCCTTGCCCTGAGCAAGAGACATGCTGAAAAATCTGAAGCTCACTCGAACATCACCAGAGTTAAATACTGTGTTGTTGTGTTGCTCGTGGTTTGAGTATGGAATGTCAACTTGACCTACGCAGTGGTGTGTAGACATGGATTGAGTGTATAATATGCGAATGATGATAAGGGTTCGTGTTGTTGACAAATGTTCTTTTCTCACACTCATGTATGGCTGGAAGTCATCGACACCAACGACTGTGTACCTTTACTACAGTTTAATTGGACGTACACACTCGACAGCACAGATAGTGACAAATCACAGGTTGGCATAATACATCATGGTACAGTGGATAAATGGTCTTGCAATGTTACATGGGCACTCATGTAGAATAATAGTATAATGGACTGTCAGTAGCCAAGCACTCAGTATTGCCCATATATATATATATCATCTGAGTTTACTGACAAAGCACGTCAGATTATAAACAATGTCCAAGATGGCTTCTAGACCTAACCTCGTCTAGCGAAGATTCCTTAACATAATGTCTAGCACAGATTTTTTCCATATAATCAAATTGAACCGCTAGCAATGGGTTCTCATGTGTAGCAGTGATCTCTGGACTAATCAAGCGATAATACGGGCATCCCTTTTCTCTTCTTGAAAGTCACTAAGTGTTTGGTTACAAGATGGCTTCTCTCGTGAGCTGTCACTCACGTTTGGATACAGATAATGAATCTGTCTTAAAGTTAGTCATTCATTAAATGTTTCATTGCTCTGTAGATTCTATCATGATACAATTGACTGCATTCTACAGGATATAGTGCTGCTAGGAATCAGAGTCGTTTTCCATCTAGTTAAATGCATCCTCTCAGATGTACAAAATCGTACCTATCGAAAAACGGTGGCTTCGTACGAGAGTTCAAAAGAGTATCTTTTATTACCTGGGTATCAGAAATATGATTCTGCCATTCCTTGGCAATAAGAATGAACACTGGGGTAAAGCATACATGATAGGTCTAGACGACTATCACTTTCCCCATAAATATAGAGATCACTTTTTCCGGCTACAAGCCGACATAGAAAAAACACAGCCCATCATCAGGGCGAAGCCAAAACACACCTCTCTAGCGACACATCCGCCGAACAGCCTTTGACCTCTCTAGAGACAAAAGAACATATAGTTCGACTTAGATATGTAAAGATATACAGATATAAGACAGACTCGTCCTACTCAGACAAACAATACACATAAATTCAGGCCATAGATATTCTGAAGCAAGAACAATCTATTACTACCCAAACAAAGAATAAATCGCAGTAAAACTGGATTCATCCGCGGAGTTCGATCGAAAGAGACGACACAACTTTCAAGGGAAGTAACTCAATAATGACTTTTCCTTAAGCACTAACAAGTATCTATTTTGTTTACAAAATATTTGCGAACATAACAAGTATACCAATGTATAATATTGTAAGATATCAAAGATTGCACGTAACACTAGCTCTGTGTGGTTATTATTTTTTTGAAAAACTGAGTCATACGAGTACAGATATACAATTCACTGAATAGTGATTAATACAACTATAGATTTATAGTTACATACAACAAGTTCAATAATCAATTATTGGCTAACAAAATTAAAATAGAGTTATTTTAACAAGGAAAACAAACAAGCAACAATGGGATGATTTGGGTGGAAATTTGTTTGACCAGTACTTTGGTACGTATCTGGCCAGGTGTTGACAATGATTTGTCGTTGATTTCGGGTTCAGTCACTCTGGTTTCCAGAGATGTTTTCGACTGGTCCTTCTCTTCAGGTGTCAAATATGGTGACAGTAGCACGTCCTTTGCAGCAGGGTCGGGATAACTACGAGGTACTTAGGTTGTCAAGGCAAGCGTCGCCAAGACCCATCTGATGTAGGCGTCTAGCCTCGACTGCTGGAAGCTTGCACAACAAACCTGATATCGGGCGAATGACAAACGTTTTGCAACGACGTAATAGTCGGGCAGTTGTTTAAGATGCCGTAGACCTTTAGGTGGGTAAGGTATTTAACTAGGTGCACTCGAAGTAAGATCCTAGAGCGTTTTGGGCGCAAAGTGACGACTCTGGAGTTACTCCTTTCTAATTGTAGAATTCCGTTCCTTACCTCTGGCCTGTCCTATACTTGGGTCCTAATTATTAAGTGTTCCTGCCTGCCCAGTTTACCTCAAAGCTTACTCCTAGCTTTGGACCAGATGTGAAGCTCCTTTAAATGCAAGCCAAGCTGGAGAAACTGGAGCTCATGACTTTAGATGTTGAAATAGGTAAAGGTAGTTTCATAGCAGAAACTGCCGTAAGGGTTTGAAGTGTTAAAGACTTCAACATACTAGGTCCAGCCTTTTGTGAGGTGGGGTGACCAGCTGCCTTTGTCGCTGCCTTTGTCACGTACCCATTTACAGCTGTGTAGACTGGAGCTTGATGCTGACAGGTTTTGATTCCGGAACCCCGATAACTGCCCCGAGAGGAAAGGATCTAACGGTTAGCTAGTCGGACACTCTATAGAGGTTACCTAATGTATTTCCCCTGACGCTGACGTCTCGCTGTCTGAAAGAGTTTCGCGTTGAGTATCAAACGGAGCCTATTCGCCAGCCGAGTTACACATTTTCTGTTTGCAAGCGAGAGATAGCCTTATTCTCGCTGCCTTTGAATAACCTGTGCACGGGCTCACTTTAATATTATTATCACAATCTCACCACACTAACCAGGCACCACAACTAGGATGCCCACCCTCATCGCTGACAGACAGATGGACGGATAGACTGACATTCACATTGATGAACGGATAGAGCTGGCAGACAAATGGATGGATAGATCGATGAATAGATAGACTGATGGATGGATAAATGGATGAATAGATAGATAGATGGATGGGTCGATTGGTGAATAGATGAATGGATAGATGGATGGGAGATGGATGAATAGATAGACAGATGGATGGATAGATGAATGGGTAGATGGATGAATAGATAGACAGATAAATGAATAGACTGACAGTCACATTGATGAACGGATAGACAGGTAGAGAGATGGGTGGATAGGCGGATGAATAAACAGACAGATGGATGGATAGACACAGATGAATAAATAGACAAAGAGACTAACTGATGGGTGAACAGACAGATAGTAAGACAGAGAGACAGGCAGACATACAGACATACAGATAGACAGACATGCAGATAGAATGATAGATAGATAGATAGATTAGATAGATTAGATAGATAGATAGATAGATAGATAGATAGATAGATAGATAGATAGATAGATAGATAGATAGATAGATAGATAGATGGATGGATGGATGGATGGATGGATGGATGGATGGATGGATGGATGGATGGATGGATGGATGGATAGATAGATAAATAGATAGATAGATAGATAGATAGATAGATAGATAGATAGATAGATAGATAGATAGATAGATAGATAGATAGATAGATAGATAGATAGATAGATAGATAGATAGATAGATAGATAGATAGATAGATAGATAGATAGATAGATAGATAGATAGATAAACAGACAGACAGCCTCTCTAATGATCAGATAAACGGGAGAAATGACTGCTAAAGTTTCATTCCACTTCTCCAATACATAGATGTAATTTTTTTTTTTAAATTAAAGAAATAAAACAGACGAGATCTTCATTAAGTGTATACCTTCATCTCGACAGAACGCGCGGTAAGTGCAAATGAAATACTAGGTCGCAGAAATCTCGTGAAGTTATTCTTGGCGGGTGGGAGAAAAGTTATCATGTATTTATCCCTCAGCCGTAGAGGAGTTTATAACATTGCTGGAAATCTCAAGATTAAGTCTGAGTTTTTAATGTTACAGTGAAAGACCATTATTTGATTTTAATTCAGACCGGATGTAACTATCAATCCTCTAGTCTGGTGGAGGGGTGGCTAACATTGGTGTCATCATCATAATCATCATCATAATCATCACCATAATCATCATCATAATCACAATCATCATCATAATCATCATCATAATCATCACCATAATCATCATCATAATCACAATCATCATCATAATCATCATAATAATCCCTGGCAAAGGGGCGACCGACCCCAACCAGGCGCGTCCACAGGTGGCGGATAGTGGAACGACCTCCAGATATGGTGTGTCAGCTGCGAATTAAGTCAGCATAGCTGGACGAATAAGCAGTCGCGGACCAAACGGCGATGTCCTCCCAGCAGGACGGGGAAAGGTAACAGGTGGCACTGATACCCCCACTGAAATCCCCCATATGTCCTACGACGGGTGCATCAAGCGAGTAAGAGCCGCTATAAGCTCTAGCCACGGGGAAGGTAAACCTCGGTAAACAAACCAATCTGCTGCCTTGCAGCTACCACCGGGAGATGGAAAGGCTATGGGAGACAACCCTGAACAACAAACACAACCCGGCCTGCCGAAGACGGAGTGTGTTAGCTACGGCGCAGACACCGGGAAAAATTAGGACACACACGCTTTAGCGGTATGGAGTCATGCGACAATCTCGACTTACGTCATGGCGTCGCTCCTATCAGCTACAACCGGGGAGGAGCGGAGCCGGGTCCCTAGCCTCGAAAGGGCCCACCCAAGCAACCGGTGCCTTTGCCAACCAAATTGTCAGGGGAAGGCAAAGTAGAGCAACTGACCAACCAACCCCCTATCTTACAGTGGCTCAATGGAATGCAGAAGGAGTGAGGAACAAGAAACCGGAGTTACAAGAATTCCTCAGGGAAAATAACATTGATATAATCTGCATCCAAGAAACTCACCTAAAAGATACCCAACGATTCTTTGTACGTGGATACCAATCCTTCCGCCAAGACAGGGCAAAAAGAACTAAGGGAGGAATCCTCACACTGATTAAAACCTCAATCCCAGCAGTAGAGACACACAGATCTGGTGAGGACGAACTTGAATACATAACAGTCCAACTACTGCTGCCCAGTGGAGACTTAATGATCACAAACTGCTACAGCCCTCCAACCACAACTCTGGAGCTACACAAAGTGAAGCTTGCAGCATCGAGACACCTCATTATGAGTGACTTCAATAGCCACTCACCCAGCTGGGGCTATAACGCAACAGATCCAAGAGGAGAAGAGGTGGAAGATTGGATGGTAGAGAATAAACTAATTCTAATAAACCAACCAGAGGATAAGCCCACCTTCTATTCCAGAGTATGGAAAACAACGATCACACCAGATCTTGCTATGGCTACAGATTACATACATCGACTCACCACCAGAACAGTAAATACTCAACTTGGGGGTAGCGACCATGTACCAGTCACATTACAGATATCTGAGATAAGAAGTGCAGGAGAAATCAATATGTCTCCTAGCTGGAACTTCAAAAAAGCAAACTGGGGATTTTTTAAAGAACAAGCTGACAATTTCTGTCAGAACATTGCCCACTCAAATAACATCAATAAAAACATCTCCATCATCAGTGAGGCAATCATCCAAGCAGCAAAGAAGTCAATTCCACGAGGTAAACGACGAGACTACAAACCATACTGGAGTGACAACCTGGGAAAACTCCATAGTGAATTAAACAAAGCACGGGAAACTATGGAGCAAAATCCCACATTAGAGAACACACAGAGGCACAACAGCATAAAACAAGCTTTCAATGAACAAAAGAATGCTGAAATCCAAAGGAGCTGGCACCAGAAGACTAGCAGTCTCAACATGGAAAAGGACTCAAGCAAGCTATGGAATCTGACAAGAGTGCTAAATGAAGAAACAACAACCAGCTACTGTAAGACTGTCATCAAGGAAAATGAAAAATACCACACAGGAAAGATGGCAGCAAACATCCTGGCAGATTTCTACAAGGAAGAAAGCACCACATCACTTTCACATGCACGGATCCAAGAAGTACGTAAGGAAGTAAAAGAAAAACTGAAGCACCAAAACCCAGATATCTGCATGAAGTCACCCCTTACTATGAGAGAACTCAGTGCTGCCATAACAAAACTAAAGAACAGAAAAGCTCCAGGAAAAGATGGCATCACAAATGATATGATCAAGAACCTTGGACCTGTAGCCAGGCACAAGCTCCTCCTAATCTTCAATCAGTCATGGAGTACTGGAAAATTTCCAGATCAATGGCGAGAAGCAATCATTGTTCCCATCAGAAAGAAACAAAAGGAGAAAACAAGCAAGTCCAGCTACCGACCAGTTAGCCTACTGAGCTGTCTGGGTAAGGTAATGGAAAGAATGGTGAACTCAAGACTACTGAAACATCTGGAAAAAAACCATCTGCTTGATAACACACAGTCAGCATTTAGGAAAAATCGCAGCACCGAAGACCAACTAGTATATCTAGCCCAGGAAGTAGAAAATGCCTTTCAGGAGAAAAAGAAAATGCTGGCGGTTTTTTGTAGACTTGACAAAAGCCTTTGATAAGGTATGGAAAGAAGGACTCCTCCTTAAGATGCTCAACAGCAAAATTGAAGGGAGGATGTTCAACTGGATACGGGACTTTCTTCGATACCGCACAGCAAGAGTAAAACTTGACGGGAAACTGAGCCATCGCGTCACTCTACAACAGGGTGTGCCACAAGGAGGAGTTATCTCCCCCACACTTTTTATCATATATATATAAATGATATTGCAGAGAAACTGTCCGGGCATATCTCCAGGGCTCTTCATGCTGACGATTTTGCTGCCTGGTGTGCTGCTGAACATTTGCCTACTGCAAAGTTCAGGATGCAAGCAGCGCTAAATACCATCGGTAAATGGGCATCAGATTGGGGAGTACAGATAAACCTCTCCAAGACAGTAGCAACCTGCTTCTCTCTGTCAAATCGCCGAGAAACGATTAAACTGCAGCTAAATGGAAGTGAACTTCCAATCGAGGAAAACCCAACATACCTAGGAGTCAAGTTGGATAAGAGACTCACCTGGAAGCCGCACATAAAAGCAGTAGAACAGAGAGCAATAAGAAAGCTCTCTATTATGAAGAAACTGGCTGGCACAAGTTGGGGGCAAATACCAACATACTTAAAAAAGTCTATACAGGCACAGTCAGACCTGTACTTGAATATGGCATGTCAGCCTGGGCCACAGCATCTAAAACAAACACAGAATGTCTAGGGAAAGTGCAAAATTCAGGCTTTAGACTAATCACTGGTAGGATGAAGACTTCTCCAATCCAGGCAATGGAGCGATATACCAACATCCGCTCTCTTGATGACAGACGTGAGGAAAAGGTATTCACTCACAGTGAGAAGCTTCTACGAATGCCAAGACATCCAATGCATGCCAAACTCCATAGTGTGACAAAGAACAGGCTGAAAAGAACCAGCTTCCTAAACATCTCCAAACATTTGCATCGATGCCATGAAGACCTCCTCCCAAATCGATCTACTGAGATTGAAATGTTAATTGATTACGAGGAGCCAGACGACTGCCATGGAAATATATCTATCATCACAGAAGTCCCTGAAATAAAAAAGAAAGGCCACCTGACCCCTCAACAGCTAAAAACTTTGGCTCAAGAAATGATTGAAGAAAAGTACAACCCGAAGGAGTGGACACATGCATACACAGATGGATCTGCTGAGGGGGCAGTAAAGAACGGTAGAGGAGGCATTTTTATAAGATTCCTAAATGGAAAGATCATCCGAAAGGCCTTCCCAACTGGAAAGATCTCCTCCAATTTTAGGGCAGAAGCTATGGCACTACTGCAAGCCCTGAAGATCCTCACCAGACCTGAACAGCAGCCACAAGCTAAGATAGTAATCTTCACTGACTGCAGATCATTACTGGAATCAATACAAAACACCAGAAATGATAACATGATGAATGAGATCAGATCTGAGCTTAACATCATCCAAAGGTCATCAACCATTGCCCTTCAGTGGTTACCTGCCCATTGTGGAATCGCTGGTAATGAGAAAGCAGATGCTCTATCAAGATGTGGCAGTAAAATGGAACAATACAGCCACCCATTGCCCTATCGGGAAGCAAAAACCATCATCCACAACAAGTACAAAAATCAGTGGAAGGAGGAAGGGGATATATACAGCAGAGATGACCCAATCCACCACCTAAACAGACACCAACAGACGACAATTTTCCGCCTGAGAACTGGTCACTGCAGATTACTTGGACATCTCTATCGCCTCAAGATATCCCACACGAATGAATGCCCTTGTGGAACTGATATCCAGACTCCAGAACACATTCTCCAGAACTGTCCAACCCATGATAAATTGCGACGTGCGACCTGGCCAAAAGGTGATGAGCTCCAGCAGAAGCTATGGGGCTGCCGCGCCGACCTGGAAAAGACTGTGGACTTCGTCCTGGCGACAGGCCTGCAGATTTAGCATGACTACAAACCGAACGCAGAAGAAGAAGAAGAATCATAATAATCATCTTTTTCTTTTGGCTCATCATGCAGCATGGAGCCATCACTAACATTGTTCCGCCTGCACCAAACATTCACATCCTCTTACAGTTGTGGTTTCTGTTGCTGTTAGTTTAACTTGATGAGGTGGCCAGCCCCATGCACAACCTCATATTAAGCGCCTTGTACGACATGCATGAGAATGCATTATGTCTATTTTTTTCTTTGCCTTTCCACCCCCACCCCCCAGGAATTAGACGGAGTAGACACTGTAATAGGAAGAACTTCAAGCGGACCACTGCTTTCTTTGAAAATATTTAAGTAGACGTCTGGGAGTCGAAGAAAGAAGAAGAAGAAGGAATAGGAAGAAGAAGTCTCTCACATATTCACTTATACGAGCGGCCTTTTAGAAAGGCCGATGATCGATCCCCGTCAATAGCGAAAATGTATAGGTGAATGCATGTTTAAAACCACTGAAAAATTTAGGTACGTGCATGATATAGGGCTTTCATTTCTTCACATTTTGATATATAACACTGTGGTGAAAAATTCTAATCCACATATATAAATTGGAAAATAAATGTAAAGCCTAACGAAGTAATTCAATAGAAAGAAAGAAGAATGGTGATAGATCAGTGCGTTCACAATAGCGTACGCCTGTGTTGTAGAACGCCATAATGGCTGAATAAGAAAACCCCTTTTTCTGCTCCGTCTGCATAAACTACACGCGTGTCTAAAAATAAAACTGGTACTGTGTTTCTTAGAAAACCTTGAGATACGCAAACTGCATAATGACCTAGATACAAATACTAGCATTAATGTCATTATATACACTACGTTAACCTAAAAGACAGACGGGCTTAGAAGAGAGAGAGAGAGAGAGAGAGAGAGAGAGAGAGAGAGATGCACAGAGGAACGCATGCAATAATACCACGTCGTCTCGCGATTAAAAAGTGAACGCCAATCACACGCGAAAGGCATGAAGACCTGATTTTTTCAAATAAACAGTAAATAAAAAACACTAACGATACGAGGTTAGGTTTTGAAAACAGGTTTAAGCTCTTATTGGGAAACCTGACATTCTACTGATTTATGTCTAAGCTCCTGACATTAGTCTGACAGTACAGAAGACATCCCATCGTATAGAAGTGAACGGGTGGTAAAAACAAATACACGGCTATCCTAGAATAATACATATTTTGAACGAAGCCACTTAGCCCCATTAAACTTATATATTTGTGTGCCTTAGGACTTGCTGACAAAGAATATGTTATGTGATACGCAAATAGGCTAGTAATTAACAAATTATAGCCAAAATACTATAGTGGGGTTGTCTGACAGCACAAGATCATATTTGCTCATAATGGCATGTTTGAAAAACACTGCTTTAGGGGAAATGAGGCCAACAAGTTAAATACGATTTGATTGGCTGTAGTAATATGTAAGGCGAAACCTTATTAGTCGAACTGCAAATACTATTATTGTTGTTAATGGCTACGTGTAGGATGGGTATAATTTTTTCAAAGGCTCTTGTAAACATGGTCTCATTGGTTAGAACGTTTGATATAGTCAAATAGAAGCGTCTGTTCAGGGCCAGTTCTGAAAATAAGTTTTGTGAGAAGCAAGTGCGTTGAGATCAAGCTAATATTTTTCTAATAAAAGCCTGGGATAAGGCAGATCAAAATTGTGCCAGAATTCATGGCCAGTCAACGTTACTTGTGTATATTTCCTTGAATTGTGGTAAGCTAGACATATTTCCTATATATATTATATGAAAAATTGAATATGAAATGATAAATTGTGTCTGTATGTGTGTGGTTCAGTAGCAAACAGAAGGCAAAGCCTAGATATTGCTCCACCATGTAAAAGCTTGTCAGAGAGGAGTATAACTGCATAGGCATATATGGGATATCCAAATAGTAACATGACACCTATCCTATTGTATAGAAGGAATTAACGCTGGAATTGCAGAGGCGTTGTAACCATTAGGGAGAGGAATACTGGTGTATATTGTCACATGAGAAGCTAGCAGTTGGCCTATAGCGCTGAACTCTGTGTTTGTAATGTCCTGTACTTCAGTGTGGAAATAGATTATATATTAGTTCTGAAGAAGGAGGTACAACCTTCTTATTTCAGGGACCGTGGAACTGAAGTATTAGAGCAGCACCTGGTCTGAGTTTTGCTGGATCCAGAGGGCTGGCAGCAGACTCCTTGTCCAAGATATCGACCAGTGGTGTATTTCAAGATAACTGAGAAGCAAGCGAGCAGAGGAGACAGTTTTCCTGCCGCCGACATATGAGCTAAGAATTCGTCAGCCAGAGCAGCTCACCCTTGTATAACCCACCTTAAAATTGACTGTAATACTAAATCAAGAGGGACAGTTATTGTTTTACAAATAAGAAGAAACGGTGATCCCTTCAATATTATTTCCACCAGTAACAAACACATGAAGTCGTGATGATAAACAACAACCTAGCTTCAAAAGCCAGTATCACCTCATAATACTACATCACAACCCTACACACATATTGTAATAATATTATATGTCAGGACAAAGATCCTTTGTATAATTTTGTACATAAACATTGTGTTAACATTTGATTGTGATTCCTGATTCACTCTGTAGTTGGATCAGGATATCTATTATTGAAAGAAATTAATACATAATTTAAACGTTAACACTTGACTTACTTAAGATAGTCTTCTAGAGTGTTATATGTATGTGCTTGTCGTAGTGTTGTAAAGTGTTGTGTACCTTAATTAAAGTATTTATCTGTCTGTTGGTTGTTGTGAACTTACACTTCATCACTATCATAACCCTAGACATTCAACGTAGTCATCACAATATTCCAGAATAAGTCTGATTGAGGTCTAAATGTGGTAGCAAAGTAAGGTCATCTGTAACACACCACACTTACTAGATACAGATACCTTCACAGCTGATCTCAGTCAGTACACTAAGTCCCCTATAACTATTTATATAATCCCAACTTACCACATTTATTGGCGTCCTGTCCGGGATTTTGAATCTTCTCCTATTACATATATTGGGGGTAATTCACTTCAGGTAATAATAAAAATTTAAAAGGTATTCTTGGGTGGAAAATAAATAAGGTTGAGCTCTCAGTGCTTGTGGTTGTCCTTAGTTTAATTAGTCATAGATAAAATTGTTTAGTCAAACATTGTATAAATTTGCCTGTTAGAAAATGGCAGACCTGGCAAAATTTCGATCTGCTGCTATGCAGGCTGCTAAAGATTTGGGAATGGAGGGGCAAAGTATGATTGCTTATGTCACAACTGAATGTGACAAATTTATTGAAGGCGAAGAAAAAAGATTTGAAAAAGAGGCTGAAAGAAAGTTAGAGGCTGAAAGGGAAATTAAGAGGTTACAGATTGAGGCTGACAAAGAGGCTAAGGCATTGGAGGCAGATAGGGAGATTAAAAGGCTCCAATTAGAAGAAAAGAGATTAGCTGCAGAAAGGGAAGCAGAGGAAAGAAGACAGGCTACAGAAAGAGAAGAAAAGAGATTAGCTGCAGAAAGAGAAGCAGAGGAAAGGAGATTGACTGCAGAAAGGGAAGCAGCAAAGGAGGAGAAAAGATTGCAGAGGGAGCACGAGTTACGACTAAGGGAGCTGGAATTTCAAGGCCATGCTCCTGAAAATGGTGCCAGTCCCTTTACCTCCGATGCTACGGCTAGTCAGGGAGCCTCAACCTCAGCTATGAGTTTTCATTTAGTTTATTTTGTTGAGAAAGACGATATTATTGAGAGCTATTTAAATAGATATGAACTATTAGCTACCACGTATGGGTTAGAGAGAGAAAGGTGGAGCTTAAAGTTATCACAAGGGCTTCGTGGTACAGCTTATGATGTTTTTGCCAAAATGAGCAGAGGTGATCAAGACAATTATGACATGTTAAAGCAGGCTCTTTTGTTAAGATATGAAAAGAATGGAGAATTTTATAGAAAAAAGTTTAGGAATGCTAAACTACTGTCAGGTGAGACATATCACCAGTTCTCTGCACGGCTAGAGACATACTTGGAGAAATGGACGGCTCTGGGGAAAACCCAAGATCTTAAGGAAATGATCCTTATAGAACAACTAAGAGAGTCCATGGCTCCAGACCTGAGAAAGTTTCTCAAGTAACAAGGTGCAGAGAGGCTGGGTGAGTTACTAAATGTTGCTGAAAGATATCAGGCAGCTCAAGCAGAGGTAACAGGTAATAAAAAGAAACAGGTAGACAATTTTAAGGCACCACAAAACTTTAATAAATTTTATCATAGAGATCAGAGCAAAGGTAAGCACCAGTTTGATAGGCCACGGTATGATAATAAAAATAAAACCCCACAATTCGATGAAAGGAAATTTGATGAAAGAAAATCTTTCAACCAAGGAAGGAAGTGGTGTAAAAAGTGTAAGATGAACAATCATACCACTGAAAATTGTAGGAATAAAACTCCTAATTTTGCTGCTATGAAATCTGGGAAGAAGGGAACAAAGGTCAAACCTGAGGAACTACAGGAACCGTACCACCCCCCAGTGTGTGAAGAGGTAATCTGTAATGGAGTCACTATAAGGTGCTTATATGATACAGGTTTAGATTATGATTCAGTTGTGAGTTCTCACCTGGTGCAAGCAGATCAATACACCACAGAAACAGTGGAGATTCAAGCTGCAACCAAGGAAGTAGCGACCATGACACTCCCTATCGCTAAGATACATGTGAAAACGCGATATGTGGAGGGAGTAATCAAAGCAGCAGTGATAAATGAGCCAATCTACCCTCTGATATTGGGGTGTAGATATGTCTTCTTGGGAAATCCCAAGAGACCTGTGATATTGGCAACAGTGCAGACCAGATCACAGTCTAAAAAGGAGGAGGATAATCTAATAAATACTCATCCAGATGAGATGAGGAAGGCACAGACGGAGGACAAAACACTCAAGCCGTGTTTCAAGAAATTGCCCAAATGTCATACACCTCCAGGCAAGGGAGAATTTTATATGAAGAACAAGTTGATTTATAGGAAGGCTGGATCTGAATCCAATGGTCACGGACAGCTGGTCCTTCCCACTTCATATAGGACTAAAGTGTTGGAACTAGGGCATGCGATTCCCTTCAGTGGTCATATGGGGATCAGCGCAACGGGACAGCGTATAGCTTGTCATTATTTCTGGCCAGGGATAACTGAAGATATCAAAAGATATGTAAAATCCTGTCCAGAATGCCAACGAGTAGCACCTAAGCATTGGACTGCACCAGCAACTCTAGGGGAAATGCCCATAGTGGAAACACCCTTTGAGAGAGTTGCCGTGGACATTGTGGGACCTCTCACTCGAACCAAGAGGAGGAACAGCTACATTCTGACTCTGGTGGACACCTGTTCTATGTGGGGAGAGGCGGTAGCCCTGTCATCCATTGACTCTAAACATGTGGCAGAGGCATTACTCACAATTTTCACAAGGTTAGGCTTTCCCAACCAAATCTTGACTGATAATGGCTCTCAGTTCAAGGGGAAACTAACAGAAGAAGTTTTCAGGATCTTTCAGGCCAAACACTTCCATTGTATCCTGTACCATCCCCAAGGAAACGGCCAAGTGGAAAGATTTAATGGTACTTTGATGTCGATCCTGAGAAAGTTGGCACATGAAAAACCAGATACATGGGACCAGTACCTTCACGCCGCCCTCTTTGCTTATCGGGAGGTACCCCATAGTTCAACCGGTATGGCCCCGGCAAAATTATTATTTGGAAGGCCAATAAAAGGTCCACTCGAAGCTCTGTTAAGAACGTGGACTGATGAAAAGGCAGAGGAAAATATTATATCATCATACCAATATGTGAATGAGCTGACCACTCGTTTAAAAACTGGCTGGAAACTTGCCAATGAAAATTTGAGACAAGCCAGAAAAAAACATGCTGCCTATTACAACAAGAAAGCTAAAGACAGAGATTTGGCTGTGGGAGAGAAGGTACTGCTTCTTCTACCCGGTAGTCAGAATAAGTTGCAAATTGGATGGCAAGGTCCATATACAGTTCTAGAGAAGGTGTCTAGTACAAATTATAAGATAGATAAGAAGGGGAAAGAAAAAATCTATCATGTGAATCTCCTGAAGAAATATTTGGAAAGAGAAAATCAGGAAGAGACACATTTGTTGACCTTGTCTATTGCAATGGAGATGAAAAAAGAACCACTTTCATCATTTGAATATCCATTACACCCCTGTGAGACAGCGGCACAGGTGACAATCAGTACACATTTAACGAACGATCAGAAGGAGAGAGTGCAACAGGTTCTAGATGATCATACAGAGGTGCTAACGGACCGACCGGGGCATACAAACTTATTGGAATATGATATGAAACTTATAGACCTCACACCTGTATGTATGAAGGCATATTCGATTCCTTTCGCTAAGGAGAAAGCCTTGAAGGAAGAGATAGACTATTTGTTGAAGGAAGGAATCATTTCACACAGTGAATCTTCGTATAGTTCCAGTGTGGTGCTCTTAAGAAAACCCTCTGGAGAACATAGACTCTGTATAGATTACAGGAGACTGAATGCTATCACAGAAGGTCAGGTGGATCCATTGCCGGATACAAATCAGTTGTTTGCCAGGCTAAATAAATCTAAATATTTCTCAAAAGTGGATCTGAGCAAAGGATACTATCAGATTCCAGTAAAGCCTGAGGTTAGACCTTATCTCGCTTTTAGTACCTCAGAGGGACGCTATGAATTTAACAGATTGCCATTTGGATTGAAGAATGCGCCTAGTGTCTTCTCTAGAATGATGAGAAAATTGTTGGATCCTCTGAATAATCCATGCATCACAAACTTCATGGATGATATCCTTATAGCGACAGAAACATTTGAGGAACACATTGACTCTCTGAACATGTTGTTTAATCGACTTAGAGAAGCGAATTTGACAGCCCGACCAACCAAATGTTGCGTTGGATGTAAAGAACTAGAATTCTTGGGACACACAGTCCATCAGGGAAACATGACCCCTGACCCCAAGAATTTAGAGAAACTAAGAAAAGCCCCGAGGCCACAAACAAAGAAAGACGTGAGATCCTTTGTCTCATTATGTGGTTTCTACCAAAAGTATATCAAAAACTTTAATTCCATATGTGCACCGTTGACTGATTTGACACGCAAAGGAAATCCAGATCGAATTACCTGGACAGCACAGTGTGAATTAGCATACCAAGAATTGAAGGAAAAGCTCACAAGCAAACCTATTTTGAAATTACCTGACTTGAGTCAAGAATTCATTGTGAGAACGGATGCAAGTAATATCGGTTTGGGCGCTACCCTGTTACAGAAGTCAGATTCACTGGATGGGGAATTAACCCCAGTGGCATATGCTAGCAGAAAGTTGAATAAAGCTGAAAAACATTATTCAACTAGCGAAAAAGAATGTCTTGCAGTAATATAGGCGATCAAGAAATTCAATATTTATCTGTATGGGAAGGCATTAAAGTTGCAAACGGATCACAAACCCCTGGCTTTTCTAGCGCAGGCTAGGCATGAAAATACGAGGTTACTCCGATGGTCATTGCTTTTGCAACCATTTCAGTTCAGCATAGAATATATTTCTGGAAAAAAACTAACCTGGGTGCTGATTTTCTAAGCCGCCATCCGTGTGATGAGAATCACCGTGATCACCAGGAATAATATTAGATTTCTCTATGTGTATATAGAATTATGGACTGACATATGATGTCTGTTTTAAGTGGGGAGAATTTGTGGTGAAAAATTCTAATCCACATATATAAATTAGAAAATAAATGTAAAGCCTAACGAAGTAATTCAATAGAAAGAAAGAAGAATGGTGATAGATCAGTGCGTTCACAATAGCGTACGCCTGTGTTGTAGAACGCCATAATGGCTGAACAAGAAAACCCCTTTTTCTGCTCCGTCTGCATAAACTACACGCGTGTCTAAAAATAAAACTGGTACTGTGTTTCTTAGAAAACCTTGAGATACGCAAACTGCATAATGACCTAGATACAAATACTAGCATTAATGTCATTATATACACTACGTTAACCTAAAAGACAGACGGGCTTAGAAGAGAGAGAGAGATGCACGGAGGAACGCATGCAATAATACCACGTCGTCTCGCGATTAAAAAGTGAACGCCAATCACACGCGAAAGGCATGAAGACCTGATTTTTTCAAATAAACAGTAAATAAAAAAACACTAACGATACGAGGTTAGGTTTTGAAAACAGGTTTAAGCTCTTATTGGGAAACCTGACATTCTACTGATTTATGTCTAAGCTCCTGACATTAGTCTGACAGTACAGAAGACATCCCATCGTATAGAAGTGAACGGGTGGTAAAAAACAAATACACGGCTATCCTAGAATAATACATATTTTGAACGAAGCCACTTAGCCCCATTAAACTTATATATTTGTGTGCCTTAGGACTTGCTGACAAAGAATATGTTATGTGATACGCAAATAGGCTAGTAATTAACAAATTATAGCCAAAATACTATAGTGGGGTTGTCTGACAGCACAAGATCATATTTGCTCATAATGGCATGTTTGAAAAACACTGCTTTAGGGGAAATGAGGCCAACAAGTTAAATACGATTTGATTGGCTGTAGTAATATGTAAGGCGAAACCTTATTAGTCGAACTGCAAATACTATTATTGTTGTTAATGGCTACGTGTAGGATGGGTATAATTTTTTCAAAGGCTCTTGTAAACATGGTCTCATTGGTTAGAACGTTTGATATAGTCAAATAGAAGCGTCTGTTCAGGGCCAGTTTTGAAAATAAGTTTTGTGAGAAGCAAGTGCGTTGAGATCAAGCTAATATTTTTCTAATAAAAGCCTGGGATAAGGCAGATCAAAATTGTGCCAGAATTCATGGCCAGTCAACGTTACTTGTGTATATTTCCTTGAATTGTGGTAAGCTAGACATATTTCCTATGTATATATATATTATATGAAAAATTGAATATGAAATGATAAATTGTGTCTGTATGTGTGTGGTTCAGTAGCAAACAGAAGGCAAAGCCTAGATATTGCTCCACCATGTAAAAGCTTGTCAGAGAGGAGTATAACTGCATAGGCATATATGGGATTGCCAAATAGTAACATGACACCTATCCTATTGTATAGAAGGAATTAACGCTGGAATTGCAGAGGCGTTGTAACCATTAGGGAGAGGAATACTGGTGTATATTGTCACATGAGAAGCTAGCAGTTGGCCTATAGCGCTGAACTCTGTGTTTGTAATGTCCTGTACTTCAGTGTGGAAATAGATTATATATTAGTTCTGAAGAAGGAGGTACAACCTTCTTATTTCAGGGACCGTGGTACTGAAGTATTAGAGCAGCACCTGGTCTGAGTTTTGCTGGATCCAGAGGGCTGGCAGCAGACTCCTTGTTCAAGATATCGACCAGTGGTGTATTTCAAGATAACTGAGAAGCAAGCGAGCAGAGGAGACAGTTTTCCTGCCGCCGACATATGAGCTAAGAATTCGTCAGCAAGAGCAGCTCACCCTTGTATAACCCACCTTAAAATTGACTGTAATACTAAATCAAGAGGGACAGTTATTGTTTTACAAATAAAAAGAAACGGTGATCCCTTCAATATTATTTCCACCAGTAACAAACACATGAAGTCGTGACGACAAACAACAACCTAGCTTCAAAAGCCAGTATTACCTCATAATACTACATCACAACCCTAAAAACATATATTGTAATAATATTATATGTCAGGACAAAGATCCTTTGTATAATTTTGTACATAAACATTGTGTTTACATTTGATTGTGATTCCTGATTCACTCTGTAGTTGGATCAGGACATCTATTATTGAAAGAAATTAATACATAATTTAAAAGTTCACACTTGACTTACTTAAGATAGTCTTCTAGAGTGTTATATGTATGTGCTTGTCGTAGTGTTGTAAAGTGTTGTGTACCTTAATTAAAGTATTTATCTGTCTGTTGGTTGTTGTGAACTTACACTTCATCACTATCATAACCCTAGACATTCAACGTAGTCATCACAATATTCCAGAATAAGTCTGATTGAGGTCTAAATGTGGTAGCAAAGTAAGGTCATCTGTAACACACCACACTTACTAGATACAGATACCTTCACAGCTGATCTCAGTCAGTACACTAAGTCCCCTATAACTATTTATATAATCCCAACTTACCACAAACACTTTATGTTATCTTTATAAATAAATTATTTAGTGCAGATCGATCATCGGCCTTTCTAAAAGGCCGCACGTATACTAAGAGTTTAACAACTACTAGTGAAATTAAGTTCAAAGAAAGCAGTGGTCAGCCTGAGGCTGTTGATATCTCCGTAGATTTTCTCCAGGAATGGTACTGGTGATGGCCATATGCGTTTTCTCTGTTCCTCATATGTTGGGCACCTTTGAAGCAGATGTTCAGCAGTCGTTTTATCGGTGCCACAGTCACACTCATCAGTAGTTCCTATCTTTAATTTGTTGAATAGATGGTAATCTGTTATGACCCGTGCGAAGTCTGAAGATTACCACTTGTTCACTTCTGCTGAGCTGGTAATATGGATCATTTTTTTTAATGGCCTGGATGCTCTGCTTCCCACTTGTGCCTGTATCTGCGCTTGATGAAACTCTTGGCCTCCTCATAAGTTATGTTTGTGTCAAGTTGAGGAAGCTTTCCCCCTTCCTTTGCCAATCTGTCAACCTCTTCATTTCCAGGGATGTTGCAGTGAGAAGGGATCCACTGTATCACGATTCTTTTGTATTGCTGACATAGTCTGTGAAGTGTAACTCTTAGGTCATCCAGTACAGCATTACTTTGACTTTTCAGCGTTTAATTTAAATGTAAGTTTGTCATAAATCTCGAATGGTACACATCATCATCAAGCACCTTGTCTTGTGGTGTAGGAGATCATGTCTCTCCACAACTTCCTGCCTCCAGTACTGTTTATATCAATTCAGTTATTGATTCCTTTCCATGCCACGATGTTAGACTGTCCATTATCTTCTCGCTGTGCTGCCCCTTTATATCTTTCTTTTTCCTTCAGTCTTTTCTGTTATCACAATAAATTCTAGCGGTCTTTTCTCATTACAATTACAACATGAACAAGGCCCATTGAGGAAATTGGTAGCTTTACTGTGACCACGCAATGCTCGGGTGAATAGCTACATCTGAGTTATAATATACAAATTAACATATAATAGGGAATTAGTGAACAATACAACATCGCTGCATGCTCCGTCTGCTGCATTGCCTTTAGATAATATATAGTTTAATATAATAAATTACAAAGCAAACTTATAACGTACAACGAAAACGTGCAGTATTATTTGTCACATTTAATTGTTACAAAACTAAAACGTAGGTTCACAATAGTTGACACTGGGGTCGGGAGCTGTTAATCAAAAGAGCTCTTAGACAAAACAAAAGGCATAACTCATGTTATTTTGAAGAACTACGTGCAGATCACTGGGCGCTGCACATCTGTGCATTGTATACTACTGGGAACTTTGAGTGACAACTATTTTAAGTTTGATACGATGGTTTTCACACCTTGGGGTCGTTTTAGGACAAATATAAATTTAACGAGAGAAAGGAATGTAATGTTGATTGATGTTAATTATATTTAGGAAAAGGAATTTTATTTTAACCATAAGCATTGAACACCTCTGCGTGTGAATGGGACATTGTTTATGTAGACACATTGCGATTAATAGTTTTGTATTTTTTATTTATGAGAATATTTGTAGAAGTGTATTTGTGTCGAATATCTGGGACGTGAGAAAGAGTCATTAGATTTAACAAAACAGGCTGAAGTAAGCATTTGCTCTGTCAGCAGTGATGACAGAAATCATGAACTCCTGACACTTTCCCATAGAACAGCAGAGAAAACAGGTGCCAGGTGCAAAATGAAAGGGTACAACTACTATTGTTAGCACGGTCAACTTCAGATAGAAAGTTTTAGAGATCAAGACAGACCGAGAGAGAGCTTAGAGATTTTAGACAGGCAACTTGATAATTAGGACAAATAAAAATGTAAGAAGTTTATTATAAACCCGTGTGCTGGATTAGCCAGTACATGGACAAATGATAAAGTAGTACAGATGTATAGATTTTTATAGATAATGTTTTTATAGAGAATAGCTAATAATAAATGTTAAGAAGAGCATTTCTATGTAGTCTTAGCTAGTGTTAGAATAACTTCTCTTTTAAGTACAGATAATTGGAAAGAGTATTTCGTCGAGCCTTAGAGTTTTGGGACGATTCTGTAGTGCTCCTATATAATTTGTGGTTTGCTTTAGAAGGGCGGATTATTTGTTGAGTAGTAGAGTTTGGGCATGGCTCTGAATATTCCGAAAAACTCTGAGGATTGTAACGAAGTAAGAAAGAGAGATAGTGGTTCTGTCACAAAACGTTTTGTGCATGTACTTTTGCGCCCTTCTTTCTCTCCCTTCTTTCTCTCCCTCATCGCCCTATTATTTGACATATTTTATACACCTACAATTTTTGCCGAGCCGCTCCCAGTCTTATTTACGTTTCACCATGTGAATCATAGCACGACAAAGCTAATTAGACAGGCCAGCGAATAATACTTTTATCACCTAAGTCGTCTAGCCACCTTTGATTGAGACGATCTTTGTTGACACAAGGTGGTCGCGCACGATCGATGAAAAGAAAGCCAGATTGGCTGTCTAAGAAATCCGTCTGAGAAATGTACGCCAACACTGTTAATACACGTACGCCAATACCCATTGTTAATATTCTTTGCTCTCTTTTCAGACCCCGGTAACACACACACACACACACACACACACACACACACACACACACACACACACACACACACACACACACACACACACACACACACACACACACACACACACACACACACACACACACACACACACACACACACACACACACACACACACACACACACACACACACACACACACACACACACACACACACACACACACACACACACACACACACACACACACACACACACACACACACACACACACACACACACACACACACACACACACACACACACACACACACACACACACACACACACACACACACACACACACACACACACACACACACACACACACACACACACACACACACACAGAGAGAGAGAGAGAAGACACTAACACACATACAGAGGACTAACTCACACACACACACACACACACACAGAAGACACTAACACACGCACACAAAAGACAGTAACACACACATACACACAGAGAGAAGTCACACACATGCAGAAGACACTAACACATACATATATACATAAATACATCCACACATAGAAGACACACGCATACACACACACACCAAAGACACTAACACACATACTCACACAGAAGACACTAACAAACACAAATACAAACACACACAGATACACTCATACATACACACACACATATATATATATTTATGCAAACACGTTATTAAAGTAAAGTAAGAGCGTCCGATTGGCTGTGTGGTTAGAGCCCTGGCCTCTTGCGACAAAGGTACCGCATTCAAAACATGGTGCCGTCACGCCCCAGTCTTCCCAGCTGTAAGTTGGTACCGGACTCAGCTCTTGAGTTAGAGAAATCAAAGGCAGCGAGGAATGGTACTGGTCACCGTCACCTCTCGAAGCTAAACCTTGTACAGTGAAGTCTCTAACACTTCACTTCACTACCGCAGTACCTTAGGTTTTATGTACAACAAATCAGTTTGTTTTTTTATCACATAAAGTGCAGACTTGAACTATCTCACTACAGCCAAAGGGGTTTACATGGCTGCCCCTTGGAGGGAAAATTCACCCTGTTATGGTGCACGCAGCACCTTGTGGTGCACACACAAATTAACGGAGCCAGCGACGTGGTTTGATTGATTGAATTAGAGCAAGAAGTAGAGTCAGAAGCGTATGTCTAGAATTGAATTAAGGAGCGAAAATTGAATGAGTCATCGTGCAAGATTTGTTTTTACAGAGTATACAAGTGTATATAATCTCAGAATAATGTTTATAACAAACAGTGACGAGATAGCAACTTTTAACATTATCTGGTGCAAGGCTTTGATCATAGAATTAACACAACGATGCAGTTGCATTTCTCAGTATAATGATGTTGCAGATTTTCGTGTAAGTTTCCAGGGGTTTCCGGGTATACAAAGAAAGAATGGAGCTGTAGGAACCACCGCCGTGAGAGTAGATGAATGCTGTGGTACAGGCTTCTTGCAACGGCATCAGCCACGTGCTGGCTCCATGCTCCATCAGGAGCTAAAAGGGAAACAAATGAACTGTATCTCCATCTGTATCTGGTAACTGTATCTCCATCTGTATCTGGTAACTGTATCTTCATCTGTATCTGGTAACTGTATCTCCATCTGTATCTGGTAACTGTATCTCCATCTGTATCTGGTAACTGTATCTCCATCTGTATCTGGTAACTGTATCTCCATCTGTATCTGGTAACTGTATCTCCATCTGTATCTGGTAACTGTATCTCCATCTGTATCTGGTAACTGTATCTCCATCTGTATCTGGTAACTGTATCTCCATCTGTATCTTATAACTTTATGGATATACCGTAGACTGTTTCATTTAGTGATATCATTCCAGATAAAAAAATTGAAAACTTAAAACCTTCCAATTTATATTTTATGGGAGGGGAATAAAAAAATTTGTGACTTTCAATTTATTTTTTTCTATTGTTTGAAATTAATTCAAGCCTAAATGAGCGGTATTTTAGCAATAATTCTTTGTCATTGGAAGTAAGAAAGAGAATTCTTCATTGTTAAATAGAACCAATCCTGACATATGGGATTGAGACATGGACAATTAGTAAAGAAGTAGGGAAGGCACTAGAAGCCACAGAGATGTGGTTTTACAGAAGAATGTTAAAAATACCAAGGACAGCCAGAAATAGTAATGAGGATGTCCAGAAAGAGGCCAATGCGCAAGAGAAATTTATTTCACAAGTTAGAAAGAAACAATCCACTTTTTTGAGCATGTTGTGAGGAGAGGAAAGCTGAAATATATCGTAACAACAGGTAAGATTGAAGGAAAAAGAGATAGGGGAAGACAAAGAGAGCAAATAATGGACAGTTTGACATCGTGGCATGGAAAGAAGTCAACAACAGAATTGATAAATTGTACTGGAGACAGGAAGTTGTGGAGACACATGATCTCCTAGAAGAAGAAGAAGAAGCAGAAGAAGAACCACATTTGACCAGTAACTGTTAATGTAAAAGTTCTGATACTTCAAGACTGCCCTGAATATGATATATTGAGGCAAACCCACTGGCCCAGAGAAACAACACTGGAAGCAAAAGTATACGCTGAATGAACTGCAAAAGACAGTGAAGTGTATACAAGAAACAACATTGCAGATATAGACAATATATTTCAAGCGAATGAAAGAAGAATAAGAAGAAAAAGATTGATATTTCTTTTTCATAAATTAGCTTATTTACATTGGATTGCATTCTTTCTTTTCAGTAGGGCAAAAAATGGGGGTAAAGATATTTGTGGTGTCACAGAAAACGAAGGTCTGAGTTTTTGTGACACAGGGTGACCCCGGGGGGGGGGGGGGGGGAGTTAAAATAAGACAAAAGTTGCATGACTTCATTTGTGGACGACCTCTTTACGTATTTTCATGGCAGTAAAAGGGTAACATAATAGGATAGTTTGGTTTGGTTTGAAGGACTATCTTCATTGCACACGGACTACTCCATCAGTCCTCCGATCTCCTCCCTTAGATCACAAGGAGGATCTCAGCACAGTGCACGAACTCAGTAGCACCGGCGAGAATCCCAATGTATGTACATAGGAATCACACATTCTATAAATATTTTTCTTGTGGGTAGGTTTCCAATTTTTAAATTTTGCCAGGACAGCGGCTTGATAGGCCTACTCTTTACGATTTCCAACTACCGTGGGATTTTTAACGTGCGCTACTTGCACACGGGACCTCCTATTTTTTTCGCCATTATCCGAGAAGGCTAGGTATCCGATCTCACTACCCAGGAGACCAGGGGGGAGTACGACATCATTAGGACCACTAGTTCTGAAAAAATATATTTCCATAAATTATTTTCCCTGTACTGTGAATCGAACCCGGTACCTCTAAAATTCGAGGCAGACGCCATACCTCTTAGCCACTCCGACCCCCAATAATAATAGGATAGTAAAATACAGCAAATAAAAGAATAACATGTAATTAAAAATTTGAGTGTGAAGAAAATAAAAGCAGCTTTGGGAAAAACCAGAAGAAAAAACAACAACAAATTTCCCATCGTGCAATACGAAACCCAGTAACCTAAGCTATCGCACCACGCTCAATCAGCTCTGTTATTAAGTCGGAAAATTTGTGGGGTAACACAAGAAAATATATCATGTGACTTTTTAAAATTTGAAATACTAAAAGAATGTATTAATCGGGATTTCCAATTAAGCCTAAGAATGCCAACTGTTCTTTTGCCATCTGCCAGTTGTCCGTAGAAGACATCGAGAATTTCGGCTACCACGACAAGAATGGTAAACTACGAGCCAGGGGTCCAGACCTCCAGTACGACCCCCAGAGTCCGCTGGGAGGACAACATTAGACAATCTCCAAAGGACCGAGGACTAGATTGGAACCAGGCCAGGAAGAAGACAGCCGATAGGATAGTTTGGCGCTCTTTCTTCCATAACTCTACACCTCACGGTAGAAGAGGAACGACTAAGTAAGTAAGTAATAATGCAGAAGTTGCGAAGGGTATTTCCTTCTCTTTAGCTATAAGATGACATCAAACGTCCCAACATAATATTTCTAAGTGGGATTTCTAGATTCTTGGACTGTTTTAGTAGAGATCAAGGCTACAGTCATATAAGTATGCCAATTTGTGATTACGTGGCTTATTTTTAAGTGAGTGAATATAGAGGGACATACATATATGCATACACACATACAGGCATTCTTACATACATACCTACAGGTGCTTGCGTAGAATAGAAGGATTAAAATGGTATGACAAGGTCACCAACGTGGAACTGATGACAAGAACCATATAAGTGCCAGTGGAACAATAGATGAGAAGAAGACGATGGCGATGGATAGGACACACACTGAGGAAACCTGTTGATAGCATTACAATGCAGTCCTTGTTCTGGAACCCCCAGGGCAAGAGATGCAGAGGTAGACCAAGAAGCACATGGAGAAGAGAGGTGAAAATGGTGAGAACGTGGAAAAAACTTGAGACGATGGCACGTGACTGGAGCACTTGGCATGTGTTTGTTGAAGGCCTATGCTCCTTGGGGAGCGGAGGGTTATGAATGAATGAATGAATACAGACATTCATTCATCACAGATCACCTTTGGTTTATGTACAGAGAGTTTGGTGTTACACTCGTATTTTCTTCATTTTCGAGTATTAGTGATTGAACAAGGTTATTTTTTTAAATAATCTGTTAATGGCATAATGATTGTTTTAATATGTACGCATAAATATGATGTGAATAATTAAAAAAAATATTAGTTCATAGAAACGGTGAATATTTCAGCAATATGTGTACATAGTTCATCAATCAATCAATACCCTCTAGCTCCCCGAGGAGCCCAGGCCTTCAACAATTGTGGCCAAGTCGTGTGCCAACAGTTATGGTATGAACATTTCACCAATATGTATTCACTAGTGTATCTGCCCGTCATAAGATGGAAATTAAATTCAAAAGCAGCAATACCTGCCGGCAATTTTACTTATTCAAAAGTATTAAAAAACCCACTGTGCATCACTACAGTACACGAACTACGTAGCAGCAGCGCGGATCTCAATGTGTGTATACGTGATCACACATTCTATAAATATATTTTTGTGCACACCGTCATTTGCGCACTTTTCTTTGTCGAGTGTTACTATTTTCGGGAGAGTACATATAAGGGAAACAATACAATTAATGTCTAACTTTTAACCAAAATTGCATCCCTTAGCGTTACTGACAGAAAAAGCTGGGATTTTAGCCCAAGGTAGTTCCCGGGAGACATAGAAGTAAGAGGACTACTGCACCTTCAGGCATGTCGTACAAGGCTACTAATATGAGGCTGCGCATAAGACTGGTAACCTCATCACGTAAGACACATTGCTACATAAACCACCAATGCTTGAGCACGTGAATGCTTGGGAAACAGCGGAAATGGTGGCTGCATGCTCCTTAAGGAGAGGAGAGGAAAATGATGATGATGTGTACATAGCTGTGGCGTGAAGACTTCAATAATATGTGTACATAGCTGTGGTGTGAAGACTTCAATAATATGTGTACATAGCTGTGGTGTGAAGACTTCAATAATATGTGTACATAGCTGTGGTGTGAAGACTTCAATAATATGTGTACATAGCTGTGGCGTGAAGACTTCAATAATATGTGTACATAGCTGTGGTGTGAAGACTTCAATAATATGTGTACATAGCTGTGGTGTGAAGACTTCAATAATATGTGTACATAGTGTGGTGTGAAGACTTCAGTAATATGTGTACATAGCTGTGGTGTGAAGACTTCAATAATATGTGTATGTCGTGGAATATTCTAATCCACATATATAAATTATCAAGTAAATATAAAGCCTAATAAATACATATAATAAATAAAGGAAGAAGAATGGTAAAGAACAGTGCTGTCACAATGACTGTACTCGAAATCCCCTTGTTTTCTACTGCGTATGCAAATTGTAACGTTTCACGTTGATATTAAAGGCCTTCTGCAACATACACGCGTTTCCCAAACACACAATAAAATGTGCTGCCTTTCTAAGAAAAACCTTGAAATATGCAAGTTGACCTAAATTTTAAATTCCATTCATGTCTTTTTCTACACTATGTTACCAAGATCAAAAGACAGATGGACAAAAGGATAGCGAGAAGGGAGAGGCAGAAAGCCGAACACTAAACACGCTTCGCGCGATACACAAATGCTGCCATCACGCGTGTAAGACTACATGCACTAACTTTTTTTCGGACGGACAGTGATAAATTCACTACCCTTCCCAGAGTTAGGTTTTAAAATCATAAAAAAACGCTTATTAGGAAAGATAACAATAGATGGGTTTACGGTTGAAAACATAACAGTACCCAGACAGCACATCTTCGAAACAGGAGGTAGAAAATACATATTTTGAACGCAGCCACGTAGCTCTTTTAAATTTGGATATTTGGGTTCCTTAGGGCTTACTGACCAAGAATATGTAAAACGTTACGCAAATAGTCCAGGAATTAATAAATTATAACCAAAATAAAATAGTGGGGATGCCTGACAACATGAAATCATTTCTGCTCATAAAATTTTTTTATAACGTGTTTGAAAAAAATCTTACGTTACAGAATTAGCCTACCATGTAAACTCCAAATTGATTGGAGCGCAACAAATGAAAGACTAACCACGATTGGTCGGGCTATAAATGCTATCTTGGTTGTTAGGGAGACGTAGGAAGGTAACATTTTTTCAAACACTTGTCGAAACGGGGCCTCATTGGCTAGACTCGCTGATATAATCACTTAGGAGCGTTAGTTCGAAACCACTTGTTTAAATAAGCTTGATAAAGCATCAGTGCGTTGAAGCCAGCTCATATTTTTGCTAAATAAAAGCCTGGAACATAAGCAGAGGGGAATTTGTGCCAGTAATTGTGCCAGAATTCATTGCTAATCAACGTATCTGTGTTTATTTCCATGAAATTGTGGTAAGCTTGAACCATTCAGTATCTTTTAATGAAAATTGAATGTAAATTGTTAATTTATGCCTGTATATATATGTGTAGTTCAGTGGCAAACAGGAGATAAAGCCTATAATGCTCCAGCCTGAACAGAGGGTGTCGGAGGGAAGTAAAACGGCATGGAATGGCCAAATAGTACACTGACACCTGGATGATTGATTAGACAGAAAAAATGCTGGAAGTGCAGAGGCGTGGTAACCATTAAGGAGGTAAATACTGGTATAAAGTATTTCAGATGAAGCTGACAGTTGGCCTAACGCTCTGAACTCAATGTTTGTGTTGTATTGTGCTCAGTGTAGAACTAGAGTATCAATTAGTTATGAAGTAGAAGGTACATCCTTCTTGTTTTCAGGGACCGTGGTCTTGATGGTACTGAGCAGCACCTGGTCAGAGCTTTGCTGAATCCAGAGTCGGACAGCATACTCCTTGGTCTTTTTAGCTATCAGTGAGGTGTCTCCAGAGCCCAGGGGAGAATTCGAGCAGAGGAGTCCTTTCCTGCCACCATCACGCAAGATAAGCTGATTTGGCCAGCTGAGCTCAACATTATGTCCCTCATCTTGAAATGACTTTGTAAAAATAACATTCAGAGGGGAATTTAATTGTCTTAATATCAGGAACTGAGAACATCTCCAATACTAGTCCCAAAAGACAAACTATTGAAGTCATGATGACAAATACCAACAGAGCTTGAACAAAACAAAACCAGTATTACCTCATATTACCACTACACAACTGACACACATAGGATATTTTAATAATATATGTCACTACAATATTCATATTGATAAAGTCTGTACATATACTTGTAATTAAAATTGATTGTGATTCCTGGTTCCTTTGTATTTGAATCAGGACACATATACCTTTATGATAACCATGAATACATATTGTTATTTGAAAAGTTATCAGTGACTCCTTAAGATATTCTCATAGAGTGTTATATGTATGTGAGTGTCACAGTGTTGTCAAGAGTAGTGGATTAAATTAAATTGTTTATCTGTCTGTTGTTGTGACTTACACTTCATCTTACACATACCCTAGACACATAACGTAGTCATCACACTATTCCAGAATAATTCTGACTGAGATATATAGATATGTGGTAGCAAGTAAGGTTATCTATAATACACTACTCTTAATAGATATAGATACCTTCACAGCTGATCTCAGTCAGTACACTAAGTCCCCTATAAATATTTATAACATCCCACTTCACCACAGTGTACATAGCTGTGGCGTGAAGACTTCAATAATATGTGTAAATAGCTGCGGTGTGAAGACCTCAACAAAATATGTACATAGATGTTCTAGTGAAGATCTCACAATATGGGTACTGTCGTGTATGATTTATCAGATAGGTAATAGATGTTTATAGCCCTGTCTGAGCAGAGGTGATAGTGATGACAATGTGAAAATAAGGGGTAAGATATCGTTTTTATCACGAGGTGATCGTGTAAGAGAAAGGACAGTCTCTGGATAGAATAATTTATCTAATCCAGCCTATCTGGACGACGATATTTAAATCAGACGCACTTTCTCTCCTTGTACGAAAATACAAGTTACACTGCACTCACATGCACACAATTCTGTGACAAATACGTACGAACGTGAAAATAAATTATGGATAACTTATAATAGATAGGGGTTGACCGACACAATAACTAAAGGTTTAATAAAGTTTATTATAAATAGATAATCACAACATAAATCATATGCATCAAGAGATCATGGTTTACAGACAAAAATGAAAATTAATCAAATAGGTTCTCCCCTCTGGTAAAGGAAAAGAAAGGACGATCCCAACAGAGGTTAATTAACCCAAAAGATCAAAGGTCAACAATAAGTTATGAAATAGTCAGTATGGGAAAAGAATAGGTTCCTAATGTAAACTATCCCGTGACTAATCAGATTATTGAGATTAAAAAAAAGAAAGAAGAAACCATATAAGTATATGATGTTAACAAAAGACATAAGTTTCTTTCTCTGTTCATTTAATTCACATACACGCAGTGGCCACTTTCAGATGCACTTACCCCAGTAGTTGTCGCAGGCATTCCAAGGAAATACACTAATAAGTAATATACATATTTAGAGTCAAATTTAAGTTTGCCAAATCCAGCCCCAGACTCTCCGTAGTTGCTGACTGCAAATTTCACAGGAGTCGCTAGAGTCGGTGTTAAATTTTTTGACCTGGTTACAATAAGTTTCTGTTGGTTGGAGTAAGGTTTATGCGTGCTGATCGCCGATGTAGAATAAATAGAACATATACAGTTCCTAGGTGGTTTAGCCTCAGGTGACAGAAACGCTAGGTTTAAGTTACACAAATGTTGCTGACAATATATTGCGTCACAGCTGGCTGCTGAGATTTATAAAAGTAAATCTGGTAATAGTTCTGGCCCAGTTAATATTATAATTCAATGGTTCTATTCTGGTTTCTCTCATGAAAATGAGGAAAATTGGACCGCACAGGTCACAGCAAGAAGCTCATCAATATTAAATTATCTTAGATGCTTATAATATTATAAGTTCGTATGATCATAAGTTCATATGGCCATAAGAAAAGCCGCTAGTACTCAGGTTTTGACCAGCCATAATCAGAAAACTGAAACCCTCCACGAAAATCTAGTAATATTCACTCTGTACGAGAAATCTTAAGATAACGAGCTAGTGAATTCAGATAGATTTCTGGCAACTGATCATGGCTATCGGAGAGACATGGTAATTGATATGTTCCGTACTATCGTTCTTTAATGTGAAAGTCCCACCACTGCCAGACCCGAGCCAATTTGCCGTTCGATTTCTTGAATCAAAGGTAATTTTACCACCTCTTGACTTTCATCATCTCTGCCTTGCCGAAAATCAGCTACGCAATTTTCACCTGGAAGTTTTACAACCCAAGGTCCGTCTCACTGAATATCGTGTGTTCCCCTGATCAAAGAATCTATTACGCCATGCTCCGCGCTTAGCTCTCTGTTTCACATAGGGCTTGATTGCCAGATGGCCCCCGTGTTAATTAAACTGGTGAATCCTTCGTTCATGTAGCAAAAGTATACTCTAGATGGGGAGGGGCAAAAGTGGATGATTACTGCTGCACTATTTTCATCTGTGACAGGTACACAGACATAGTGTGAATATTTCAGGTTATTATTTTCATAATTTGTTCTCTCTCTCTCTCTCTCTCTCTTGCTGTCCCTCCCTAAGGTGCATAGCACCACCATTGGCCTTGTCGTCGTTGCAAAAATCCTGGCGACCCAGCATTCCCTACGCTTTTGTAGCATTAATTTATGTAGCAAGGTGTTGTCCACGATGTTTTTCTAGCTCCATATAATGTCTGCTAATAGTTCTAGTAATGCACTGAAATAGCTCCATATAATGTCTGCTAATAGTTCTAGTCATGCAGTGCAATAGCTCTATATAATGTCTGCTAATAGTTCTAGTCATGCAGTGCAATAGCTCTATATAATGTCTGCTAATAGTTCTAGTCATGCAGTGCAATAGCTCTATATAATGTCTGCTAATAGTTCTAGTCATGCAGTGCAATAGCTCTATATAATGTCTGCTAATAGTTCTAGTCATGCAGTGCAATAGCTCTATATAATGTCTGCTAATAGTTCTAGTCATGCAGTGCAATAGCTCTATATAATGTCTGCTAATAGTTCTAGTCATGCAGTGCAATAGCTCTATATAATGTCTGCTAATAGTTATAGTCATGCAGTGCAATAGCTCCATATAGTGTCTGCTAATAGTTCTAGTCATGCAGTAATTCTTTAATGTCTGCTAATAGTTCTAGTCATGCAGTGCAATAGCTCTATATAATGTCTGCTAATAGTTCTAGTCATGCAGTGCAATAGCTCTATATAATGTCTGCTAATAGTTATAGTCATGCAGTGCAATAGCTTTTTACGCGATTTCTATTTACTTACTTACTTACTCGTTCCTCTTCTACCTTGGGGTGTACAGGTTTGCTAGAAAAAGCGCCATACTATCCTATCGGCTGTCTTCCCTTTGGCTTGGTTTCAATCTAGTCCTCCGTCCGTCAGAGATTGTCGTACTGGGGGGTCTGGATTCCTTTTAATTTACGCGGATTCGAAATAACGCAGGCTAGGGGGCGAATGCAATAAAGAACTTTAATACTATTAAATTTCATAATTTCATTTTTTTTAAATCTAATATATTTTGTTAGTTTTCCTACGTGTTTTTAAAGGAACACTTGGATTAGTATCACCTACTTTGTAGGAACGTCCCCCTAATTATAGCACACTAAATGTTTATAGAGACAATGAAATCATTTTACGCGAATCTCAAATTAAACCCTTTTCCCGGAGGGTAAGACTCCCATAAAAAGCGGTTTAAAACAGTGTACATTTCCAGCGTCTTCACAGAATTTCAGGTAAATTATTGTATGGGTTAGGCTAGCGACGCGGGAACGCAAATATTTTCACAGAAACCGACAACCATGTCACGCAATATGTTTTCTCCGCTCGTGCAATGTTAACACATCATAACTGGGATTAGCAGATGTAACATTATCACAGGTGTAATGCGCTGTGTTAACAGCTGTATCGGCTGTTCAATAATAAACACGCACTTGCTGGGAAATCATGTTGGAAACATGTGTAAGGGAGACAACTCTTTACTGGGCTGTGATTTCAGGAGTAGTTTACCCTGATTTACGTGTGGGGGAAAATAGAAGTACACACTTACAAAGTACACACTTACACATTACACATTCAGCCCGTTAAATCTTTCTCAAGATCTTCTTCGTTATCATTTATGGGTTGAACCTGTTATTGTTATTGTTGAACAGAATGGACATCGTTGCACTCCTGGCAAACCCATAGGTGCCCAGTCTCCGTCAGAGATAGAAGAGTGTGAACGCTAACTGTTACTGTAGCTCGACAGATGCTGATTTCTATTTTACCAAAGCAGTGGAAACCAAACTATTTTACCTGGCAATATGTGTCAAAATTACTACCCTTTAACCGGTCCCTAAACGATTACAATTATTATATTCTGAATAATTTTGTTTTCTGCAACAACTAAAATTTTTGCTATAAAATTACTTAAAACTAATTGTAAACAGAAAAAACAGAGAACAACAGGTATGGTGTTATTATATGTCGATACTGTTATGTTACAATTTCAATTCGCTTGATGCAGTATTATTAACACAAGTGCTGTTTAAAAAAAAACGACAAAAACTCAAAATCTTGTTAGATTTTTATTCAAATTAAACGTGCACAGTTGATAACTTTAAACCGTGTAGGAATTACGCAGTTGATAATTTTAACCAGCGTATTTTCTTTTTTTGCTATAAAAAGTCACGCACTTTATTAAAAACAAAATGATTTGGCATAGAAAAAATAAATTACCGGATACATGGAAGGCATATGGCTGGTGCTTACTTTTATTCGAATGTGGATCCACATTATACAGACACTGGTTTTATTATATATATCGATACAGATCTGCTACAGTTAGAAACCGCGTCTCCAAATTAGTTCCATTAAAATTACATAGTTAACACAACGGACGTGCTATATAAAACTGGGCTTATTTTTTATATTTTTATTTCACCTTAAATTAAAAGTGCATAGTTAATAATTTTGAAATACGTTGTAAAATACTGAAAAGTATGGCAATTATTACAAAAATAAATTAATACAGTTTTTACATTTGTATTACTTCCCTTGATTTCTCCTGAATTTCTATTTCATTTGATTATAGCCCCTGGGATATATACATTTTATCAGAATATTTTAAATAATTTTTTCTGTCATAATTACAATATTAAGTTACGAAATAACACCATGGAGTTATATCCCATAACCTAAATAGCAACTATACCAAAATTCATTTTAAGTAATAATAAGGCATGCGGAATTGTACACGATTCATACGATTTTCACTTTTATATATATTAATAAACATATGAAACTCTCTCCTAACAAACTGCGTATAAAGTATAAATTAAACAAATAAATACAACCCAACTTAATAATTGCTGGATGTTCAACAACTTTCTCATCTCATCGTCAGAATCGAGCTCTTTGCCCGCTGGCAGCGGCGTTTTATATTGAAGGTGGGCGCCTTCCGGGCTTTACCTCACCTTCCAAATTTGTGTGTATGTTTACCGTGTGATTCATACTTATTACTTTGTAAGTTGGGCTTAGTAATGTTAGATTACATATTTCTTTTGAACCTGAAGAACTAGTCAAATCAGACCGAAAGGTCTTTTATATTTGGACATGCGCCCTAATATAACCGACTAGGTTGAACAGGAAGCGCCTCGCCAAAACTATTTTTTTTTAAAAATTACTGTCACTCGCTGTCACAAAATCACATTCAGTCCTTTGCCTGTTCTGTATATTTTGGTACAGGTTTTTTTTTTTTTTTTTTTTACTTTCGTGTTACATTGCGATCTTTTCTATTCTCCTTCCTCCTTGTCAATTTTCAGTGAAGTAATGGGACTACTTAACCATTTGTAATCCTACACGGCGGCTAAAATGAGTGTGTGCTTGGGGCTGACAATCTTAGCATGAACAACAAATTGACACAGAAACCACCGCAACAAGAGCATGTGACTGCTTGGTGCAGGCTTCCTGCAAGGGGACCAGCTGCAAGGATTGTTACATGCTCCTTAGGGAGCGCAAAGGAAAATAATGATGTTGAATGGTCCTAAGTCTTTCAAACAACCTTCCATATTTTTAGGGGATGACAAACAACCATACCTTAATGTTTTAATTTATCCTCTGAACATTGAGTTTGACATGTAAAAATCACTCACTGACAAATCATCATCCAGTACGGCACGTCTTGGTCTTGGTTAAATGTGTCATTCTTTCTTGCATCTCTGTCTTGCTTTTTTACTACTTAGTTAGCCTTTGACCTTTCGATTTGTCCATTTGTAAACGAAAATTGTCAAACGTAAATACCAGTGCTTCCCAGGGGTGCATGCGAGACCTACCATCAGGGGATGCGAGACACGTTAGGTATTTTAGAACGCGAATCATCATAAACACAACATAACACACAGAACTGAAATGTTTTTGTACACAATAGATTATTGACAACGTGAATTCAATATCGAACTTCAGTCACATTTTGTAAATAAAACTTTCTCAAAACATAATTGTATCTATTTTTTCACTTTTTTGGTACATTTTGCGAGTTAGAAGATAATGAGGTGTGAGGCTTCTTTAGATGCTGTAAATGGGTACGAGGCTTCTGTAAACGGAGTGCGGGGCTTCTTTAGAAGCTGTACAGGAATGAAAGGTTTCTTAAGATGCTGTAAAGGGGTGGGAGGCTTCTTAAAATGCCGTAAAGGGGTGCGAGGTTTCTTAAAGTGCTGTAAAGGGGTGAGAGGTTTCTTATAGTGCTGTAAAGGGGTAGGAAAGGAGGAAAGGATCCCGTTACATGCCCATTGAGGCATATTGGGAATATGGTGTTAGGCCCGTATTTTCTTGACCATCGGCTTACTAGGGGTGATGTGGTCAGCATTACGCCGGCCGCCTTAACGTTCCCTGAAGTTGCTCTGGTACCCAGTTGGGGCTGGGTCAACACAGGAGCCGTTTGCGGTCTAGAAAAATCCCACCTCGTATGGGGATTGAACGATAGACCACTGAACTAGGAAGCCAGTGCACTAACCACTATGCTACCGCAGCTCTATGCTGTAAAGGTTTCTTAAAGTGCTGTAAAGGGGCGCGAGGTTTCTTAAAGTACTGTAAAGGGATGCGGGGAGCTCTAAAAGGTTGAGAAGCACTGCTCTCTATACTGAGACACAATGACAAAGAAAATAAAATGCCTATGTTACGGATAAAATAGCCTTTGTCAAGTTCACACCAAACGAAGGAGAAAGAAGTGAGAACTAAGCTGAATACACAAACATAAAGAACAATACGACACGAAAATGGGAATATCCGATGGGCTAACTGATTCCCGTGTGCATCAAATGACAACAGGTAAGGGCTAGCATGCGTGGAAGCAGTTCAAAAGTATAAACCTCCTGTATAGGCGAAGTTTGGTGGAGACTAACAAAAGGTTTTTATGCTATAAAATCATTGCCGCAACCGTGACACATAGCTGAGCAGATAGTCGTCATGATGACATCATCACCGCTTTCATCGTTTATATCAGTTATTTTATCGCTTTGGTTTGGTTTTGGTTTTTCTAAGGACTATCTTCATTGCACACGGGCAACTCCATAAGTGCTCCGATCTCCTCCCATAGATCACACAAGGAGGATCTCAGCACAGTGCACGAACTCCCTAGCACTGGCGATGTTCCCAATGTGTGTATATAGGAATTACATATTATATAAATATTTGTGTGGTGGGTAGGTTTCTAATTTTTACATTTTTGTCAGGGCAGCGGCCTTTGGCCTGCTCTTTACAATTTCCAGTAAATAAATATTAGACAAACATAAAGGTGTGTTTTCAGGGACTCGTAAGAAATAAAGAAGTAGAACACTAGACAACAAAAAAACAACAGACGTGAGTGGCTTACCCAGGATATGAACCCCGGACCTTCCGTACGACAACACCGCCTAGCTATACAAGCGAGTCACACTATCCTCCCGGCCAGCTAGGCATCCCCAAAAAAAGATGCTTTACTGACCGGTCATTAGTGCGAAACGCAAGACAACACCGGAAGTTTACAATGGGCAGCTTAGTCTTATTAATGACGCAATCACTTCTGTTGTTCCCCTATTATACAGTATATGTCAGTCCACACAAGACAAAGACCTTGATACTGTGTCTAGTAAATGATAGAAGACTTAAGAACAGTAGTATAGAACAGAGGGTAGGTTTCTGGTATTGTATAAACATTCATAACATATAAGGAAGGGAAACCCGAGGCCTGTAAACAGTAAATAAATATTAGACACACATAAAGATATGTTTTCAGGCACTCGTAAGAAATAAAGAAGTAGAACACTAGACAACAGAAAAACAACAGACGTGAGTGGCTTACCCAGGATATGAACCCCAGACCTTCCGTACGACAACACCGCCTAGCTATACAAGCGAATCACACTATCCTCCCGGCCAGCTAGGCATCCCCAAAAAAAGATGCTTTACTGACCGGTCATTAGTGCGAAACGCAAGACAACACCGGAAGTTTACAATGGGCAGCTTAGCCTTATTAATGACGCAATCACTTCTGTTGTTCCCCCTATTATACAGTATACGTCAGTCCACACAAGACAAAGACCTTGATACTGTGTCTAGTAAATGATAGAAGACTTAAGAACAGTAGTATAGAACAGAGGGTAGGTTTCTGGTATTGTATAAACATTTATAACATATAAGGAAGGGAAACCCGAGGCCTGTAAACAGTAAATAAATATTAGACAAACATAAAGATATGTTTTCAGGCACTCGTAAGAAATAAAGAAGTAGAACACTAGACAACAGAAAAACAACAGACGTGAGTGGCTTACCCAGGATATGAACCCCAGACCTTCCGTACGACAACACCGCCTAGCTATACAAGCGAATCACACTATCCTCCCGGCCAGCTAGGCATCCCCAAAAAAAGATGCTTTACTGACCGGTCATTAGTGCGAAACGCAAGACAACACCGGAAGTTTACAATGGGCAGCTTAGCCTTATTAATGACGCAATCACTTCTGTTGTTCCCCTATTATACAGTATACGTCAGTCCACACAAGACAAAGACCTTGATACTGTGTCTAGTAAATGATAGAAGACTTAAGAACAGTAGTATAGAACAGAGGGTAGGTTTCTGGTATTGTATAAACATTTATAACATATAAGGAAGGGAAACCCGAGGCCTCTAAACAGTAAATAAATATTAGACAAACATAAAGGTATGTTTTCAGGCACTCGTAAGAAATAAAGAAGTAGAACACTAGACAACAGAAAAACAACAGACGTGAGTCAAGACTGGGTCATAGGTGAAGCGGTATAGAGCCATCTTCGTGTTCTGAAAAACAATTTTAATAAATTATATTCCCTCTACTGGGAATCGAACCTGGTACCTTTATAATTCGAACGGACGCCTTACCTCTTGGCCACTCCGATCCCTATATTTTATCGTTACAGTTGATACACCAACATAACCATACTTACCACACTGTAACAGCAGCAAGGATACATCTCTATCTTTCCCCCTGGTTCTCTTGACTCACAGAGTTAATTTACTTCTATTTTTTCCACCCACCTTTGGCGGGAAACGTCGTGGGGTTCTGATGTTTGCGCTTTTGAGCCAAGTCTGCCTGCATTGGCTGCTGTAAACTCGTGCTGTTGTAGGATTTCTGTGATGTTGTCTATCTGCTGCTTGATCTGCCCCATGCATTGAAACCAGATCTTTATTGGGGTTCATTCTCATAAGAGGACCAAGTCATTTAATTGTATATATTTATGTATGTATATATATATATATATATATATATATATATATATATATATATATATATATATATATATATATATATATATATATATATATATATATATATATATATATATATATATATATATATATATATATATATATATATATATATATATATATATACTTATACTTGATGCAGGATGTAGTTTCACATTATTTCTGATGTCTTCAATTCTCGTTCTGTAAGTCCTGGTAACAATGGCCTTTCTTAAGCATATCATCTCTAAGGATGTGGGTTTTCTCATCCTTTACTTATGCATGCATATTTGGAGTCATCCTAATTTGACCACCAGCTAAGCACAATGTTATAATATTCAGATGTGGAAGTGAAACTGACTGTGAGGTTAATTACACCCTCAATGACTCTTGAAATCAACAGCACATTTCCAGGGATTCCCCTTGTGATATGACATATCAAGAATTCAGCATTGCACACTATGCTTTGAGGAGTCTCTAGAGCCCCAGAGGTACCTCTGGCTTTTACCTGGTTGGCTGCATGCAGGATGATCTCAGTGTGGGTCAATGAATGGCAGAGGGGGGAGCTGAAAAGTGGCTCTTTGTAGGACGTGACAACTCCTTGGGAGGGCCCAGAAAGCACAGTAAGCTCTACATATTTGGAGAGCCCCTTTGGATAACGTGTAATTCACAGTATGCCACGCGCTTCTTCCTCCAAGCCTGGAATCAGATGTGATGATCCTTTGAATGCAAGCCTAGCTGGAGAAAGTGAATCTCGTGACTTCAACGCAGCACGTTTCGGAATGGCATAAAAGTCACAGTAAAATCCTAAATCTACAGTGTAGATAACACCAAGGAGTCTTCAACTTGGTATTGGCTGCAAAAGAGCGAGAGGCTCAGCAGCTCTAGTTAAACAACAACAACAAAGTCAATGACTGTGAGCTGTGAATTTATTATAGATAACCTTACTTGCTACCACATATCTCTTTATCTCAGTCAGAATTATTCTGGAATAGTGTGATGCTACGTTATGTGTCTAGGGTATGTGTATGAAGAAGTGTAAGTCACAACAACAGACAGATAAACAATTTAATGTAATCCACTACTCTTGACAACACTGTGACACTCACATACATATAACACTCTATGAGAATATCTTAAAGGAGGCACTGATAACTTTCAAATAACAATATGTATTCATTACTGGCATGAATGAATATGTGTCCTGATTCAACTACAAGGGAATCAGGAATCACAATCAATTTAAATTACAAGTTATGTACAGAATGTATTTAATATGAATATTGTAGTGACATATATTATTACAAATGTTCTATGTGTGTCAGTTGTGTAGTAGTAAAATGAGGTAATACTGGTTTTGTTTTGTTCAAGCTCTGTTGGTATTTGTCATCATGACTTCAATAGTTTGTCTTTAGGGATCAGTATTGGAGATGTTCACAGTTCCTGATTTTAAGACAAGTAAATTCCCCTCTGAATGGTATTTTTATAAAGTTATTTCTAGATGAGGGGACATAATGTTGAGCTCAGCTGGCCAACTCTGCTTATCTTTAGTGATGGCGGCAGGAAAGGACTCCTCTGCTCGAATTCTCCTCTGGGCTCAGGAGACACCTCACTGATAGCTAAAAAGACCAAGGAGTATGCTGTCCGACTCTGGATTCAGCACAGCTATGACCAGGTGCTGCTCACTACCATCAAGACCACTGTCCCACAATTTCATGGAAATAAACACAGATACGTTGATTAGCACTGAATTCTGGCACAAACTGGCACAAATTCCGTTCTGCCTATGTTCCAGGCTTTTATTTTAGCAAAAATGTGAGCTGGCTTCAACGTACTGTCGCTTTATCAAGCTTATTTGAATTAGTGGTCTCGAACTAACGCTCCCAAGTGTGTATATCAGCGAGACTGGCCAATGAGCCACGTTTCGACAAGTGTTTGAAAAAATGTTACCTTTTCCCGTTTCCCCTAACAACCAAGATAGTATTTATAGCCCGACCAATCGTGGTTAGGCTTTCATTTGTTGCGCTCCAATCAATTTGGAGTTTACATGGTAGGCTATTTATGTAACGTAAGGTTTTTTTTCAAACACGTTATAAAAAAAATTTTATGAGCAGAAATGATTTTATGCTGTCAGGCACCCCCAATATTTTATTTTGGGTATAATTTATTAATTCCTGGACTATTTGCGTAACGTTTTACATATTATTTGTCAGCAAACCCTAAGGAACCCAAAATTACTAATTTAAAGGAGCTACGTGGCTGCGTTCAAAATATGCAATTTCTTCTATCTCCTGTTTAGAAGATGTGCTGTCTGGGTACTGTTATGTGTTCAAACGTAAACCCATCTATTGTTATCTTTTCTAATAAGAGTCTGTTATGATTTATAAACCTAACTCTGGGAAAGGGTAGTGTATTTTATCACTGTCCGTCTGAAAAAAAAAAATTAGTGCATGTAGACTTACACGCGTGATGGTAGTAATTGTGTATCGCGCGAAGCGGGTTTAGTGTTCGGCTTTCTGCCTCTCCCTTCTCTTTTTATCCCTTTAGTCCATCTGTTCGTTCGTTTTGGTAACGCAGTATAATTAATGTTAGGGTTAATTTAGGTCATTACGCAGTACGTCTCAATGCTTTTCCAAGAAATACAGCACACGTTTCATTGAAGAAGGCGGGTAATAATACAGTAAGCTTTACTATCAACGTGAAAGCGTTACAATTTGCAGACGAAGCAGAAAACAAGGGGGATTTCGAGTACATTCTTTGTGATAGCACTGTCATTTTACCATTGCTCTTTTCTTTATTATATGTATTTATTAGGCTTTATATTTAATTGATAATTTATATATGTGGATTAGAATATTCCATGACACCTCCCCTCTTAAAACAGACATTATATGTCAGTCCTTTATTCTATATACACATAGAGAAATTTATTATTATTTCTGGGGTTTACGGTGATTCTCATCACACGGATGGCGGCTTAAAAAATCCGCTCCCAGATTGGTTTTTCCAGATATATATTCAATGCTAAAATTATATGGAGCCAGAAGCAAAGACCATCGGAGTAACCTAGAGTTCTCATGCTTAGCCTGTGCTAAAAACGATAAAGGTTTGTGGTCAGTTTGCAACTTAAATGCCTTCCCATATAGATAAATATTGAATTTCTTTATTGCCCATATTACTGCAAGACATTCTTTTTCGCTAGTTGAGTAGTTGATTTCAGCTTTATTCAACTTTCTGCTAGCATATGCCACTGGGCTTAATTCCCCATCCAATGCCTCTGATTTCTGTAGTAAAGTTGCACCTAGCCCAATATTACTTGCATCCGTCCTTACTATGAATTCTTGACTTAAGTCAGGTAATTTCAAAATGGGTTTACTTGTGAGCTTTTCCTTCAATTCTTGGTAAGTCATTTCACATTGTGGTGTCCATGTAATGCGATCTGGAAGTCCTTTACGTGTCAATTCCGTTAAAGGTGCACATATGGAATTAAAGTTTTTGATATACTTCTGGTAGAAACCACATAATGAGACAAAGGATCTCACGTCCTTCTTGGTTTGTGGTCTCGGGGCTTTTTGTAGTTTCTCTAAATTCTTTGGGTCAGGGGTCATGTTTCCCTGATAAACTGTGTGTCCCAAAAATTCCAATTCTTTACATCCAACACAACATTTGGTTGGACGGGCTGTTAAATTTGCCTCCCTAAGTCGATCAAACAGCATGTTCAGAGAGTCAATGTGTTCCTCAAATGTTTCTGTTGCTATAAGGATATCATCCATAAAATTTGTTATACAGGGATTATTCAGAGGATCCAATAATTTTCTCATCATTCTAGAGAAGACACTAGGCGCATTCTTCAATCCAAATGGCAATCTATTAAACTCATAGTGTCCTTCTGAGGTACTGAAAGCTAGGTATGGTCTAACCTCAGGCTTTACTGGAATCTGATAGTATCCTTTACTCAGATCCACTTTTGAGAAATATTTAGCTTTATTTAGTCTGGCAAACAGCTGATTTGTATCCGGCAATGGATCCACCTGTCCTTCTGTAATAGCATTCAGTCTCCTGTAATCTATACAGAGTCTATGTTCTCCAGAGGGCTTCCTTAAAAGTACAACACCGGAACTATACGAAGACTCACTGTGCGAAATAATTCCTTCCTTCAATAGATAGTCTATCTCTTCCTTCAAAGCTTTTTCCTTAGCAAACGGAATCGAATATGGTTTCATACAGACAGGTGTGGAGTCTATGAGTTTCATATCATATTCCAATAGGTTTGTATGCCCTGGTCGGTCTGTTAACACCTCTGCATGATTATTTAGAACCTGTTGCACTCTCTCTTTCTGAGTTTTCGTTAAATGTGTACTGATTTTCACCTGTGCTGCTGTCTCACAGGGGTGTAATGGATATTCAAATGATGAAAGTGGTTCCTTTTTCATCTCCATGGCGATGGACAAGGTCAACAAGTGTGTCTCTTCCTGATGTTCTCTTTCCAAATATTTCTTCAGGAGATTCACATGATAGATTTTTTCTTTCCCCTTCTTATCTATCTTATAATTTGTTCTAGACACCTTCTCTAGAACTGTATATGGACCCTGCCATCCAATTTGTAACTTATTCTGACTCCCGGGCAAAAGAAGCAGTACCTTCTCTCCCACAGCCAAATTTCTGTCTTTCGCCTTCCTGTTATAATAGGCAGCATGTTTCTTCCTGGCTTGTTTCAAATTTTCATTGGCAAGTTTCCAGCCAGTTTTTAACCGAGTGGTCAGCTCATTCACATACTGGTATGAAGATGTAATGTTTTCCTCTGCCTTTTCATCAGTCCACGTTCTTAACATAGCTTCGAGTGGACCTTTTATGGTGTGGACCTATTTGTCCATGCACCGGTATGGTCTCTTCCACTTGAAGCTTTATAGTGATGATTTTTCCTCCCAGAATTTTCATTCACAAAACGACCGCTACCAATTTTTCTTTTGGGGCTTTCTCCCCTCTTAAAATTCTTGATGAGAGATTTCCTCTCTACATCCTCTTCCTCCAGTTTGTTTAAGTCCGATTGAGGGATTGTCGGCTTATCCTGGGGTAAGACATCCTTTTGCACTCTCCGCATAGTGGCCATTGTAAAACAGTTAAGTGAAGCTTGTCCGTGAAAAGGGGCTTCCCATTCCATTTGGTCCACTTTATCAAATCTATTTTTCCTTTTATGATCAGGCCTAATTTTGCCTCGTGGCGTGTCCAGGTCCTGATCCATGTTCCCACTTGTGGGTGTTCCCTCATGTGCTATGCTACACCTTTCTACAAAATTCTCAATGTCCCATCTTGCTTTGGGCCAATAATAATTGTGAGCCACCTTTTGAATGATGGTACCTATCTTCTCATGGTCCCCATCTGGTTTCACATGTAGGCTCCTTATTAATTCTGTCCTATATCTTTTTGGAAGAACCAGCTGTCCGTGACCATGGGATCTAGATCCAGCCTTCCTATACATCAACTTGTTTTTCATGTAAAAATCTCCCTTGCCTGGAGTTGTATGACAAGTTGACAATTTTCTGAAACAAGGCTTGAGTGTTTTATCCCCAGCCTGTGCCTTCCTCATCTCTTCTGGAGTGGTATCTAGCATAATATCCTCCTCCTGTCTTGAGGTCGACCTGACCTGAAGGGTTGCCATATACACAGGTTTCCTTCTGCAACGGTCAGTGTCATGATTGTCCATCTGACAATTTTTACACCACCTTTTTCCTTGGTTGAAAGATTTTCTTTCATCCTATTTCCTTTCATCGAATTGTGGGAATTTATTTTTATTGTCATACCGTGGCCTATCAAATTGGTGCTTACCTTTATTTTGATCCTTAGGATCAAATTTATTAAAGTTCTGTGGTGCCCTAAAGTTGTCCACCTGTTTCTTTTTATTACCTGTTACCTCTGCTTGAGCTGCTTGATACCTTTCAGCAACATTTAGCAACTCATCCAGCCTCTCTGCACCTTGTTCCATGAGAAACTTTCTCAGGTCTGGAGCCATGGACTCTCTTAATTGCTCTATAAGGACCATTTCCTTAAGATCTTGGGTTTTCCCCAGAGAAGTCCATTTCTCCAAGTATGTCTCTATTCGGGCAGAGAACTGGTGATAGGTTTCACCTGACAGTAGTTTAGCATTCCTAAATTTTTTTCTATAGAATTCTGCATTCTTTTCATACCTTAACAAAAGAGCCTGCTTTAGCATGTCATAATTTTCCTGATCACCTCTGCTCATTTTTGCAAAAACTTCATAAGCTGCCCCACGAAGTCCCTGAGATAACTTTAAGCTCCACCTTTCTCTCTCTAACCCATACGTGGTAGCTAATAGTTCGTACCTATTTATATAGCTCTCAATATCATCGTCTTTCTCAACAAAATGATCTAAATGAAAATTCATAGCTGAGATTGAGGCTCCCTGAGTAACCGTAGCATCAGAGGCAAAGGGACTGGCACCATTTTCAGGAGCATGGCCTTGAAACTCAAACTCCCTTAGTCGTAACTCATGTTCCCTTTGTAATCTTTTATCTTCTGCTTCCCTTTCTGCAGCTAATTTTCTTTCTTCTCTTTCTGCAGCTAATCTCTTGTCTTCTCTTTCTGCCTCCAATTTCTTAGCCTCAGCCTCAATCTGCAACCTCTTAGTCTCAGCCTCAGCTTGCAACCTCTTAGTCTCAGCCTCAGCTTCAAATTGTAACTTCTTAATTTCCCTTTCAGCCTCTAACCTTCTTTCGGCTTCTTTTTCTAATCTTCTTTCTTCGCGTTCAATAAATTTGTCACATTCCGTTGTGACATAGGCAACCATAACTTGCCCATCTAATCCTAACTCTTTTGCAGTCTGAACCGCAGCAGATCGAAATTTGGCCAGGTCCGCCATTGTCTATCATGTAACTTAATACAATGTCTAACCAACAATTCAATCTCTAATGGACAAAACAGGCACCGTGAGCTCAACCTTATTTAATTCCACCCAAGGATACCTTTTAATTCTTATATTCCCTGAAGTGAATTACCCCAATATTTTTAATAGTTAAAGATTCAAAATCCCAAGAGCGAGACCCCAATATATGTGGTGAAGTGGGATGTTATAAATATTTATAGGGGACTTAGTGTACTGACTGAGATCAGCTGTGAAGGTATCTATATCTATTAAAAGTAGTGTATTATAGATAACCTTACTTGCTACCACATATCTCTTTATCTCAGTCAGAATTATTCTGGAATAGTGTGATGCTACGTTATGTGTCTAGGGTATGTGTATGAAGAAGTGTAAGTCACAACAACAGACAGATAAACAATTTAATGTAATCCACTACTCTTGACAACACTGTGACACTCACATACATATAACACTCTATGAGAATATCTTAAAGGAGGCACTGATAACTTTCAAATAACAATATGTATTCATTACTGGCATGAATGAATATGTGTCCTGATTCAACTACAAGGGAATCAGGAATCACAATCAATTTAAATTACAAGTTATGTACAGAATGTATTTAATATGAATATTGTAGTGACATATATTATTACAAATGTTCTATGTGTGTGTCAGTTGTGTAGTAGTAAAATGAGGTAATACTGGTTTTGTTTTGTTCAAGCTCTGTTGGTATTTGTCATCATGACTTCAATAGTTTGTCTTTAGGGATCAGTATTGGAGATGTTCACAGTTCCTGATTTTAAGACAAGTAAATTCCCCTCTGAATGGTATTTTTATAAAGTTATTTCTAGATGAGGGGACATAATGTTGAGCTCAGCTGGCCAACTCTGCTTATCTTTAGTGATGGCGGCAGGAAAGGACTCCTCTGCTCGAATTCTCCTCTGGGCTCAGGAGACACCTCACTGATAGCTAAAAAGACCAAGGAGTATGCTGTCCGACTCTGGATTCAGCACAGCTATGACCAGGTGCTGCTCACTACCATCAAGACCACTGTCCCACAATTTCATGGAAATAAACACAGATACGTTGATTAGCACTGAATTCTGGCACAAACTGGCACAAATTCCGTTCTGCCTATGTTCCAGGCTTTTATTTTAGCAAAAATGTGAGCTGGCTTCAACGTACTGTCGCTTTATCAAGCTTATTTGAATTAGTGGTCTCGAACTAACGCTCCCAAGTGTGTATATCAGCGAGACTGGCCAATGAGCCACGTTTCGACAAGTGTTTGAAAAAAATGTTACCTTTTCCCGTTTCCCCTAACAACCAAGATAGTATTTATAGCCCGACCAATCGTGGTTAGGCTTTCATTTGTTGCGCTCCAATCAATTTGGAGTTTACATGGTAGGCTATTTATGTAACGTAAGGTTTTTTTCAAACACGTTATAAAAAAAATTTTATGAGCAGAAATGATTTTATGCTGTCAGGCACCCCCAATATTTTATTTTGGGTATAATTTATTAATTCCTGGACTATTTGCGTAACGTTTTACATATTATTTGTCAGCAAACCCTAAGGAACCCAAAATTACTAATTTAAAGGAGCTACGTGGCTGCGTTCAAAATATGCAATTTCTTCTATCTCCTGTTTAGAAGATGTGCTGTCTGGGTACTGTTATGTGTTCAAACGTAAACCCATCTATTGTTATCTTTTCTAATAAGAGTCTGTTATGATTTATAAACCTAACTCTGGGAAAGGGTAGTGTATTTTATCACTGTCCGTCTGAAAAAAAAATTAGTGCATGTAGACTTACACGCGTGATGGTAGTAATTGTGTATCGCGCGAAGCGGGTTTAGTGTTCGGCTTTCTGCCTCTCCCTTCTCTTTTTATCCCTTTAGTCCATCTGTTCGTTCGTTTTGGTAACGCAGTATAATTAATGTTAGGGTTAATTTAGGTCATTACGCAGTACGTCTCAATGCTTTTCCAAGAAATACAGCACACGTTTCATTGAAGAAGGCGGGTAATAATACAGTAAGCTTTACTATCAACGTGAAAGCGTTACAATTTGCAGACGAAGCAGAAAACAAGGGGGATTTCGAGTACATTCTTTGTGATAGCACTGTCATTTTACCATTGCTCTTTTCTTTATTATATGTATTTATTAGGCTTTATATTTAATTGATAATTTATATATGTGGATTAGAATATTCCATGACATTGGCTCTAAGATCAGTATAGTACTGACAATTACAGAAATAGAATTTCTGCAGAAAATGGTGAAGTCCCAGTGTCTGAGAGAACCACTGGTATCACAAATTAGTTACGGCTGTGAATGATCTGATCTCGAAAAATTAGTAGAGAGGAGACCGACATAAATTGCCACCTCCGCTGTGTAACTAACTGTGATATTAAGTCAAGGAAACAGATTTTACTTAACAATGATAAAATTGACAAGTCTTCAAATACAATTTCCTTATTATTTATTTAGTATATACACTATCTACTCTTGTGCTGAAGGGTGGATGTTGAAACAATTGAATGTAATGGATTTGTAAGTTTACAAATGATTCACATATATTTATATATATTACAAGTCTTCCAATTATAGGAAACAAATTTATATCAGATGTGCTGTTAATCACTTATAGTAAATGTATCAGCTGTGCTGTTAATTAAGTATATAACATTTATCAGCTATGCTGTTATTTTTGTCTCTTGCTATGCTAATTCACTTTCTCGTCACTGACACTAACTTTGCTCACAATGCTGACAGAAATGGTACTAATGTGTACTCATCTCGTGGAATAGTTCGGTCCGTAATTTCTTGCACACACCACCCGCTGATGGTCGTTTCGTTAGCCCACCCAAGACTGAGGGGGACTAAAGAGGTTGATCCTGTGCAATCACTGTGCTCCGGCGACGTTCCAGGCAGCTGGATTGACACGACATACGACCTCAGGTTTGATGACACGAATAAAACCTGTAACAAGCAAAAATAGGGGCTAATTTCTGTCATTAAGCCCACCTATTTCTATTGTTTGATGAAATGAGCGTGTCTCAGGTGTCTGCATGTAGGATGAATGACAACATGGCTCAGTATGATTAAGCAATAGCGAGACAAGACATGTGTCTGCTTGCAAAACATTCTTTCTGATAAATTAATACATGAATATATCCAATAATATAAATTCAATACATGAATACATCCAATAATATAAATTCAATACATGAATACATCCAATAATGTGTACACCTAGGTGTGATACAACAATGTCCTTCCCCCTATAATATACCAGGCCCTCTCTGACAAGTGATGGTACCATATATCCTAACAATATTGTTGTGTTCTGATGATAGGAGTATATGCGACGAGGACTGTTTGGTGATATATCAGGTTGGAGTTATATGGGACAATAGATTGGAGTTAGATGAGACAATAGATTGAGTCCTAACAAGGACTGTTTTGGTTATATTTCAGTTGGTTTTATCTGAGATAATAGACTGAAGTTATAGGAGACAATGGATTGAGTTATAGGAGACAATAGATTAAGTCCTAACAAGGACTGTTTTGGTTATATTTCAGTTGGTCTGAGATAATAGATTGAAGTTATAGGAGACAATAGATTGGAGTTATACATACGAGACAATAGGTTGAGTCCTAACAAGGACTGTTTTGGTTATATTTCAGGTTGGAGTTATCTGAGACAATAGAATGAAGTTAGGTGAGACAAAAGATTGAAGTATGAGTCCTATTAGTCTTCGTCTTCATCAATCATATCAGAAAATACAATCATTATACCTAATACGTTCATATTGAAACAATTTATATAAAATATATACAGGTGTAGGTAGTATAAATGACACAACCAATACATACATTATATATCTGCTGTAGGCCTATTTGCCTACAAATAGTAAATTATATTTACCCTCCAAGATTTAAACAGACCAGGTTTTGACTCGACTTAGTGAAGCAGGATGCAGGTCAATGCACTCAGGTAAGCAATAAATCAAGGTTGGCAGCTTCTCCTCTTCAGTCGGTCAGTACCTGGCTTCGTATAGGCGTTGCGTGTTTTAGCATAAAATGTCGCCCGATTATATAGGCAGGTGAAAGCGTTTGGTTGGTTCCTGGCGGGGCAAGCTGATTGGTTGTCTGCAGTTTGGTCTCATGCCTTGTACAGCCTAATTTTATTCTGCTTTTTCCGCCATATTGCGTGAACAAGATGGCCGCGACCCACATCCGAAAAAACAGGGCTTAAGTTTAATATATTCTGTCTCAGAGACTGGTGAACGTTGCTCGTTGATTTTCAGCTTCCTACTGGCGTAGGCGACTGGTAAAAATTCCTCCGGCTGGGCTTTTGATTTCTGCAAGAGAGTTGCACCAATACCTATACTGCCAGCGTCCGTCCTTAATACAAATTCCTGTGTGATATCGGGTAGCGTAAGGATGGGTTTGCTGGTGAGTTTTTCTTTTAGCTCTGTGTAAGCTTTTTCACAATCAGCATTCCATTGGATTTTGTCAGACTGTCCTTTCTTCGTTAAGTTAGTTAATGGTGCACACAGAGAGTTAAAGTGGGGTATGTACTTCTGATAGAACCCACATAATGACACGAATGATCTCACATCTTTCTTAGTTTGAGGTCTGGGTGCCTTCTTTAACTTCTCTATATTCTTTGGGTCAGGAGACATATGACCTGTAGAAATAGTGTGACCCAGGAATTCCAACTCCTTACAACCGATATAGCACTTGGTTGGACGTGCAGTCAATCCAGTTTCTCTCAGTCTGTCAAACAACATGGAGAGCGCTACTATATGCTCTTCAAATGTGTTTGTAGCAACAAGAATGTCATCCATAAAGTTAGTGATATGGGGATTTTGTAGAGGTTCCAACAATTTCCTCATCATTCTTGAAAAGATACTGGGAGCATTTTTCAGCCCAAAGGGTAGTACATTAAACTCGTAGTGTCCGTCTGATGTACTAAATGCCAGCATTTTCCTAACTTCTGGTTTCACTGGTATTTGGTAGTATCCCTTGCTTAGATCTACCTTCGATAAATACCTAGCCTTACTCAGTGTAGAGAACAGCTGGTTGGTGTCAGGCAATGGGTCCACCTGAGATTCTGTGATAGCATTACGCTTCCGGTAGTCAATACATAACCTGTGTTCACCACTCGGTTTTCTTAATAGCACCACACTTGAGCTATAGGGAGAGTCTGAGTTCGAGATAATTTTCTCCTTCAACAGATAATCAACTTCCTCCCTTAGTGCTTGGGCTTTTGCATAGGGTATAGGGTATGTTCTCATGCAAACTGGTGTAGGGTCTGTAACCTTCATGTTGTACTCTAACAGATTCGTACGACCTGGCTTATCTGTGAGCACTTCAGCATGGGTTTCCAACACTTTCTGAACCATCTAATTCTGCTCTGGAGTTAAATGTTCACTAATGTTTACTTGAACATAATCCTCTGTAGTTGTGAGTGGATATTCCATAGAGTGAAGTGGTTCACCGGGCATTTCTGTTGCTATGGCTAGGGTCGTGATATGTGCAACTTCTGATGATTCCTTGTCATAGTATTTTTTAAGAAGATTGACATGATATACCTTTTCCTTTCCTTTCTTGTCAATTTTATAATTGGTCCTGGACAGTTTTTCCAGTATGACTTAGGGTCCCTGCCATCCAATCTGCAATTTATTATTGCTGCTTGGCAACAGTAATAACACCTTTTCACCCACCTCCAGTTCCCTATCCTTTGCTTTTTTGTTGTAGTACGCAGCATGCTTCCTCCTGGCCTGTCTTAAGTTATCATTGGCCAGTTTCCAACCTGCTTTCAATCGAGATGTCAACTCGTTGACATACTGGTATGAGGAAGTCACTGTTTCCTCTGCTTTTTCATCAGTCCATGTCCGCAGCAATGCTTCCAGTGGACCTTTGATTGGTCTTCCAAACAACAATGTAGCTGGAGCCAATCCAGTTGAATTGTGGGGTACTTCCCTATATGCAAATAGTGCAGCAGGTAAGTAATTATCCCAAGTATTAGGTTTTTTACTAGCCAACTTTCTAAGGATTGAAATTAGCGTACCATTGAACCGCTCTACTTGACCGTTCCCTTGGGCATGGTAGGGACTACAATGATAGTGCCTGGCTTGAAATATCCTGAATACTTCTTGTGTTAGCTTTCCCTTAAACTGAGACCCATTGTCAGTCAATATCTGATGCGGGAAACCTAATCGGGTGAATATTGTCAACAGGGCCTCTGCCACATGCTTTGAATCTATAGCTGACATGGCCACTGCTTCTCCCCACATAGAGCAAGTATCAACCAAGGTTAAGATGTAAGCATTTCTCTTCTTGGTCCTAGTGAGGGGTCCAACAATATCCACTGCAACACGTTCAAAAGGGGTTCCCATAATGGGCATTTCTCCCAGTGTTGCTGGTGCAGTCCTATGCTTAGGAGCTACTCTTTGGCATTCTGGGCAGGATCTTACATATCTCTTTATGTCCTCTGTGATTCCTGGCCAGAAGTAGTGACAGGCTATCCTTTGTCCAGTGGCCCTATTCCCATATGTCCACTGAAGGGTATAGCATGTCCTAGCGTCATAACCTTCTACCTGTACGATTTTAGCACTACAAGCTGTCCATGCCCTTTAGGTCCTGTTCCAGCTTTTCTGTATAGTAGGCCATTCTTTATATACAAGTCTCCTTTCTCTGGAGGTTTATGTGCTTCAGGCAGTTTGCTGCTTTGATTTCTCCTTCCACATAGCGAGATCTTATGTTGATTCGGGCTATTGGTAATGTCATGGTTCTTGCTCCCTTGATCAGTCCTCTGATTTCCACTGTTTCTGTGGTTATCTGGTCAGGAATCACTAGAGAAGAGCACACAACTGAATCAAAGTCCAAGCCTGTGTCATATAAACACAGTACTTGAGTGCCATTCACGGTCACTTCCTCACAGACAGGGGGATGATGGAAGTCCTTCTGACTTACTGCCAGTTCCTTCCTTCCCTGTTTCCCTGTTGAAAGACATGCAGCATGACGAGGAGGATTCTTCCTTCTGCAGTCCGCAGTATTGTGGTTACTCATTAAACAAGTTTTACACCACTTTCCTTCCTTCCGGTAAGGTGTCTTATCCGATCTTAGAGGGTTTTTGTCCTTTTGGTCAAATCTTTGTTTGTTTCTTGTGGTATGGTCCTTTTGTTCATATTTGGTATAGTTTTGTGATGGCTTGAAGTTTTCATCCTGCTTCTCCCTGTTTCCTAATAATTCTGCCTGAGCTGCTTGATATCTCTCAGCAACAGTTACAATATCTTCCAATCTCTCTGCTCCTTGTTCCATGATAAACTTCCTCATTTCTTGAGGCATGGAATCTTTCACTTGCTCTATCATTATCATTTCTTTCAGATCCTGACACTTTCCTAAACTTCTCCATTTTTCCAAATAAGTTTCCAATCTAGCAGAGAATTGGTGATAGTTTTCTCCTGGAAGAAGTTTAGCTGTTCGGAATTTCTTTCTTTATGATTCTGAGTTTTTTTCATATCTCACAAGCACTGCCTGCTTCAGGATTTCATAATCTTCCTGGTCATCTCTTGAGAGCTTCAAATATACATCGTAGGCCATACCTCTCAATCCCTGAGATAGTTTAAGACTCCACTTTTCTTTCACTAAGCCATAGGTAGTGGCAAGTCTTTCGTATCTATCCAGGTACGACTCAATGGCGTCTTCTTTCTCAACAAATGGCTCCAGATGAAAATTCATGGCCCAAGTTGAGGTGCTCTGGATGGAGCTACTCTCAGAGTGAGGTGAGCTACCACCATTATTGCCAGTAGTTGCCTGAATTGCAAGCTCTTTTAATCTCAACTGATGGTCTCTCTCTGCTTGTAATTTCCTTTCCTCAGCTTCTAACCTTTTAGTTTCTCTCTCAGCATCCAGTCTTTTGTCTTCTCTCTCAGCTTCCAGTCTTTTATCTTCTCTCTCAGCTTCCAGTCTTTTGTCTTCTCTCTCAGTTTCCAGTCTTTTGTCTTCTCTCTCAGCTTCCAGTCTTTTGGCTTCTCTCTCAGCTTCCGCTTGCAACCGCCTTTCTTCAGCCTCTAATTTCTTTGCTTCTCTATCAGCCTCTAATTTCTTTGCTTCAGTCTTTAATTGCAACTTTCGTTCTTCCCTATCCATGTGTTTGTCCACCTCTGTTGTGACATACCGAGTAAGAGCATCACCTGTCATATTTAAATTCCTTACCCATCTGCATGATCGCAGTTCTGAACTTCACTAGATCAGCCATGGCGTTACTTAGATAGGGTATGTAAATTTACTATATCCAAATATTTGTAATTAAACTTAATTAATTTACATGAACAAATGATTTCCGTGCAACTTTGTGAGCATCAACTATTTACTGAGTACTAAAATCCTATTATGATTTTCTCAAAAAAAAGTTTCCCTATGTTATCTATGGGTGGACCAAGATAGAGTGTAGATAGATCAATAAACTAAGTATGGCTCAAGATATACAGAAATATCCCAGGAACGAGCCCCCAGTGTGGCGTGAGGTTTTTATTGGCTCTAAGATCAGTATAGTACTGACAATTACAGAAATAGAATTTCTGCAGAAAATGGTGAAGTCCCAGTGTCTGAGAGAACTACTGGTATCACAAATTAGTTACGGCTGTGAATGATTTGATCTCGAAACATTAGTAGAGAGGAGATCGACATAAATTGCCACCTCCGCTGTGTAACTAACTGTACTTTCTCGTCAATGTAACTTTGTACAATGCTGACATCTCGTGGAATAGTTCGGTCCGTAATTTCTTGCACACACCACCCGCTGATGGTCGTTTCGTTAGCCCACCCAAGACTGAGGGGGACTAAAGAGGTTGATCCTGTGCAATCACTGTGCTCCGGCGACGTTCCAGGCAGCTGGATTGACACGACATACGACCTCAGGTTTGATGACACGAATAAAACCTGTAACAAGCAAAAATAGGGGCTAATTTCTGTCATTAAGCCCACCTATTTCTATTGTTTGATGAAATGAGCGTGTCTCAGGTGTCTGCATGTAGGATGAATGACAACATGGCTCAGTATGATTAAGCAATAGCGAGACAAGACATGTGTCTACTTGCAAAACATTCTTTCTGATAAATTAATACATGAATATATCCAATAATATAAATTCAATACATGAATACATCCAATAATATAAATTCAATACATGAATACATCCAATAATGTGTACACCTAGGTGTGATACAACAATGTCCTTCCCCCTATAATATACCAGGCCCTCTCTGACAAGTGATGGTACCATATATCCTAACAATATTGTTGTGTTCTGATGATAGGAGTATATGCGACGAGGACTGTTTGGTGATATATCAGGTTGGAGTTATATGGGACAATAGATTGGATTTAGATGAGACAATAGATTGAGTCCTAACAAGGACTGTTTTGGTTATATTTCAGTTGGTCTGAGATAATAGATTGACGTTATAGAAGACAATAGATTGAAGTTATACATACGAGACAATAGATTGAGTCCTAACAAGGACTGTTTTGGTTATATTTCAGGTTGGAGTTATCTGAAACAATAGACTGAAGTTAGGTGAGACAATAAATTGAAGTATGAGTCCTATTAGTTTTCGTCTTCATCAATCATATCAGGAAATACAATCATTATACCTAATACGTTCATATTGAAACAATTTATATAAAATATATACAGGTGTAGGCAGGGCCGGATTAAGCTAGTACGGGGCCTGTAGCATATGTTAAGAAAGGGGCCCTATATTAAAAAAAAAAACAATAAAACAACACAAATATATTTGAACACATACATTTTTAATTTGCATAGTAATTATCATTATCAAAAGTAACAACACTGTCAATATTATTGTTTAAATATTAATGTTTCTACATTTAGCATGAGCAAATTTGTTGATGATACAGGATGTATCAATTTCACGCAGAAGTTTATGTTCAATGCTCATTAGTGTGAGATTGTTCAATCTCTTTTGACCCATGGTGCTCCTTAGTTCATTTTTAATAAGTTTCAGTTTTAAAAATGATCGTTCTCCACTGCAGTTGGTTACCATTAGTGACTAATAGATGCGCAAGGCGATTTCTACATTTGGAAAACAAGACTTCAAAGAATTGTCAATTATCAAACTGTAAAACTGTAACTCTACAAGGTCTAGAGTAGTGCCAATATGAGAAGCAAGATCAGTTTTCAACAGTTCTGTAAACTGCACAAGTTCTTCACAAAGACTTTCTTCCAGATCTTCCGGATATGATTGAATAAGATTCGATGATCTCGTTACCACCTCTTCAGGTGTATGATAGGAAACTCTTTACAGAGCGATACAACAGGAAGCAATCTGATCATCAGAAGTAGTCCCCCCGTCCGACAAGTGTTTCGGCCCTACATACTCCTTTACACTCTACGGGGGGCGAACCCACTTGGGTCATGACTCCCAAGCGTCTCAGTCTCCTGTTGTCTTGTATCGAAAATGAACCCATTTCACTTATGGTAGCAACTTTAATCCACAACTCCGGAAGCCGTGGAGGCAATTGTGAAAGTAACAAAGAGAAGAACAATTAGTCCGTTCGCTCCGTAGCACATCACAACTACGGACACACACTGAGTCACCTGCGCGAAGCCGACGAGACTTGACACTGCACGCTCGCCACTAAAATTCTTCCTGACACCCTTATAGTATACATCGCCTGTCGCCTCTCAGACACAGCCCTTTCACTAGTACGCCTAAAAACTCAGCGTATTGTGGACTTAGAAAAATTCCTGGTGTTTTCTGTACCGCAGCGTTTATTGTCACGATTTCCATTGCCCATTGCGGTTGTTCCACAGCCAGTCTGATGCCTTTTCGGCAGTTTCACTAAGCCTCTTCAGTGCCCTTGTTCTCGACTGTCCCTTCAGCCCCAACAGTTTCAATAGATCATACACTGATGCAGCCCACAAGCCCTCTTGCGCCCACTTCAACAGCCATGACCCTTGCAGTGAACCTATCGTGTCTCAGATCCGCGGCCAGATCACTATACTTGGCCGCTTTGAACCAATGTTGCTCGTCTAATCTGGATTCAAATGGCACGGTCAGTTCAATCAGTATGACCTGAAGCGTTGCTGAAGAATGAAGCACTATATCCGGCCGTCTCCGCGATTTTCGGATACTCTCTGGATATGCCCCTCGTCCAGGTAGGTCAACCGCCATCTCCCAGTCGTTTGCACAGTCAAGAAGAGATGGTAAACTGCTACCAGGTTTACTCGGTTTGGGGTATGCTGACTTTCCTGCCCTCAGAAAGTATGTATTTGCGGTGCTCGGCCCGGGTTTGCTATTCGCCTTCATCCTTGCCAGATCTAGTGTCGCAGCAAGCTCATTTAGCACTTTGTTATGGCGCCAAGTGTATCGCCCTTGCCCTAATGACACCTTACCAGCTGAGAGCACGTGTTCGAGTGTCTGCCTCCCCTGGCACAGGGGGCACTGCTCATCATCCGACTTTCCCCATTTCACAAGGTTGGTGGCCGACGGCAGCAGGTCATACATTGATCTAACAACGAAGCTGAGCCTAAGAGGTGCCATATGCCATATATCATTCCATGTCAAGGACCTCTGCAGGGCTCCTTCCCATGTTGTCCATTGGCCTTGTTGGACCTGCTGCACTGCTTTTTGGAACCTCTTATCATTCTCAGCTCCTCGTATCTCCTGAACTACCATGTCTCTGCGCTCCCTGCTTGATGCCTTGGAACACCAGCGGATGTCTCCATGACCTAATCCCCATCTATTCGTTTGTGTGTATCCGATTACCTCCCTCAGTTTGAGTGACTCTTGGGCAGCATCAACAGCTTCTTCCACTCTCCACTTCCTTCCCGTTTTCAGTGTGGGCTGAATGGACTTAACCACGTCATCAGCTGACTCGCGTAGCATCATTGCAAGCCTTTCCCTTTCCAATATGGAAAATGGCTTTGTACTCTTATAGCAACACTGACTTGAAAGGATTCTCAGCAGAGATTTTGGCAATTTAAAAGCACTTGCAATATTCTCCAATAACCTACAAAAAACAGACCTGGTTTTAACTGACCTCTTTCAATGAATTGTTGACCTTCTGCTCAATAGCCTCCACTGTACTTGTGCTTATTTCATATATAAGCAGTGGCCACAGCAACTTCGGTATCAACATATAAACGACTGTAACTGACGAAGGAATCCAAATACATCATTCAAATTTTGATAAGCTTTCTGGCGTTTTGACAAGGCAGAGAGCAAGCTATCAATAAGGACAAGAAATGTTCGGCTTTTAAACTGCTGAGAAGGCGTTTGAGATTCAACAAGTGGATCAAGTGTGCTGGAACCACTGAAATCATCATACTCTCAATTTCGTTTGTGTTTTCTTCGAGTTTGATCTTGATAATGTTCACACTCAGTCAGATCCTTGGCCTTTTGCTCTATGTCTGCAAAAGTAGACCGCATAGCTTGAATATACCCCCGCAGGGATTCATAGAGTGCACAAGCTGTATTCAAATCTTGGTCAGAAGATTGCAAAGAAGCACTGGTCATTTGAAAACGCTGTAATACTTGATCAAAAAAGTATGATCATTATTCCTGTTTCTAACTTCATCATGGTTGAAAGTAGACCACGAGCCTGTTGACGACACTCTGCCTTCTGATCATTGTTATCTGAAATATCATCCAAGACTTGTTTTATTGCAGAAAATCTGTGTAAAAGTGCTTTTGTTGCATCTGCCCGAGCGGACCACCTGGTATCTGACAGTCTTTTCACAAAGGGCAAATGCGACTTATTATGAGTACCGCCAGCACATAATGCAGTAGAAAGGAGACCCCACCAGTAGGTAGAAGCAGAAAAGAAGGTGTACAGGCTTTCAACAAATCCAAAGAAAATGACTGCTTCTTGACAACCTTCAGCAGCACATTTTCCAACCAAATTTAGTGAATGTGCAAAACACGGAATGTAATGCGCAAACTTATTCATCTCTTTAATTCGTGCTTGTAATCCTATAAACTTGCCACTCATGTTGCTGGCGTTGTCATAACTTTGACCACGGCAGTCTTTAATATCAATGTCATTTGCCTTTAAAAAATTAAGTAGACTTTTAGTAAGCTGTTCAGCACTATGACCTTCCATATCCAAAAATGTCACAAATCTTTCAACTGGTCCAGATGGCAAAACATAGCGCAGAGTTAAAGTCAGCTGGTCCATATTAGATATATATGGAGTAGAATCCAATGAAACGGAATAATACTTGTATTTTTCTCTTCACAGAGAATGTGATCCAGTATGCTGGATCCAATCAGATTGATGAATTCCTCACACGTTGTTTTAGATAGATATGATGTATGTCCAAATCCTTTGTTTGCATGAGTACTTATATGCTCTGCCAGAAAAGGGTCAAACTTGGCCAGTAATTCTAACAACCCTAAGTAATTCCCGTTATAAGGGGACCCAACAATTTCATCACTGCCACGAAATGAAAGGCCTCGTTCTGCTAAAAACTTCACAACTTCAATTATTCGCTCTAGAAGTTTGTGCCAATACTTTTCTTGAATGTCCATTTGTTTCACAAGTTGGGAATCGACACGTTCACCTTTGTTTTTACGCATCAACAGTGAAATTAAAGCTTGTCTATGTGAGGAGCTTTCTTCATGTCGACGCAATAGATTGCTTGCATTTTTCCAGTCATTAAACCCTTCCACAGTAAACTTTGATGAACATTCTGAACTCATAAGCTTGCATGGGAAACAGAATAGGCGCCCTTTACTTTCTGAATAGCATAACCATTTTCTTGCATGTTGCTTGTTTGTAAGTTTATGAATATGTGTAAAATAAGACTTCTGACAGTATCGAGTTTTCTTTTCAGTGTCATACAATCGCACGGATGAAGAGAAGGCACTATCAACATGTTGACATTTTTCACTTCCCTTGGATATCCAATATTCACGCTCACAGTCATCTATATTGTTCGGCCAGTCACCAATATCATTAGAGTACTTCTTCGTTTCACTTATTCTTTCACATTCAGACTCAGTGTATACTGGGTTTTGCTGTATGTTTTCTGCTGCACAGCCTGCACTAGTACTAGTTGTTCCTGTACTTCCAGCTTCAGCGGTTAGAGTACCACCACCATGAACATCAAAATATTCTGTCAGCTTACGTGTTTTTGATATCACAAGTTGATCTCTTCTTTCTTTTTCTTCCTTCGCTTTACGTTTTCACTTCCAGAAGCATAATTACGTCCAATATCTCTGTGTCTACTGCTCATTTTTTGAGTTTTCTAACCTTACAAATCAAGAAATTTTAATCAAGATCGAAAGAGAGTGCGAGCACGCCGTATACCTCAATTAAAACAGGAAGTTTCCGTTTCCTAAATTCTAGTTTTTATTGTTAATGCAAATTCATTTCACAAAGAACGAAACAAAATTAGAGGGGCAGTCGCCTAGAGCCAAAAAAGTGGCTTCCGTCCCAACGTGACCACATTTTCAACGTCACTTAAATGGCTTCCGTCCGCAAACAGTTAAGATAAAAATAACGAAGAGTCACACTAAGTCAAACTCTTATGCTCTTTCTCTCACAATTTCGTGACACCAAATGAAAAGGCGCTTAAGATGACATAAATCACAAGATCATTGGTTTAACGCTCGTATTAGAAGATGACCAAAAAATTATGTACATATTTATTGGCGCGGGGCCCCTAAAAGCGCGGGGCCCGTAGCATATGCTACTTGTGCTACTACGTTAATCCGGCTCTGGGTGTAGGTAGTATAAATGACATAACCAATACACACATTATATATCTGTTGTAGGCCTATTTGCCTACAAATAGTAAATTATATTTACCCTTTAAGATTTAAACAGGCCAGGTTTTGACTCGACTTAGTGAAGCAGGCTGCAGGTCAATGCACTCAGGTAAGCAATAAATCAAGGTTGACAGCTTCTCCTCTTCAGTCGGTCGGTACCTGGCTTCGTGTAGGCGTTGCGTGTTTTAGCATAAAATGTCGCCCGATTATATAGGCAGGTGAAAGCGTTTGGTTGGTTCCTGGCGGGGCAAGCTGATTGGTTGTCTGCAGTTTGGTCTCATGCCTTGTACAGCCTAATTTTATTCTGTTTTTTCCGCCATATTGCGTGAACAAGATGGCCGCGACCCACATCCGAAAAAACAGGGCTTAAGTTTAATATATTCTGTCTCAGAGACTGGTGAACGTTGCTCGTTGATTGGTTGGGCTCTCGACATAGGGATTTAACTAAGAAGTGGGTTTACACAACTCGTTTCACGACAATGACCATGTTTAATACTGATAGCAACGAGTTGGTAAGAATATACTATTTATCAGCTGTTGTTTAGTTTCCATAGTGATACTCTGATGTTTGAGTTGTAGGAACAGTTGATACGTCACTGTACAAGCATTTTGACATCTTGTTTCAAAAAATTAGCTGCTTCTATAACCGTTAACAATTATGTCACAATGTAACAAAATATTGTTACTTTCTCTTTACAGATTAAAAATGGACTACAACTGCGGTGTGTACTTTCCACAAACTGGAGACGGTTACGTCAGTTTTGTGGATCCCGCTGATGACACATGGGTGGAGCGATACCTGGAGGACTCGGTTCATTTCCCTGGATACAACAGAGCAGCCAATCGGAGACCATTACCACAGAACGTATTCTCCACCCTTCCAGATCCAACCAATCGGAGCAGGGCTTACTTGGAAGAGCGGGCCAATCGTAGAGCCATTTTGGAAAATGTATTCCTAGGTCAACCGTTGGCAACTAATTACTTTCCGATGCCTCCATCTCCGATTATAGCTAAACATAAATGTTCAAGTCGGAGACGGCAACAAAAGCACAGCCTACTTGCCAAAGTCTGCTTTAACTGCAGCCATGCTAAATTATCCAAACAAAATCACGAGGCGGCGTCGAGTTGGAGCAGAATCGATGTGGATTCTTACTGCTCTGATGGTGAATTGGCAACTGCGAAGGGTAAGTTACATCAATTTATTCATTTTACATTTACGTTGCTTGGAGCCATCACACCATCTTTCTTCGTCCTAGAAGGTCAGCACCAAAACATCCATATACTTTTTAATATGGTATTATCATTCCTCCATTCATTACCCTATATGCCCACTCAAAAGGATCCAGGTAAGGAATATAACGCGTGTATATATTTGAAAGTAGAAATCCGCTTCTTCGCTAATCATGCGATACTACTACTATAACTACAACAGCAACAACAACAAATACTACTACTGCTACTACTACTACTACTACTACTATTGCTACTACTACTACTACCATTACTACTACACTAATACTACTATTACTACTACAACTGTTACTACTGGTACTACTATTAATAGCCCCCTTCAGTTATAATTAACTATGGGAATGCGCCCCTGAGGCGATAACCTTCGGCTGCTTTTTGTTGTTGCTTGGTGCTACTTCCGGTTTCTTATTTTCTCCTCTTCTTCTTGTCAGAGCTTTATTTCATCCAATCTTCTTCTTCTTCCTTCTTCCTCGTGCGTCCTGAAAAGGACGTTGGTTGCGGTGTGCCCGTTTACAGCAAAGCTGCGATATTTGTAATTGCCCGAAGTTCTACACTCTCTGCCAAGACTTTGGGATATGGTGTAGCTACAAAAGATAACTCAATCTCATGAGAATCGTAATGTTAAATTATGGCTAGTTGATTGAGCGCCTAGAGAACCCACTGTCTGGGTTGTTTGATCTCTTCCAGACCAGCAGATATTTCTTTGTTTCTTTTGCTAGCGTAATACAATTGAATACCTTCGGGACTGTCTATATTCACTTTTACGGGACTGTCAATATTCATTTATCATCATCATCAACTACCATCTCCACAAATAAGGTTGGCAGTAATGGATCTGCAACGTCTCCTGTCTCTTGTCTTGATGGTACACTCTGATAGACTCTTTCCGGTCTCTCTCTTGGTGTTATCTTCCCGCTTATAGCGCTGTATTCCCCTTGCACGTTTGCCTTCAATTCTCACTTCTATTATGGTCTTCTGCAAGGTGTTATGCCTTTTTATGTGGTCAAAATATTTTAGCTGCCTAGGTTTGATCTCCTTCATTAGTTCTCTTGTCATGCCTAGGTTTTCTAGGACATCCATATGTGTTTTCTTCTCTTTCCGGGAGATGTGCCTTATTCTTCTATATATCCACATCTTGAGAGCCTCAATGCATTCTTCCAATTTCTTATTCATTGTTCATGTTTCTACACCATACAGTAATGAAGAATATTTATACTATTTTATGATTCTGTTTTAATTTGTGAGTTAACTGTTTAGATGTCAGTATTTCGTCTCATGTTGTTGAAAGTTGCTTTGGCCATTCCTATTCTCTTCTTGATTTCTGTTTCACATCTGCCATCTTCTGTTATTATATGACCAAGATATGAGAAACTCTTGACTTGTTCCAGGATTTTCCCATTTATGCTTATCTTTAATGTGGGCTTATCGTCTGTTTTGCTAATTATCATTGTTTTTGTTTTCTCAGTATTAATGTCCAATCCATATTCATGACTTAAACTGTTCACTTGCTTCATTTGTAAATCCTGTTCACTTTCAGCAAACAACACGGTATCATCTGCATATCTAAGGTTGTTTATTGACCTTCCACTGATGTTCAGTTCTGGCATTTCCTGTATCTGTTTGAAAATGTTTTCTGCATATAGATTAAATAGGCAGGGGGACAGCACACAACCTTGTCTGACACCTCTTTTTATGTCTATGTGTGGTGAATAATTCCTTCCAGATCTTACTGTAGCAGTTTGCACCCAATAAAGGTTACTGAGTATTCTTATGTCTTTTCCATCAATACCTATGTCTTCGAGGCATTCAATTATTTTCTCATGATGGACTATTATAGTCAATGAAGCACATGTACATACTTTTTAGACCTCTGTATATTTTTCTGCTAATATTCTTAGGCAAAATATTGCTTATTTTGTTCCGCTGTTCCGTCTAAAACCAAACTACTCTTCTTGGATTTCGCTGTTTACCTTACTTTTTATTCTCTCCTGTATGATTTTGAGCAGTATTTTAATTGCATGACTCATCAGACTGACTCACTTATACAGGGCTGTCTATATTCACTTAATAAAGACTGGAAATGCAAGATTTCGTGTGCGACGTCTGTTTTGTTGAAAGACACACATGCACGCACACCTAAGGTGACCATATTTTCAAAACCCTAATCCGGGACAAAATAGTACATTTGACCTATTTCAATGCAAAAAATCAGGACAAAAGGGTAAAGAAAAGGTCAAAAGTCGGGACACGTCCAGGAAAAATCAAGTTGATGTCAATTTAAAATAATATACATTTTATATATACATTTGCGACCCAAAGACGCAGCAATAGAGAACGCAGTCAGCTTGACTGCTTGCATCAGGACCAGCGAACCAGAGCTGGTCAAGACCGTGCTCCACCTCCACGTGGTGGTCCTGGAAACAGTCTGCAGCAGTGCAGTCTGGCTGAGCGAGCACGGATCGAAGAATGAAGGCAAACCCGGTCCCCAAAAATGCCGTGCAGAAGTCGGATGTGTCGACCGAAAGGTGCAGATATCACAGCTTAGGCGTAAACAGACACAACGCAACCACCGTCCTTTTCAGGACGAACGAGGAAGAAGAAGAAGATATATACATTTGAATAACATTGAATAACATACATTTTACTGTATAAGTTTAACTACTTAAACTAATAAGAGAGAAAAACATCAATAATCCTTACTTAAGGTGAAGCTGAGTTACTGTACTTTTCAGATGAGTGGATTTTTATCAATAGGTCCTTCTTTGCAAGCAGCATCTTAAAAAAACTCGACACATGTTTCCTCGCAGTTCACTTTGGTTGTCAACATAGCTTTCAAAGTTTCAACACCTAGCTGTGTTTTATCACTTGCCCATAAGCTGTTCATCAAAGAAAACACTCTTTCTGTGGCAGCATTTGTTCCAGGTAGACAGAAAAAAAAAACGCTGCCAACTTCAAAATATTTGAAAATGTCACATTATTGTTTTTGAAGTGGGAAACCATTTCAATCCAACGTTGTGGTGGCAATGTTTTTTTTTTTGGCACTCCATTCACTAATTTTCTGAGAAGTAACAAACTGCTTCATATAGACATATTCGTCATAAATTTCAGTTTCTGTAAAGTGGGCTGAAGGTAATGTTTGAATCACTAGTGATGATGATATCTCAATATCTGCCCAAATTAGTATTCTGTTCAGCGTTACCCAGCTGTAGGATTCTAGGTCTTGAAAATTGTTTGCAGCTTATTTATTCAAATGATTGAAAGCTGTTGCACAGAACGAAGAAACGCTAGCATGAAACTTGTTCACATCCTCCTTTGGAAGTCCTTCCATTTCCAGCTTTTCAAGGATTAGCTTAACTCTTGATGGCAAGAAACAGTCTTCCAGTTTGGACTTCAAAATAGTTTTCAACCTGTTGATGCTGTCAATGACTTCAAACACAGTGACCGTCTGTCCCTCTATTTTTTGCACTGCTTCGTGGAATGGAGAGGCCTGACTGTGAACAAAAACAAGCCATGCCTCAGATAGAGGATTTTCAAGGAATATCTGTATAAAAACTGGGCATCTGTCTTGAGATTGAAAATATGATTTTAGAGGCAGGAACATCTGAAGAACCCTTTCAACAGCAGGCAGCAGAGCAAGCCACCTAGTCTGAGCATAACCTAAGATCATCTGGAAGTCTGTTTCCACAAACTGGCAAAACTCCTTGAGTCTTTCAACTCGTACTGTGTATGATTTGAAGAGTAGATACATTTTAGCAATAATCAGCTCGACATCAACAGGCAGTACATCTGCAGCTGTTCGAACAGTGTTGTGGAAAATATGACCTGCACACCCAACTCCTATAAGACCATGTCCAAGGTTTTCTTGCAGTTTTTTGAAAACATTGTTCTGTCCTTTCCTTTCAGCACCTCCAAAACTGGAATTTGTGTTTTCTGCGCATAATCCAACTACTTTCCTGTCTAAACCATTTTCAGTTATGCAGTCATTAAGAAAACTACTTACAATATCAGATGTTTCACCTGGCAATGACTTTAACTCTAATATTTTAATTTTCACTCCATTACTGTGATCAAAGTATCTGACAAGCAAAGGAAAAATCTTGAATTCTTTGTGGTTGGATGCATCTGTCAGTACATAAATAAATGTAGACTTTTCTAGGTCACACCTTAACTCATTTAGAATATGGGGTGCCAAGACATTTCGAATAATGGCTTCTGTTTTCGTACGCGCACATGCAAATTTTGGCTCTAAAGTAACCTGAAGTAATTTTGATGTGCAATCCATAGACCTGAAAGTATGATTGTGTAGCACTGTATGGTATGCAAAGACGCCTTCTATAGCAGCTAATTGCTCTTCTTGGTCACCAATTTTATCAGCTCTGAAGAAAGTGGTTAACGACAAGCTTGATGCAGCTGTAACGACGGCTCTCTTATGTTTCTCACTGCTTATGTGGTTCTTAATATCACCACGTCCACTATGGCTTATCGAAAACCCGGAGGCACATATATTGCATAGTACATTGAAGTTTGATGTACTCTTTTTAATAAACGGATGGATATTCCTTTTGTAAATCTTCATTGAAACTGCATTTACGCTTTAGTACCATTTTCTTACAACAATAACAAAATGTGCACAAATAGTTCACCGTTTAAATTAAATAAACGTATACCGTACGCAAAATCTTGTTACTTTACCACTACCTAAAATTTCAAATAACTGCGAATATCACATTGGAACTACAAAACTAATTCGCGGTCCTGACAACCTCTTGTGCTGTTTCGGCGCCAGTTCACTAATAATTAAAAATTCCAAATCAGCCACGGAATAATAATTTTTTTTTTTTAAATCAGTGAGATTTATGCCAAATTGGCAAATTCGTCCAAAACCGGGACAAATTGGCGTCCCGGATTGCATCGAAAAAAAGTCGGGACAAATTATCAAAAATGGTCGAAAACCGGGACTGTCCCGGAAAAACCGGGACGTCTGGTTACCTTACGCACACCACACAGGAATAATTTTATACTTAACTCATGTTTCTAAGACTGAATACACATTTTAGAATGTAACTTTCTATAAAAATTTGAAGGCCGTCCATTTGCTTATGAAATAACCCATATTTGACCAAGTGGGAATTAATACTTGTTTTATTATAAAACTATTATTAGAGTTATGTATGCTGAGTCATATATGGGCCGCTGGGCTTTAAGGGATTTGTATTTTCACAGAAGGAAAAATAAAAAGAGAATTTAGAGACAAACTGAAAAGTGAAAGACATAGAAAAAGTCTATAAGAATATTTAATGAGTTGCAGCTGAAGTAGGTTTTTTTTTTTAAAAAAGGTATAAGTAGTTCTATAGCACGTACCGCTTTAGGGGAGTGAAGTGTTAGGTACTTCACCATACTAGGTCCAGCTTTTTTATGAGATGGAGAACAGTTCCCTTTTGATCTCCTTCATTAATTCTCTTGTCTCGCTATCAACGTTTCGAACCCCGCAGCCCAGCAGCTAATGTAATACAATCCAATACCTTCGAGACTGTCTACATTCACTTCTCCAAGCTGGCAATAGATGAATCAACAAGGCTAAGGTTGCTGGAATTTTGCTTCAAACGTAAGACTAGCAGGGAAGGACGTATGAGAGGACGCATCCGGCATGTATATAACCAGCGAACAGTTAGGATTCATACTCTTCGACATTTGCTGAAGGAGACCTTCGACATTTGCTGAGGGAGACCTTCGACATTTGCTGAGGGAGACCTTCGACATTTGCCGAGGGAGACCTTCGACATTTGCTGAGGGAGACCTTCGACATTTGCCGAGGGAGACCTTCGACATTTGCTAAGGGAGACTGAACACCTGTGGGTTCGCCCGGAGTGCAATGAGATGTTGCACTTGACTTCGTGAAATATAAAGATTCTGATCAACAAGATTGCGAGTGCAATGCCTGGTTTTGTTGACAAAAACACGCGCGCACACACAGCCACATACGTGAATTATGTGAGGAAAGAAAAGATAATTAATGCATTATCAAAGAAAACAACAATTTAGAGAATAAGAGACAAACTGATAGACACAGAAAAAGCCTTTTACAATATTTATTGGATTTCGGGTGACAGGTTAAAAAGGTAGTCCCATGGCATATACTGCCGTAGAGGAGTGAAGTGTTAGAGACTTCTTCATACTAGGTCTAGCATTATAATGTAGGGGTGACCAGTTCCCTTTCTGTCTGCCCTCGCCTTCCCTAACTCACGAGCAGAGTCACGTACCCGTTTATGATTGGGTAGACTGGAGCGTGACGCTACCATGTTTCGATCCCGGAACTTACTTATTTCGGCACTCGAGGAAAGAGCCGTTACCGCTTAGACACCCGGCCACTCGGAGTTGAAATAAGACATCTTTTTGTAGAGAATCCTGAAAACAAACTCGACAGGTCAGTCGCCACACTAGTGTGTTACAACAGCCCGAAACGGGAGCAATGAACAGTAAGACTGTAAGCAACCCATGCAAATCGTAGGATGCGGCCAAGGAGTGTTGGACACGGGGCTGGCTCATCCTGTAGAAATGTAAAGAAAAAAAAAGGAACAAAAAATTAGCAAAACCTAGACCAGCCATTCAGAGGTGAAAAAAAGACTGGCGTTGGAAAGAACACACCCTGACAAAAAAACAACAGACTGATAATATTACATGGCAGAATCCTCTAGGTAAGTTAAATAGAATAAGGTCAAAATAATCATGGAAAAGGGAACCGGAGGGAGATATGAAAGGGATAAAGAAGATATGGAGACACATTGAACGGAAGGCATAGACAAGGTTGGTTTGGTAAACACACGATAAAAAACCTATGCTTCTTAGGAAGCTGTAGGGCGAAGTTGACGATGATGGTCAGCCTGAACTAACAAACTGGACGATATCGCATTTGTTTTTACCAGCAGAAGGGTCAGAATGTATAAGATAGAAAATACTGGATCAAGTCAAGAGGTTCTCGTGTGTTGGTCATACAGTACGAAAGGTGGCAGATGTGAAACAGAAATCAAGAAGATAATAGGAATGGCTAAAGCTACAATGAAATGGCTAAAACAACTATAAAAGCCATATTCAAGTCCAAATGGGACAGAGAACAGAGAACACCCTGGTCACGTAAAAGATGTCATAAAAGTATGATCTTTTTTTTTGGCCTTACTTAATTTTTCTTACCTTGTGGATTCATCAATAAGGACTGCCTTTTAGAATTTTAAGTTTGTTTCTTCAGTGTGTGTTCTATCCAACGCCAGTCTATTTTTGTTTTCACATACAAGATTATGCTTATCACCACCTATCTAGTGCTAGGTCAGGTCTTCATTTTCCCCTTACGTACTGGTCACAATAGGCTGTAGTTGCATCTATACCACAAATACAGGTTTGGTCCAACAGATCTCTGCTCCTGTGGCACCAGCCCCATGACAGCGGAATATCTGCTCCAGTCCTGCCTAACTTACAGCAGTGAACGGAGTGGCATATGGCAACAACCCACTTCCTTCTACACAACAATTGTTTAGAGTTTCAGGAACCTTGATCTAACTACTGCCTTTATTTGAGTCATTATGTAGAAGTTTGAAGGCGAACGAAGGAGAAGAAGACAAATTCTAACAAGCAAACAAATAACACAAATTTTACATGAGAATAATCTAATAAGGAAAACAATACACTTTTACCTCCCACGCAAGTTTCAACAGTCCTTCACCACCTAGTGTCTGCTTCCTTAATTAGCAGTCAAGAACCCCTAGTATTACGTAATCCCACTGCGGACCAAAATTTCAGCACTAACGAACTTCGTCCGTAATTTCCAAAATATGTACATAAGAAGTACAATCATGTGAGGTTTTACAGTAATAAAATGAGAATTGCGGTAAATCTCAAGTTGATAACTAAAAAATATAATTGCGCTGTTATTTCATAATTTATAAGGAAGTTCTAATAAAATGTTCCCTGACACGATTGCCAGTTCGTCGACCTACGTCATCGCACGAAGCAGGACAACTTTCAGTAACAACTACAGATTAAACGTAAAGGACGAAATGGCTGAATGACTTGTCTTTTTTGCAGCAAAGAAAAAGTAGCCCGTGGTTCAAACCGTTCAAGAGGAAGAAGGATAAAAACACAAAAAAAAGTAAAGAGACAAAAGTCGAAACGGAACAGACAATGATGATGCTGATAATAAAATAGATGATGATGTCGCAAAGCATTAGTAGTTTGAGGCAAAGAGAAGACATCTAGAATGAGGGTGCTTTATAATCTTCTTCTTGCATCCTTAGCCCCTGACTGACTAGGCAGTCAGTGGCCATCACGCCAGTAGCGTCTTGTAGAACAGCAACAAGCTGTTCTCATTTTGCTCGGTCGGTTGCTATGCTTCGTGCCGTGCCACAACTCTGGTTTATGCTTTGCATCTCAGCCTTCACTGTCTCCGCCAGGTTATCTGGTCTTCCTCTCTTTCGCCGTCCTTCTGGGGTCCATAGCAAAGCAGTTCTGGTAATGGTGGCAGGGTTTCTTCTGAGGACATGATCAACCCAGTATATCTTATAATAATCTTATTTGAACATAAGTAGAGTGGAACACACTCAAAGCATGTTTGGGGACGCTACAAACTCACAACGAAGACCAAAGCTGCAGTATATAATGCCTGCGTCACCATCACGCTTCTATATGGAAGCGAGACATGGGACAACCGATGCTAAGCAAGAATGAAGGCTCAGTAACTTCCATCTACGGTGTCTACGCCACACCCTTGGTATTTCGTGGAAGGGCAAAGTGACAAATGTCGAGGTGATGTCACGTGCTGGCCTTCTAAGCATGTATACACTGCTTAGACAGCATGGACGACGCTGGCTTGGCCGTGTCCGCCGCATGGAAGATGGTCGCATCCCTAAAGATATCTTCTACGGACAACAGGCAGGTGGCGAAAGAACAGTTGGGCGACCGCAGCTGAGGTTCACAGATGTGTGCAAGAGAGACAATGAAGGCACTGGACATAAATCCAGCAACCTGAGAGGATGAAGCTGCTGATTGAATATTGGCGATGCTCCTTACTGTGCTACCTCTGATTGGGTGAAAAGAAGCTCTGGCAATATGGCTTTTATAGTTGTCTTAGCCATTTCATAAGTTGGGAAAAGACTAAAGCAGAAAAATGAGCCCTTTGTCGATAAGATGAGAAACTGCAAAACGTTTCTGACGTTGTGTCCCTTTCTGTAGTTCAACTTATGGTAAATCTTTATCGACTTTTCAGCAGAACTAATCGCTTTTCTGATCTTTTATTTGTTGCCTGATTTCTTGAGATTTTTAAACTAATAATTTCAAGTATATTGATCAGGCAACAAGACAGTTTTAAGTAGACGTTTCTTAAGTAGTTCGGCGTGTCTTATTGTCACAGCACGTGCATGGTGCAGAAGTGAAGTACATACCCTGAAGGAGTTGTCGGGAAGCATGACGTGTAGATAGACCAGACAGATAGACAAGAAGACATACACAATGGCTAGAACACTTAAGACAGACGGACAAGAAAAGAGACAGACGACAAGACAGAAAGACAAGAAGGCATACAGCCAGACAAGAAGAGAGACAGACAAGACATGCAGGCGGACTAGACGACGGACAAGAAAACATATATGCAGACAGGCAAGGAGGCATACAGACATACAGAAAACAATACAGACAGACAGAGAAGAAGACAAATAAATGACATACAGCCAGACGGATGGACAAAAAAATGGACAGAGAAGAAGACAGGCAGACAAGAAGACATACAGACAGGCAGACCACATACAGCCATACAGACGTACTGACAAGAATTCATGCAAACATACAGACAAGAAGACACGCAGACAAATGAAAAGACATACACACACACGAGAAGCCATACTTACAAACAAGAAGACATACAGACAAACGAGAAGACATACAGACAAACGAGAAGACATACAGACAAACTAGAAGACATACAGACAACCGAAAAGACATACAGACAGCCGAGAAGACATACAGACAAACGAGAAGACATACAGACAAACGAGAAGACATACAGACAAACGAGAAGACATGCAGACAATCGAGAAGACATGCAGACAAACGAGAAGACATGCAGACAAACGAGAAGATATATAGACAAACGAGAATACATAACAGACAAACGAGAAGACATACAGACAAACGAGAAGACATACAGACAAATGAGAAGACATACAGACAAACGAGAAGATATACAGACAAATGAGAAGACATACAGACAAACGAGATGACATACAACGAGAAGACATACAGACAAACGAGAAGACATACAGACAAACGAGATAGCAAACAGAGAAACGAGAAGACATACAGACGAGACAAGAAGACATACAGACGAGAAGACGCACAGACCTACAGACATACAGAAAAGAAGATTGTGACGGTATTGCCTCCACTGCCTTGCAGTAGTGGTCCAACAATGGCCAAAACTCAAGAGTATCTAATATAGGCTTCAATGGAGTCTATTTGTGCACACGATTACTCTTAGCAGAAATGTAGATAGAAGAGTAGTAAAGCTTCTATCACATGGGAGTCTTCACAAGAAATTCAGGTAATCGAAAACAATGCTGGCTGTCGTTGAGTACGTTAATTCTGTAACCTGCCGACCACTTTTGTGAAGAATTTAGCAATGGTTTATTCTAGCTCGTTAAGCCGCCACCGCCGAGTTAATGAGTGGACTTATTATTATAATATATATAGCTCGTTTAGAGTGTGTGTTTAGTAACTTTGACTGAGACAAACATGTAGTACATTTAAAAAGATTAAATCGAAGTTAAATTTGTAACATTACAAATAACAAAATTTAATAATCACTTTAGGTTTAACAGTTTGAAAATAATTAGAATAGTTATGGATAAAGAAAAGCTATCATCCTCGTATTTGGGGATTGCGAAAAGGGTTAAGAAGTTCAAATGGCAGCATATGTTTGAACTTAGCTGCCAATGACGGTTCTGTCTTTTCACACTGATCACTCGTCTCTGGTCAAGGTTGTCGGGTGTAGCTCGTCTCCCAGAAAGTTCAAGGAAAGTCTACACAGTGCGTCCTTTGTCTTAAAGCGTAGGCCACTGATCCCGTCTTGTTCCAGAAATAGTACGTTCTGCTGGTACCACCAATATCTGTGATAGAAGAATAGAAAAGAACGCTCTTCTGAGTATGGCGTTCTCCGACACACAGCTATGTGTCCCCCCCCCCCCCTTTCTATTTCACCATCCCACTTAACTCAGAGTTTACCCTCGATGAGAATTAAATTTAATCCCTCGAGATAAAACTTCCTTTACATTTAAACTGAATAGCTTTAGCTTTACATTACATTTAAATGAAAAAGGTTAAACGTACAGATATAATATGTTTTACATTTACATCTCCACTGTTTGAAAAGTGTTCACAATATAAATTCATTCATGTTTCATTTACATTTACACTTGTGGAAAAGTTTGAAACTTCTATTAATTAAAAGGAAAATTTTCACATAGACATTTACGTTGGTTTAAAGCGTGAAAACTCAAATTAATTTTAAAGTGAATATGTTTATAGGGACATTTACACGGCTTTAAAAATGTAAGTCTTAGAATGTACATCATTTCTTTTCATCTTTCCCTCCCTACTCCATAGGGAACCTGGAACTACTTTATGCTTTTAGTTCTCTTTACGAAACTATCAATAATTCAATCACCAGTCCGTGCAGTGGTGGTTCATGAATCATCATTTGTTGCAAGTGGAACTTATGGAAGGGGAAGTAATCTTTAGAATGTTTTGAACAAATTAAATTTCGAGTTGCAACGCTTGATTAAGCGGATACTTGTTTGATTTTAGGATAGAATTATCTTTTCCTATTTTTCGAGTGACAGAGTACAGATAAGCGTGGGAACGCTGTTTAATCTCAAATGTTGAGATGTGTTTATTCTGTACTGTTTCGAGTCATGTGAATAGCTCGCAGCTAGTCTGCATGTGTTATCAAGAGCGGTGTTCAAGACAGCCGAGTCTCGTGATGGGGTTTTTTGGCGGGACTAGTGTGTGATTTGGGGAGTTGTGTTTTTGGGCGTGGACCGTGTAGGTCGAGTCCCAGTGGTTTTTGGATAATGTATGCCTACGTAGGATTTGAGAAAATGTCGACTTATATATTGTGGTAAAGTGGGATGTTATAAATATTTATAGGGGACTTAGTGTTTTGACTGAGATCAGCTGTGAAGGTATCTGTATCTAATAGGTGTAGTGTTTTACAGATAACCTTACTTGCTACCACATTATGCCTCAGTCAGAATTATTCTGGAATATTGTGATGACTACGTTAAATGTCTAGGATATGTATATGATGAAGTGTAAGTCACAACAGCAACAGACAGATAAACAATTTAATTTATTCCACCACACTTGACAACACTGTGACGCTCACACACATGTAACATTCTATAAGACTATCTTAAATGAGTCTCTGGTAAATTTTCAAATATCAATATGTATTAAGTACTTACATTAATATATATGTCCTGATTCAACTACAAAGTGAACCAGGAATCACAATCAATTTTAATTACAATTTATATGTACAGGATTTATCAATATGAATCTTGTAGTGACATATTTTATTAATATTATCTTATGTGTGTCAGTTGGGTAGTAGTAATATGAGGTAATACTGGTTTGGTTTTTTTCAAGATATGTTGTTATTTGTCATCATGACTTCAAGTGTTTGTTTATCTTGTAAATGGTATGGGGAAAAGTTCACAGTTCCTATCAATTTAAACACTGTATTTTCCCTCTGGTTTATTATAAAGTCAGATTTTGAGGGGGGGGGGGGGGGCATAATGTTGAGCTCCCCTGGCCACATAGGCTTATCTTTCGTGATGGCGGCAGGAAAAGACTCCTCTGCTCGATAGCCTCCCTGTGTTCTGGAGACACCTCACTGGTCACTATCTGGACCCAGGAGTATGCTGTCAGCCTCTAGGTTCAGCAAAGCTCCGACCAGGTGCTGCTCAATAGCTTTAGGACCACGGTCCCTGAAACAAGAAGGTTGTACCTCCTACTTCATAACTAGTTTATAATCCATTTACAGACTGAACACAATACATAACAAACACTGAGTTCAGAGCGGTAGGCCAACTGTCAGCTTCATCTGAAATAATTTACACCAGTATATTCCTCCCTAATGGTTACTACGCCTCTGCAATTCCAGCATTATTTCTTTCTAGTCAATAAGCTAGGTGTCAGTGTACTGTTTGGCAATTCCATGCAGTTTTACTTTCCTCCGACACCTTCTGTTCAGGTTGGAGCACTATATAGGTTTTACCTCACGTTCGCTACTGAACTACACATATATATACAGACATAAATTATCAATTTACATTCAATTTTCATTAAAAAGATGTCAAATATTTCAAGCTTACCACAATTCATGGAAATAACACAGAATTACGTTGACTGGCAATGAATATAGCACAATTTCGATCTGCCGATGTCCCAGGCTTTTATTTAGAAAAATATGCACTGGTGCTCAACGCACTGGTTCTGTAGTAAGTTTATTTGAACATGTGGTGGTGACCTGACGCCTCTGATTGACTATATTCGCGGGTCTAACCAATCGTGCCATGTTTACCCAATCGTTTGAAAAAAAGTACTCCTACTCCCGTTTCCCCTGACAACAAAAGATAGTATTTATAGCCCGACTAATCGTGTTTAGCCTTACATTTATTGCGCTCCAATCAAATCGGATTTAACATGGAGACCCATTTCCCGTACAATGGTGGGGTGAAAATCTGCCACTGAGCGATTCTGATTTGGGTGTTGTCTGACATCCCTCACTATTTCTTTTGGCTATAATTTGGTAATTCCTAGACTATTTGCGTAACGTTTAACATATTCTTTGTCAGCAAGTCCTAAGGAACCCAAATATACAAATTTAAAGGAGCTAAGTGGCTGCGTTCAAAATATGCATTTTCTTCTACCTCCTGTTTACTTCGAATACGATGTGGTGTCTGGGTACTGTAATGTTTTCAAACGTAAACCAGTATAATGTCATGTTTCCTAATAAGCGTTTTGTGAGTTTTTAAAAACTAACTCTCGTGTGTGTAGTGTTTTTTATCACTGTCGATTTGAAAAAAAGCTAGTGCTTGTGGCCTTACACGCGTGATGGTAGTAATTGTGTATCGCGAGACTGTGTTAGTATTGCCTGCGTTCCGGCTTTCAGCCTCTCCCTTTCTTTCTATCTTTAGTCCATCTGTCTTTCGTTTTTTGGTAACGTAGTGTATAAAATGACATGAATGGAATTTTAAATCTAGGTCAGATTGCGTATCTCAAGGTTTTTCTTAGAAATGGAGTACACATTTTATTGGGTTGGGGAAACGCGTGTATGCTGCAGAAAGCTTTTACTATCAACGTGAAACGTTACAATTTGCAGACGAAGGAGAAAACAAGGGGGATTTCGAGTACAGTCATTGTGACAGCACTGTTCTTTACCATTCTTCTTTCCTTTTATTGAAGTCATTTGTTAGGCTTTACATTTACTTTTTAATTTATATATGTGGATTAGAATTTCTCACGACAAATCCTCCCCACTTAAAACAGACGTTATATGTCAGTCTATAATTCTATATACACATAGGGAAATTTATTATTATTCCTGGGGTTTAGGGTGATTCTCATCACACGGATGGCGGCTTAAAAAATCCGATCCCAGATTTATTTTTCCACTTATATACTCTATGCTAAACTCAAATGGCTGCATCAATAATGACCAACTTAGTAATCTAGAATTCTCATGTCTAGCCTGTGCTAGAAACGACAAAGGTTTGTGATCCGTTTGCAACTTAAATGCCTTCCCATACAGATAAATATTGAACTTCTTTATCGCCCATATTACTGCAAGACATTCTTTTTCGCTAGTTGAGTAATTGGTTTCAGCTTTATTCAACTTTCTGCTAGCATATGCCACTGGGCTTAATTCCCCATCCAATGCATCTGATTTCTGTAGCAGAGTTGCACCTAACCCAATATTACTGGCATCCGTCCTTACAATGAATTCTTGATTTAAGTCAGGTAATTTCAAAATAGGTTTGCTTGTGAGCTTTTCCTTCAATTCTTGGTAAGCTATTTCACATTGTGGTGTCCATGTAATTCGATCTGGATGTCCTTTACGTGTCAAATCAGTTAACGGTGCACATATGGAATTAAAGTTTTTGATATACTTTTGGTAGAAACCACATAATGAGACAAAGGATCTCACGTCTTTCTTGGTTTGTGGTCTCGGGGCTTTCTTTAGTTTCTCTAAATTCTTTGGGTCAGGGGTCATGTTTCCCTGATAAACTGTGTGTCCCAAGAATTCTAATTCTTTACATCCAACGCAACAATTGGTTGGTCGGGCTGTTAATTTCGCTTCCTTAAGTCGATTAAACAGCATGTTCAGAGAGTCAATGTGTTCCTCAAATGTTTCTGTGGCTATAAGGATATCATCCATGAAATTTGTGATACATGGATTATTCAGAGGGTCCAATAATTTTCTCATCATTCTAGAGAAAACACTAGGCGCATTCTTCAATCCAAATGGCAATCTATTAAACTCATAGTGTCCTTCTGAGGTACTAAAAGCTAGGTATGGTCTAACCTCAGGCTTTACTGGAATCTGATAGTATCCTTTACTCAGATCCACTTTTGAGAAATATTTAGCTTTATTTAGTCTGGCAAACAACTGATTTGTATCCGGCAATGGATCCACCTGTCCTTCTGTAATAGCATTCAGTCTCCTGTAATCTATACAGAGTCTATGTTCTCCAGAGGGCTTTCTTAAGAGTACAACACCGGAACTATACGAAGATTCACTGTGTGAAATAATTCCTTCCTTCAACAAATAGTCTATCTCTTCCTTCAAACTTTCTCCTTAGCAAAAGGAATCGAATATGGTTTCATACAGACAGGTGAGGGGTCTATCAGTTTCATATCATATTCCAATAAGTTTGTATGCCCAGGTCGGTCTGTTAACACCTCTGTATGAGTATCTAGAACCTGTTTCACTCTCTCTTTCTGAGTTTTCGTTAAATGTGTACTGATTTTCACCTGTGCCGCTGTCTCACAGGGGTGTAATGGATATTCAAATGATGAAAGTGGTTCCTTTTTCATCTCCATGGCAATGGACAAGGTCAACAAGTGTGTCTCTTCCTGATGTTTTCTTTCCAAATATTTCTTCAGGAGATTCACATGATAGATTTTTTCTTTCCCCTTCTTATCTATCTTATAATTGGTTCTAGACACCTTCTCTAGAACTGTATATGGACCTTGCCATCCAATTTGTAACTTATTCTGGCTACCGGGTAGAAGAAGCAGTACCTTCTCTCCCACAGCCAAATCTCTGTCTTTAGCTTTTCTGTTATAATAGGCAGCATGTTTCTTCCTGGCTTGTTTCAAATTTTCATTGGCAAGTTTCCAGCCAGTTTTTAAACGAGTGGTCAGCTCATTCACATATTGGTATGAGGATGTAATATTTTCCTCTGCTTTTTCATCAGTCCACGTTCTTAACAGCGCTTACATATGGACCTTTAATTTTGTGGACCTATTTGTCCATGGACCGATATGGTCTCTTCCACTGGAAGCGCTATAGTGATGATTTTTCTTCCCAGAATTATCAGTCACAAAACGACCGCTACCAATTGTTTCTTGGGGCTGTCTCCCCACTTAGAATTCTTGATGAGAGATTTCCTCTCTACATCCTCTTCCTCCAGTTTGTTTAAGTCCGATTGAGGGATTTTCGGCTTATCCTGGGGTAAGACATCTTTTTGCACTCTCTGCATAGTGGCCATTGTAAAACAGTTAATTGAAGCTTGTCCGTGAAAAGGGGCTTCCCATTCCATTTGGTCCACTTTATCAAATTTATTTCTCTTTGTATTTTCAGGCCTAATTTTGCCCCTTGGCGTGTCCAGGTCCTGATCAATGTTCCCACTTGTGGGTGTTCCCTCATGTGCTATGCTACACCTTTCTACAAAATTCTCAATGTCCCACCTTGCTTTGGGCCAATAATAATTGTGAGCCACCTTTTGGATGATGGTACCTATTTTTTCATGGTCCCCATCTGGTTTCACATGTAGGCTCCTTATTAATTCTGCCCTATATCTTTTAGGAAGTACCAGCTGTCCCTGACCTTTGGATCTAGCTCCAGTCTTCCTATACATCAATTTGTTTTTCATGTAAAAATCTCCCTTGCCTGGAGTTGTATGACAAGTTGACAATTTCCTGAAACAAGGCTTGAGGGTCTTATCCCCAGCCTGTGCCTTCCTCATCTCTTCTGGAGTGGTATCTAACAGAATATCCTCCTCCTTTCTTGAGGTTGACCTGACCTGAAGGGTGGCCATATACACAGGTTTCCTTCTGCAACGGTCAGTGTCATGATTGTCCATCTGACAATTTTTACACCACCTTTTCCCTTGGTTGAAAGATTTTCTTTCATCATATTTCCTTTCATCGAATTGTGGGGTTTTATTTTTATTGTCATACCGTGGCCTATCAAATTGGTGCTTACCTTTGTTTTGATCTCTAGGATCAAATTTATTAAAGTTCTGTGGTGCCCTAAAATTTTCTATCTGTTTCTTTTTATTACCTGATACCTCTGCCTGAGCTGCTTGATACCTTTCAGCAACATTTAGCAACTCACCCAGCCTCTCTGCACCTTGTTCCATGAGAAACTTTCTCAGGTCTGGAGCCATGGACTCTCTTAATTGTTCTATAAGGACCATTTCCTTAAGATCTTGGGTTTTCCCCAGAGAAGTCCATTTCTCCAAGTATGTCTCTAACCGTGCAGAGAACTGGTGATAGGTTTCACCTGACAGTAGTTTAGCATTCCTAAATTTTTTCCTATAAAATTCTGCGTTCTTTTCATATCTTAACAAAAGAGCCTGCTTTAGCATGTCATAATTTTCCTGATCACCTCTGCTCATTTTGGCAAAAACTTCATAAGCTGCCCCACGAAGCCCTTGAGATAACTTTAAGCTCCACCTTTCTCTCTCTAACCCATATGTGGTAGCTAATAGTTCATATCTATTTAGATAGCTCTCAATATCATCGTCTTTCTCAACAAAATGATCTAAATGAAAGTTCATAGCTGAGGTTGAGGCTCCCTGGCTAGCAGTGGCATCAGAGGCAAAGGGACTGGCACCATTTTCAGGAGCATGGCCTTGAAACTCAAACTCTCTTAGTCGTAACTCATGTTCCCTTTGTAATCTCTTCTCCTCCTTTTCTGCTTCCCTCTCTGCAGCTAATCGCTTGTCTTCCCTTTCTGCAGCCTGTCTTCTTTCTTCGGCTTCCCTTTCTGCAGCTAATTTCTTCTCTTCTCTTTCTGCCTCCAATTTCTTAGTCTCTTTGTCAGCCTCAATCTGCAACCTCTTAGCCTCAGCCTCAATCTGCAACCTCTTAGCCTCAGCCTCTAATTTTCTTTCGGCCTCTTTTTCTAATCTTCTTTCTTCCCGTTCAATATATTTGTCACATTCAGCCGTGACATAAGCAATCATAATTTGCCCGTCCATTCCTAACTCTTTCGCAGTCTGTACAGCAGCAGATCGAAATTTTGCCAAGTCGGCCATTGTCTAACATGCAAATGTAACAATTCAATCTATCAATAATTATCTAAGGACACTACAGGCACTGAGAGCTCAACGTTATTTATTTTCACCCAAGGATACTTTTTAATTCTTATTATTCCCTGAAGTGAATTAGCCCCAATATTTTTAATAGGGAAAGATTCAAAATCCCGGACGAGCCCCCAATATATGTGGTAAAGTGGGATGTTATAAATATTTATAGGGGACTTAGTGTACTGACTGAGATCAGCTGTGAAGGTATCTGTATCTAATAGGTGTAGTGTTTTACAGATAACCTTACTTGCTACCACATTATGCCTCAGTCAGAATTATTCTGGAATATTGTGATGACTACGTTAACTGTCTAGGGTATGTATATGATGAAGTGTAAGTCACAACAGCAACAGACAGATAAACAATTTAATTTATTCCACCACACTTGACAACACTGTGACGCTCACACACATGTAACATTCTATAAGACTATCTTAAATGAGTCTCTGGTAAATTTTCAAATATCAATATGTATTAAGTACTTACATTAATATATATGTCCTGATTCAACTACAAAGTGAACCAGGAATCACAATCAATTTTAATTACAATTTATATGTACAGGATTTATCAATATGAATCTTGCAGTGACATATTTTATTAATATTATCTTATGTGTGTCAGTTGGGTAGTAGTAATATGAGGTAATACTGGTTTGGTTTTTTTCAAGATATGTTGTTATTTGTCATCATGACTTCAAGTGTTTGTTTATCTTGTAAATGGTATGGGGAAAAGTTCACAGTTCCTATCAATTTAAACACTGTATTTTCCCTCTGGTTTATTATAAAGTCAGATTTTGAGGGGGGGGGGGCATAATGTTGAGCTCCACTGGCCACATAGGCTTATCTTTCGTGATGGCGGCAGGAAAAGACTCCTCTGCTCGATAGCCTCCCTGTGTTCTGGAGACACCTCACTGGTCACTATCTGGACCCAGGAGTATGCTGTCAGCCTCTAGGTTCAGCAAAGCTCCGACCAGGTGCTGCTCAATAGCTTTAGGACCACGGTCCCTGAAACAAGAAGGTTGTACCTCCTACTTCATAACTAGTTTATAATCCATTTACAGACTGAACACAATACATAACAAACACTGAGTTCAGAGCGGTAGGCCAACTGTCAGCTTCATCTGAAATAATTTACACCAGTATATTCCTCCCTAATGGTTACTACGCCTCTGCAATTCCAGCATTATTTCTTTCTAGTCAATAAGCTAGGTGTCAGTGTACTGTTTGGCAATTCCATGCAGTTTTACTTTCCTCCGACACCTTCTGTTCAGGTTGGAGCACTATATAGGTTTTACCTCACGTTCGCTACTGAACTACACATATATATACAGACATAAATTATCAATTTACATTCAATTTTCATTAAAAAGATGTCAAATATTTCAAGCTTACCACAATTCATGGAAATAACACAGAATTACGTTGGCTGGCAATGAATATAGCACAATTTCGATCTGCCGATGTCCCAGGCTTTTATTTAGAAAAATATGCACTGGTGCTCAACGCATTGGTTCTGTAGTAAGTTTATTTGAACATGTGGTGGTGACCTGACGCCTCTGATTGACTATATTCGCGGGTCTAACCAATCGTGCCATGTTTACCCAATCGTTTGAAAAAAAGTACTCCTACTCCCGTTTCCCCTGACAACAAAAGATAGTATTTATAGCCCGACTAATCGTGTTTAGCCTTACATTTATTGCGCTCCAATCAAATCGGATTTAACATGGAGACCCATTTCCCGTACAATGGTGGGGTGAAAATCTGCCACTGAGCGATTCTGATTTGGGTGTTGTCTGACATCCCTCACTATTTCTTTTGGCTATAATTTGGTAATTCCTAGACTATTTGCGTAACGTTTAACATATTCTTTGTCAGCAAGTCCTAAGGAACCCAAATATACAAATTTAAAGGAGCTAAGTGGCTGCGTTCAAAATATGCATTTTCTTCTACCTCCTGTTTACTTCGAATACGATGTGGTGTCTGGGTACTGTAATGTTTTCAAACGTAAACCAGTATAATGTCATGTTTCCTAATAAGCGTTTTGTGAGTTTTTAAAAATTAACTCTCGTGTGTGTAGTGTTTTTTTATCACTGTCGATTTGAAAAAAAAGCTAGTGCTTGTGGCCTTACACGCGTGATGGTAGTAATTGTGTATCGCGAGACTGTGTTAGTATTGCCTGCGTTCCGGCTTTCAGCCTCTCCCTTTCTTTCTATCTTTAGTCCATCTGTCTTTCGTTTTTTTGGTAACGTAGTGTATAAAATGACATGAATGGAATTTTAAATCTAGGTCAGATTGCGTATCTCAAGGTTTTTCTTAGAAATGGAGTACACATTTTATTGGGTTGGGGAAACGCGTGTATGCTGCAGAAGGCTTTTACTATCAACGTGAAACGTTACAATTTGCAGACGAAGGAGAAAACAAGGGGGATTTCGAGTACAGTCATTGTGACAGCACTGTTCTTTACCATTCTTCTTTCCTTTTATTGAAGTCATTTGTTAGGCTTTACATTTACTTTTTAATTTATATATGTGGATTAGAATTTCTCACGACATATATTTCGCTGTGTGTACAGCCTATGTGATACACTGCAGTGAAGATTTGTAGGCCATATTGTGAAGATTAATGAAGCTGCCGGGTGATGCAGGCTTCGCTGTGTATTAAGGTACTTTTGTAGGCCATATTGTGAAGATTAATGAAGCTGCCGGGTGATGCAGGCTTCGCTGTGTATTAAGGTACTTTTGTAGGCCATATTGTGAAGATTAATGAAGCTGCCGGGTGATGCAGGCTTCGCTGTGTATTAAGGTACTTTTGTAGGCCATATTGTGAAGATTAATGAAGCTGCCGGGTGATGCAGGCTTCGCTGTGTATTAAGGTACTTTTGTAGGCCATATTGTGAAGATTAATGAAGCTGCCGGGTGATGCAGGCTTCGCTGTATATTAAGGTACTTTTGTAGGCCATATTGTGAAGATTAATGAAGCTGCCGGGTGAAGCAGGCTTCGCTGTGTATTAAGGTACTTTTGTAGGCCATATTGTGAAGATTAATGAAGCTGCCGGGTGATGCAGGCTTCGCTGTGTATTAAGGTACTTTTGTAGGCCATATTGTGAAGATTAATGAAGCTGCCGGGTGATGCAGGCTTCGCTGTGTATTAAGGTACTTTTGTAGGCCATATTGTGAAGATTAATGAAGCTGCCGGGTGATGCAGGCTTCGCTGTGTATTAAGGTACTTTTGTAGGCCATATTGTGAAGATTAATGAAGCTGCCGGGTGATGCAGGCTTCGCTGTGTATTATGGTACTTTTGTAGGCCATATTGTGAAGATTAATGAAGCTGCCGGGTGATGCAGGCTTCGCTGTGTATTAAGGTACTTTTGTAGGCCATATTGTGAAGATTAATGAAGCTGCCGGGTGATGCAGGCTTCGCTGTGTATTAAGGTACTTTTGTAGGCCATATTGTGAAGATTAATGAAGCTGCCGGGTGATGCAGGCTTCGCTGTATATTAAGGTACTTTTGTAGGCCATATTGTGAAGATTAATGAAGCTGCCGGGTGATGCAGGCTTCGCTGTGTATTAAGGTACTTTTGTAGGCCATATTGTGAAGATTAATGAAGCTGCCGGGTGATGCAGGCTTCGCTGTGTATTAAGGTACTTTTGTAGGCCATATTGTGAAGATTAATGAAGCTGCCGGGTGATGCAGGCTTCGCTGTGTATTAAGGTACTTTTGTAGGCTTTATTGAGTATTGGAGTACTGTTTAGGCCAGGATGTGGACAGGCCGTATTATATATATTTAATGCAATGTGGAAATTATATGATTCGTGTTTTGCTGTCGAATGTGTGTCATTTATGTCATCTTGTCTGTGTTGTAACGGAATAAACAGTATCGAACTGTTCCAGTCGTTTGCAACCCCTTTTTGACTCCTGCATGTACTCTTATGTACGTACTGTGGTGTGCGAACATATCAACACACACCCAGGTCAACATTCCAGACACAGTGACAGGACTGCAGCACACACATATTGAATTAGCCTGTGTGGCGATGATATAGACCAAACCACTACACTCGCAACAGTGGGTGTAAACAGAATATAACATTCAGAATGATAGCGACGTTAACATCATTCTATACGCTGAGGTTGCCAGCCTCAAATGACTTCGACATCCAATAGCGAGGTTCACATAATAAAATTAACATGGTAATATGTACATGTATATGTTAATTCACATGTTAGTAATAAAATATGAAATGTAAATCACAACTTACGCCAATCCTGGCTACAGACTTGTCGCACAGATGAATAAAAGAGACGAATCGTTCTCTTACAACACGTGTCTGGCATTTCTTTTAATTTTAACATAGATTACCCCTTCTGACTCCGTGTTTCTTCAATTTCCTAGTTCCATGTTCCTTATTAAAATTTGAAAGAGATTTCCTGTGCTTTATAAGTCTTATCTGGTTCTCAATAAATGGTCCGGATAACAATTAGGAATTAGGAATCTAGTTTTCACTGTGGCGAGGTCTGATGTTGTCTTGGCGAGCGTGCAAATCACAGAGAAATAAAACTGTGAAATTATCAGCCTATATTCCCGCCAGTGATGTTATGAATTTAATCAGAAAGATCCAATCATTTCAAACAGGTCTGATGTGGCACTTTCAAAATAGTTCCTACACGGAAAATTTTCTCAAAAGGTCACGTCTCCCATATATGGTAATATGATGTCTTGCATACTGTTACCTCTCACTGTGCTCACAGGCTTGTTAAATCATCGCTGTGCGCAACGGAGCAGAACACGAAAACGCTTCGAGTGTGAATGCGTGCGAGTGGTGAAAGTTGTGTCGGACAGGTAATTAGGATATAACATAGGCAGGGTCTGGTGCGGTGAACGAAGGTCATCGTTCTGGCAGTTAGTTTTGGCTTGTGTTTTCAATGTGTACGGATATTTATGTGAGAGCGACAGACCAGTGTTCAATGTTATAAAATATTTCAGTCAGGATAATTGACTTACTACATTATGATGTGTGCCTGATTGTATGTGGCGTAAGGAGAGGGACAGTAAGTTATTTGAGTGAACACGGTTCTGATTTGTAAAGAATGAAGGCGTCGTAGACGATACATAGACAGTCTGACTTTAAACCGGCACAACGACATTATTGCTTAGGTCTGCTACTGAATACATTTGTATTACTGATGTACCGTCATATCATCATTTGCTCTCAAAAGAAGTGAAGTACACTCATGTTGTATAGTTGACATATTAAATGTTATAAAACGTACAAAAAGTTGTTGGTCAAGATTATTCAATTTGGCCATTCGTCACGTTACTGTTTAGACTGTGGTCTATTACTGTATAACAAATGTACCTTACAAGACCAGGGCAGCACATTAATACACTCGTTACCCATAGACGTCAATAAGTAGAAGGTACCACATACACTCTCACCAACACATCTGTAGACTCATATTGTCTAAAATGTATTAAATCCATGATTATTCTTTAACCAAGGATCGGAAGCGATTATATCATAAGTTCCGCCTCGTGCACGGGTTATCGTGTTTCGCCAGACAAACAAATCTGGTTTTATTTAACACTCCTTCCCAACGTAGCTTGAATAAACAAAACACCTTCGCTGGAAAAGATGGTCAGACAGATTATGCGATAAAATATTATCACCGGCGGGGTCACCAAACCTGGCGAAGCGTAAATACGTCCGAGGAGTGGTAAACAGTAAGATTCGCATTACTTCCGTAGCAATTACTGCCATAGGGGAGTGGCGTATTAGAGACTTCACTATGCTATGTCCATCATAGAGCAAAATAATGAAAATACAAATGAAAAGGCATGATGTATGCCAAATAAAAGCGATAAGTGAGGAAAACGAAGAAAAAGAAAGGATACTGCCGGAGGGCTGAAGGTGTGAGAGATCACACAAAAGAGCATGTTCAGACGTTTTGTCACAAAGACATTCAGACATACAAGAAGACAAACATACAGACAGACAAGAAGGCTCACATACATACATACAAGAAGACATACATACATACAAGAAAACAGATATACATACAGATAGACAAGAAGACATATACACCGACAGACAAGAAGGCACACATACATACATACAGACGAGAAGACATGCAGACAAACGAGAAGACATACAGACAAACGAGAAGACATTCAAACGAGAAGACTGACAGACAAACGAGAAGACTGACAGACAAACGAGAAGACATACAGACAAACGAGAAGACATACAGACGAGACTAGAAGACAGACAGACGAGACGAGAAGACATACAGACGAGAAGACGCACAGACCTACAGACATACAGAAAAGAAGGGTACATTCAGACATACAAGAAGACAAACATACAGACAGACAAGAAGACATACAGATAAGAAGACATACACACAGACAGACAAGAAGGCATACATGCATACAGACAGACAGATAGACAAGAAGAGTTAAGTCAAGAAGACAGATAGTTGACATACAGACAGACAGACGGACAAGAAAATGGGTAGAGAAGAAGACAGACAGTCAAGAAGACAGACAGAAATACATAACGAGATACATACAAATAGAGAAGCAAGCAGATAGTCAGACAATGAGGAACAGAAAACACCGATATAAGAACAGGCTGAGAGATAAAAGAGATACAGCCAGAGGATCAGATACAGACAGAGAATGACGAACAGACAAAAAGAAATAGACAGATAAGGACAGACAGACGACGACAGACATTCAAACAACCAAAGAAGCAGGGACAATAAGACATTGAGGGACAGATTTTAATAAAGGACATACGGCCAGAAATATAACAGAAAAAACAGACACAAGAACAGACAAACTGGCAAGCGGACACGCCGAGAAACAACCAATCAATGAGAGACAAGCACCCAGACAGAGAAACACACAGACATAATTAGGCGGGCAGCCAGATAATCAAAGAGAGACAGACCGACAATAGACTACACTCGTCTGGCTGTACTGTATGCGATGGAAGGATGTCGTAAAATCAATAGCCTTGACTGTCACGCTTTTATGAGAATTTAAATTATTATGGAACAGGTTTTAAAAAAAATGTATTTATTAGGTATTATAAAAGGTGCATTGTTGCATGATTCTGTTATCATGAGGCGGGCGGTTTGTCATTGTGCATAACTTCTATCAGTTGTCAGAATTTCAACGTTCAGATCTATCTATCTATCTATCTATCTATCTATCTATCTATCTATCTATCTATCTATCTATCTATCTATCTATCTATCTATCTATCTATCTATCTATCTATCTATCTATCTATCTATCTATCTATCTTTCTGTCTGTTTGTTTGTCTGTCTGTCTGTCCGTCCGTCCGCCCGCCTGCCTACTTGTCTAATTGTCTGACTGCCTGTCTATCTGTGCGTCCATCCATCCATTCGTCCTTCTGTCTGTCTATTTCTCTGTATGTCTAACTGTCTGTCTAATTGTCTGTGTCTATCTATCTATCTATCTATCTATCTATCTATCTATCTATCTATCTATCTATCTATCTATCTATCTATCTATCTATCTATCTATCTATCTATCTGTATTATAACTAATTACTGTCTGTCAGTTTGCCTAGCTGTCTGCTCATCTGTCTGTTTGTCTATTTATGTGTCTGTCTGTCCGACCGTCAGCTTATCTGTTCATCTGTCTGTGCATCTGTCTTTCTTTCTGTCTGTCTATCCGCCCGCCCGCTTGTCTGTTTGTCTATCTGTGTGCTTGTTCGTCAGTCTGTCTGTTTGTCAGTCTGCCTGCCTCTTCAAAAGTGTAAATTGCACCACGTTGTTTGTCTCCGCGACCTTTAATGAGAGCATTGCGGGCAAAAAAATCCAGTCCTTGTTATTTCAACACTGCCATTCAGTAATATAAACATCAATCCAATCCCACTTTCTCATTCTACCCTCCTCCATTCTCACGTGATTGTTAAATTCACTACCGAGGCTGAAGCAAAAGGTGCTAATGACGAGATGTCATTTTACAAGTGTGAGTTTAAAATGTCCGTAGTTTGAGTTTCGTTCATCTCCATTTTGCTGTGGAAAATTAATTTGTCTATTGATTGTGGCTTGTACCTTGGCAGAGGTCGAAAATATCAGTTATCTTAGCGAGGAATGCAAATGCAGACATATTAGCTAGTGTTACAAGCCTTCAGCGACGGAAGTCGGATTCAGGTCACGAGAGGTAGACGGGGTTTGACACCGTTGTGACGAAATCAGTCGTGCTTTTTTATAACTCTCATTCACTCCGGCAGTATCTCTTAATTTCTTGATTTTTCTCATTCATCATCCTATTATTTGGCATATTTATTGCTCTTACATTTTTGTTACTGTGACCACTCCCCAGACCTATTTACGTTCCGCCAGGTGAACTGGGGTATTATCGTAACAATACCCAGTCATTATCACATGCCATCGGTAATACGTTATACTCTTTGATTCGCCTTGCCAACCTTTGATAATAGACGATCCTCGTTGGACAACTACAGTATATTGTTTGTCTTAGCGGCCGGCGACCCTTTTGTTTGACTGTCTGAAGAAGGCACGAAAACACAGGTGATATGAGATAATAGCTTTCTCCGGGCTATTCCTGTGAGATTATTACAGATAATCTGTCTGGTTAGACATCTTGGCGGAAGTCATTACGCCAGGCAAACATGGTCACATGTTGTTTGTGAGAGTGCACAAGATGCTACCGGAAATATTACGTCTTATTATAAAGAGGTCACGCGTTGGAATATTAAATGTAATATTTTAAAACACGTGGGAGATATTTTGAAATTAAAACACCACAACCCACATAGTGCAAAAGAGCTTACGATTGGATTGAAGTGTGAGCCGGAATAAAGAAAGAATTTCATTGGAAATTTGGCGGAAACATAATCTGTTATATGAATTGGAAACTGGAAATATAATCTAGCGAAAATCAGAGACACATAACACAGAGACTGCATCGCACGTCACACTAGCAACTCCCAAAAAGCTAGAAAGAAAAGGATCGGACCAAGGATTCCAATATTATAAATAACAGATCGAGTATTTGGGTAACTTAAAACCTTATAAAGTAAGCCTGCCGTTATAAATACAGAGACTGCAAACTTAATAGACCAAGACTTTAAATACCTAGACTGGAACCCTAAGGAATTGGATCACCCGTCATAAGAGAAACTTTCCCAGACCAAGTGTATCGCAGAACACCCGTCGAAGAGGAATTCCTACTTTCCCAGACCAAGTGTTTCACAGATTCACCCGTCATACAAGGAATTCAAAATTTTCAGACCACGTGGTTCGAGTGCATATAATCTAAATCGCTCGTGTCCATGTTAACCTGCGCGAGGAGATTGTGTATGCCCAAAACTTTGGAATAAGTGTAACAATTATTTTACAAATGTGAATTAACATGTTTCTTGCTAAGTGGTTATGTATGAGGCTGGCAACCTCAACATATGAAACTAGTATATTCATAAACCCCTACAGCAAGCGCTGGTGATTTATTCTAGCTAGTCATGCGGAAAACCGATAGCAGTGGTGACCCCAGACTCCTAATGGAGCAGTGATGACTGATGATTACATCACATGTGCCTAAAGTGTATAATATGATGTGAGATATATGCACTTTGTTAATTGTAACTCAGGCAACTCGCGCCGTCCAGACACATTTTTCCAGTTAATACCTAGAGGAATATGGTGATTTTTAATCATCTTTCCTAAGCTACACAGTGTACTCGGGAATTTAGTTCTTCTGAGAGATTAACATTGGTGGGTGGACAGAGAGAATGGGCCTGTTAATTGGAAGCACACAAACGTACTTAGCAGAGGCATTTGTTTTCTATTTTGTCTTTAAAAAAAGTTCGTGGTACAAGACTGCTTGTGGTTACAAGCTATCAGACGGTTCGAAGTACTGAAGTTACTACGCCACTCGTGTGAGAGAAGTACACTCATCACCAAGAAGTGACGAAAACCACGACAACAGGACTCACCTTGAGTAAAGTTTTCTTGTAAAAAGGCGAAAACAACGGACTTTGATAAATCCTCATCTACGTCTCCGTGACGAAAACTTGTATTTACAGCAAAATTCATCATACCCTCCTTATTTTAACTGTTAAAGACTAATAAATTATTAAATTTGTTACATGTTGTTTTAAAACTAAACAATCGTAGTCGATTCAGTTTTTATATGTATGAAAGCGAACGTTTGAGCAAGATTCATTAAAACATACATCTATATATACATAGATATATTTACATCTATAGAGCCATTATTTATAAGAGGAATTTCATTGAATTACACCAACAGGGGGCTTGAACGGGCTAAAAACCATTTGCTTAAATCCTTCACAAAAGGTGTCCTTCACAAATAAACCATTACTCATATAAGCCGCATAGTTCTTGACTTCTGAATTATCTAGTGAAGACTCCTTTCGGATAGAAGCGCCATTACACTTCTATCTACATCTCTGCCAAGAGTAATCTTGTGCGAAGGTAAACACCATTGACGACCCAGTTTAGATACTCTTGAGTTTTGGCCATTGTTGGACCACTACTGCAAAGCAAGAGAAGCACCGGGTGACACCATCAGAGGGGGTGACACCAAAATGACTGTCTATAAAAGTTTTGTGCAGTGTTTTAGCAGAAATTTTTTATTTTGTATAAAAATATCCCTGTAGTTAGCTATACAATGGTATAAGCGCCGTACCGTTCAGAAAGCAATGGCAAACTACTGAATGAAAAAAATTGCCTAGAAAAATCACAAACAGCCAATGAAAGCTGGGGTTGATTGCCACGTCCTGTAAAGGATAAGCAACTAACTTTAACTTTAAGTTAGTTATAACCACAATTTGTGGTTATAATTTACGTGGTTACAATTTACGAGTAACATTAGTACAAAAAACATTACTAAGGATTCTGTATGGTCTGGTACGGCAGGAGGTCCATGGGGGGTGGCACCATGAGTTACCGCACTGGGTGACACCAACCCTAGGGACGCCACTGACCGGAGTGTGACTTATGAGAATTAGAACGAAAGAAAGCCTGCTTGAAAGAAATTGCAATTTGTATTTATGTTTCCTTAAAATTCATACTTTAGTCTGTTTATCACAATGTGCATTTCATTGACGAAATTCATTGTTTATTTATTCTAATAGTCCCTTCTCTCTAATTACCTTTTGGTTCTATCGATCAGCTAAGAGCTTAAGTACGGAAAAAAGCAATTTACTGAGAACAGATTGTCAATACTGTTTCTTTTGTTAGGATAATCTCGTTCGTCAAATTACTATTTCGTTCCTTCTGTTTTATCTTCCCCTTTTCTTTTCTTCATTTGATTAGACTGCCAACCTTCCATGACTTACCAGAATATTATATTCCAGCACATTAGATACTTTGGTACAAAGGATACGATTAAAATGGTCTTCAGTGAGCTTGTAGCAATCTTTAAGTTCTGAACCCGGTGGACCTGCTCCCGACGTGACCTGTCTGGTCTAATGGCAACAGCGTCAGAGGCCACTGGTCATTTTTGATTCCAGATAGTTCTCTCTGGGTCATAATGATAGATAGATGCAACAGAGGCCTCGGTTCTTCCAGGGCTTGAGTCTCGACCCAGCTTTAGCAACCGCTAGTTCTTTGTAATCGTAGAATTCATTCAGTCATTCATTTCCCTGCTTGTTTCCCTTTGGAGCAACGTTAGCTAACTCAGCAGCAGTGAGGATCTACTTTAGAACCACTGATATCTCCAAAAATCTACTTTGATACAAATAAAGAACGAACGAACGAACGAACTTTATTTTCAAAGGGTTGAGAATTGGGCACGCAGGCCCATCTGACATTCTGCCTTTCCTTTCTCTCGTCTTTTATACTGATTTCATTTATTCTCACATACATTTTACCCATCAATTCAAGGAATTCAACGTTGTAAAGGTAAAATAATAGCATACTCACATTCACAGTATCTAATTATAAACTTGAAATAAAATATGTTGAAAAGTACAAACTAAGTATTACCATGAAACAAAATATGTTGAAAAGCACTAACATCATCATTAAACCTACATTCGATATTATATCATTTGTTCGGAAAAATAATCACATTAGGGGGGCAGATAATCAGAACTCATAAAGTATTCGAAAAGTTTACGATTGTATGAATAGGGACTGATGTTGTTATCTTTCAGATAATGTGGAAGATAGTTCCAGAGATGAGCAGCAGAGTAAGCTAAGCTTTTCTTGAATAAGTCAAGCCTAGGCTTGGGCACTTGTATTTTGTTAAGGCGTTGACTGCGTCTTTCACTGTAAGGGAAACCCGAGGCCCGTAAACAGTAAATAAATAAATATTACACACATAAAGGTATGTTTAGACAGTAAATAAATAAATATTACACACATAAAGGTATGTTTAGACAGTAAATAAATAAATATTACACACATAAAGGTATGCTTCAGGCACTCGTGAGAAATAAAGAAGTAGAAAACTAGACAACAGAAAAACAACAGAAGTGATAGGCTTACCGGAGAATCGAACCCAGGACCTTCTCAGTTGTTACGAATACTTTGGACTTTCTTATTTGTTACGAATACTATGGACTTTTTCTCAATTGTTACGAATACTTTGGACTTTTCTCACTTGTCATGAATATTTTGAACTTTTCCAATTGTCTTGAATACTTTAGACTTTCTCATCTAATATGATTACATTCAACTTATACAGTTGTTACGAATACTCTTACCTATCTCAATGTTCATGAATTCTTTGGGCTTTCTGAACTGTTTTAAATACTTCTCATGTTTTGTAAACACATAGCATGTTCTGTATGTTAAAACCTTATCAACGTAGCCACACGGTCTATCGGCTATGTTATGGCGCATATCCAAATACAAAAGACCTGTTTATTGTTATAGATGACTTTAGCACTTCCAGTTATTATGAATACATTGGATTTCACTTTTTTTACGAATGCTTCGTATTTTCCTTTTGTGTCAAAAATACTTTAGACTTCCTCTATTGTAATGAACATTGTTTTAAACTTTCCCATTTGTTGTGAATACTTCGAATTTCCATATTTATCGCGGATACTTCGAATCTCCATATTTATCATGCATACTTAGAATCTCCACATTCATCATGACTACTTCGAATCTCAATATTTATCATCAATACTTTGAATTTCCATATTTATCATGAATACTTCGAATCTCCATATTTATCAGGAATACTTCGAATCTCCATATTTATCATGAATACTTCAAATCTCTAGCTTTGTCATGGACATTTTCAAAAATCACTTACATCACCAGTAGGCACACCAGGAAGTGTAAGGGTCTACTTTAGAAATAATGAGTTCTCCAAAGATCGACCATAATGAAACCGTGTCTGTTTTCGGGTTTCAGAGGATTTGTAATTTTAATAAGTGTAGCATTATTGTAACTGTTATCTGTCCCGGATCATCTGCTTCCTGCAATTATATGAACAGAGCTGTGGAAGATTTAAACTAAATGATATTTTACCAAGTATTTACTTCACTTGAAACAAAAGATCGTTCACAAATAAAATGCATTTTAGTTAGCTAGCTAGCAGTTTTCACTGGGAATGTTGTATCTTTTGACGTGAGGACATGGTACTTTTGGAGCCGAGGTAGCGCAGTAGTTAGTGCACTGGCTTCATAGCTCGGTGGTCCATGGTTTGATCCCCAGTTGAGGTGGGATTTTTTAAACCACAAACGGCTCCAGGGTCGACCACATCTCATGAATTGGGTACCAGAGAAACTCAGGGAAGGTTAAGGCGGCCGGCGTGATGCTGACCACATCACCCCTAGTGTGCCGATGGTCAAGACAATATGGGCCTAACACCATATTCCCAATATGCCATAATGGGCGTGTAACGGGGGGGGGGGGATCCTTACACGGTACTTTTAAGTGCTGGGAGGAAGGGGCTAGTCCCTCAGTCTGCTTCTTCTTTGATCCTTAGATACCGACTGTCAAAGCAGTCAGTGGCCATCCCGCCTGGTGGCGTCGTGTAAGGCAGCAACAAACTGTCTCTACCTTCTACTTTGCTCGGTCAGCGCCATCCGTCGTGCAGTGCCCCAGCTGTGGTTCGTTCTTTGTATCTCGGCCTCCACAATTTTCCGCCAAGTTGTTTTTGGTCAGCCTCTCTTTCGCTTTCTCTCAGCATAGCTGTTCTTGTGATGGCATCAGGGTCTCTTCTGAGGACGTGACCAACCCAAATCCACAATCTACTTAGGTGAAAAAATCTTTTGATTCCCCTCCGCAATCTAGAGATCGACCAAATGTTCCCCTGGGATCTACTGTTAGCTCAAGCTCGACCGGATGCCGACTGCTGATATTCATCAACACTCGTGTAAAGCAGCGTCATCAACGCAAGTCATGTTTACCAAGTTATATTTTCCGCACACTTAATCCTCTCTAGAGGTATCAACTATTCTGGCAGCATTCATGACCTGCAGAAGTCTCCCCACTAAGGAATGGCAGACGACGATTTTCCCCTATCAAGGCCTTCTGTCTGGCACCGCTGGCTCACGTCACAATTGTCACGTCTCGCTCTTGTTACTTCACGTGCTGTCGGTGCGAGGTCGCTAATTTTGTGCTCTTTACGTGATTTCCATCATTTTAAAGCTGTGTGCGTTACTTGGTAATATTTCTAATATTAACAAAATCCCTTGTGTGCTTTTGTTGTTTCTGTAATTTACAGGAGCTTTCGAATTAACAGCAAGTTTTAATTCGTAACAATTCTTCAATTTATTTTATGGAATTATGTTGTTATAAATTCATTAATAATGAAAGTTTTGTAATACTTTGTCCCATATACACATGCAACGAAATTTCCCTAAAGCAAGTAGAATGCAAGTTCACTGATTAAAATAAATTGTGAGTTAAAAATATGTCCATACAATTTACGAGCATATAATTTAGAATCGTATTTATAAAGTTCACAATATGCCTTTGACACCGAAGCATCTACTCATTAAATAGCCGTTGTTTCACGCAGAGTAGGTTCTTAAACTATTATTTGTGATTATGTGTAAATGTGATTACTTTTAAATGTGACTACGTTTAAATTCTTCGATCATGGTTGGTGATCCTTGGAGCCAGATTTGGATAGCTCAAAGGAAGTCTAACCAACTCTAAAAGTTCTGACGAAAGCCAAGTTAATGTTTGACAAACTGGCATATTCTTGGCGGCCATGAAGCTATTTCGTCTTCAGTGACTGTCTTTTGCTATTCTGGATTTGTCTTTCAACCATTTGGTTGCCTGATAACACAACGATTTTGGAATACATTTAAGCAGTTACAAAAAATCAGGAGACGTGAAGGTTTGTAGGAAACTACTTTGTTACAAGTTGCTCTCTCTTATTATTATTATTGTTATTAATAACTGCTCATTATAGTTAATTTTAAATTCATGTATTTTAAGTTTCATGAATGTTGATTTTTGTTGTTGTTGTCGGATTGTAAGTGTTGTTTTTACTGTTGTATTATTGTAGTTATTGTAGTTTATTGTTCTCATTTTTTGCCTTTTATGTTGTATTGTTGCTGCTACTTTTATCATTGTTGCATCGTATCTGTTCCAAAGCATGTCATATTTGCATAAACAATATATGTATGTATTTATGTTTGTATGTATGTAAATATATATATATATATATATATATATATATATATATATGTATATATATATATATATATACATATATATATATATATATATATATATATATATATATATATATATATATATATATATATATATATATATATATATATATATATATATATATATATATTATATATATATATATATATATATATATACTGAGGAATCTAATATTAACTTCACGGTTAGTAACGTAAGCGGTTGTATACTGGAAGCTGTTCGTCCGTTTTTTCTTCACCTCACACCTTTCCTTTCTTCAAAAGGAGCACCGAGACACCCCAGAGTTTAGCCCCCCCCCTCCCCTTATTTTTTCTTTTGTTGTTGTTGCAGGAAATTTGCCCCATGGCGCCCCGTTAAATCGTCAGTTGAACTTTTTCTGGAAGACATGCTAGTGGTAAAATTATAGTACATTCAACAATTAATTTGTTCGCTTTTCAATCCTCTATGGAACAGACAAGGTTGTGTGCTGTCCCCCTGCCTATTTAATTTATACACCGAAAAAATTTTCAAACAGATACAGGAAATACCAGGACTGAACATCAGTGGAAGATCAATAAACAACCTTAGATATGCAGATGATACCGTGTTGTTAGCTGAAAGCGAACAGGAGTTACAAGAACTAGTGAAGCAAGTGAACAGTATAAGTCATGAATATGGACTCGACATTAATATTGAGAAAACTAAAACTATGATAATTAGCAAAACAGACGATAAACCCACATTAAAGATAAGCGTAAATGGGAAAATCCTGGAACAAGTCAAGCGCTACGTATATCTTGGTCATATAATAACAGAAGATGGCAGATGTGAAACAGAAATCAAGAAGAGAATAGGAATGGCCAAAGCTACATTCAACAACATGAAACATATACTGACATCCAAACAGTTATCTCATAAATTAAAACTGAGAATCATAAAGTGTTATATATATTCTGCATTTCTGTATGGTGCAGAAACATGGACGATGAATAAGCATTTGGAAGAAAGAATTGAGGCTCTTGAAATGTGGATATATAGAAGAATGGGGCGTATCTCATGGAAAGAGAAGAAAACAAATAAGGAGGTCCTAGAAAATCTAGGTATGAAAAAAGAACTAATGAGAGAGGTCAAAGTTCGGCAGCTAAAATACTTTGGCCACATAAAAAGGCATAACACCTTGCAGAAGACCATAACAGAAGGGAGAGTTGAAGGCAAACGTGCAAGGGGAAGACAGCGCTATAAGTGGGAAGATAACATCAAGAGATGGACGGGAAAGAGTCTATCAGAGTGTACCACCAAGACAAGAGACAGAAGACGTTGGAGATCCATTACAGCCAAACTTCGTTGTGGAGATGGCAACTGATGATGATGATCATGATGGAACAAATTCAAAGTGATAATCATCGAGTGCTATACATATTCGTCATTAATGTATGGTGTAGAAACATGGACAATGAACAAGCAGTTAGAAGAAAGAACTGAGGCCTTTGAGATGTGGCTACATAGAAGAATGAGGCATGTCTCATGGAAACAGAAGAAAACAAATAGAATTTCTCGAAAAGCTAAGAATGAAAAGAGAATTAATTAAGGAAATCAAAATTAGACAACTAAAATATTTTGACCATGAAAAAAGACATAACACCTTACTGAAGACCATAATAGAAGGAAGAGTTGAATGCAAACGTGCAAGAGGAAAATAGCGCTATAAGTTTGAAGATAACATCAAGAAATAGACAGAAAGAGTCTATCACTATCAAGACAAGAGACAGAAAACGTTGGAGATCCTTTACATCCGACCTCCGATGCGGAGATGACAGCTGATGATGATGGAACAGAAGCGTTTAATCCTATGTTTATAGTGAATTATTTTGTTCACCTTTGAATCCCTGTATAGCAGAAACGTTCAATTATAAATGATTAGTTAATGTGGTGTCATTTAATGCCCTATAGAACAGAAGTATTCAGTGTTTTAACGTCAATTATTCTATTCACATTTTAATACCCTATAGACCAATAGGAAATTGAATCCAGTGGAATCTGACTAAACAGCTTGATGATCTAGATTTTTCTGATGACTTGGCTCTCCTGTCCCGTAACAGTAATCAGATGCAGAACAAAATGAAAACACTCGAAGAGAGGCCACAGCAATTGGGCCTGAAAATACACAGGGAAAAGACAAAAATAATGAGAATAAATGCGGGAAATGATAACAGGATTAAACTTGAAGAAACACCACAACAAGATGTAGAATCGTACACATATCTTGGCAGCAATATAGACAAAGTTGGAGGGACAGACAGTGATATGAAAATAAGAATTAAAAAAAAAAGGGGGGGGGGGGAGCTTTCCTTGCACTGAGAAATATATGGAGATCAAGAGAAATCGGGTCCAACACAAAAATAAGAATCTTCAACTCAAATGTCAAGTCAGTCCTATTGTATGGCTCTGAAACACGGAGAACAACAAAAACAACAACCAAAAAGCTACAGACTTTCATAAATGGGTGCTTGCGTAGAATAGAGGGATTAAAGTGGTATGACAAGGTTAGCAGCGTTGAACTGATGACAAGAACCAGACAAGTGCCAGTGGAACAAGAGATGAGAAGAAGACGATGGCGATGGATAGGACACACAGTGAGGAAACCTGTTGATAGCATTACAAGGCATTCCTTGTTCTGGAACCTTTAGGGCAAGAGAGGCAGAGGTAGACCAAGAAGCACATGGAGAAGAGAGCTGCAAACAGAGGTGAAAATGATGAGGAGAACGTGGAAAGAACGTGACCGGAGGACTTGGCATGTGTTTGTTGACGGCCTATGCTCCTTAAGAACAGAAGGTAATGAATGAATGAATGAATAGACCAAAAACATTCAGTATTATTTCCTGAATTATTTTGTTTGCCTGTTTATTCCATATAGAGCACAATAATGCAATCTTATTTGTTCATTCAAGTACCATGCCTAGTGGCGTAGGAGATCATGTCTCTCCACAAATCCAGTACAATTTACAAATTATGTTGTTCATTTCTTTCCATGCCACGATATCAAACTGTCCAGTATTTGCTCTCTTTGTCTTCTCCTGTCTCTTTTTCCTTCAATTTTACCTGTTGGTACGATATATTCCAGCTTTCCTCTTCTCATCACATGTGTGACCGTGTATGTTTATACGGCACTAGTAGTTATATAGATTTTATTTAGTCAGAGTTAATCTTTCATATGTTGTTGTGGTTCAAGTGCTAACTGGCCTTCCGCCAGAGATGGTAATACTTGACCTTTACTCAGTTTTTCAACCCAGGAATATTCTTCCCTTTAAGTTTGGTGATTCGCAAAACAGTTTCAGCATAACAACGTATATCCAAAAGAAATTACTGTAAAGTTCTACAAACAGTAATGTAGAAAAATTCAATTAGAGTTTATTGATGTCATTAGACAAACACTGTAAACTTCATAATGATGATTGGTTATCCAAGATGAAAAAATATGTAATGCAACTGAATAATATATGTATATCCTAATAGAATAATATATGTATATCCAAATAGAATAATATACTGATTTGTCTACTCAAAAACTTGTCTTGGTATCCTCAAAGACGAAGTTCACCTAACGCTATCTGTAAAAATCCTCTAGTCTAAAGTTATGGTTTCATTAGAATCATAAATCCTGAAATCTCTCCGCCTATCGCCCACAACTCTTCTATTTATACTATTTCTTCTTTTTTCCCGCCTTTTTTCACACGACCCGTCCTTTTTTCACTCGGTACAATAATCTACATTTGCACTCTTTTTCTCAGCTTTTCGACCTTTTTGCACACGACATTCTGTTATTTCGACTTCTTTTTCACATGTGTGATCTTTTCCAACTTAACAATTGGATTAAAAAAAACCAGATCACACAAACATTCATTTCCCACTTTCGCGCTTATAAAACCCATTCATTATTATCTGGGACTGACCTACGTTTGCCCTGTCAGAGCAGTAACTGCCAACTGAACTTTGAATGAATACTGCGTTTTGTGTAAAAACATCTTATTTGCTTTTAAGGTCTGTCATTCTTACATGTAGCATATTATAGCACATATAAATGCTTAGCGTGGAAGTAGGAGGGATAATGCTAGCGTGAAAGGCCAAGCGGTCACACATGCCCCCCAAAAAAGCGCAATGCTACTTTCTAAATTGTGAAATAGGTTTCCTTTGCGCGTTGGCCTCTTTCACAACTTCTTCATTACTCTCCCTGGCTGTCCTTGGTATATTTAACATTCTTCTGTAAAACCATATCCCTGTGGCCTCAAGTGCTTTCCCTGCGTGTCTACTAACTGTCTATGACTCCCTCCCATATGTCAGTATTGGCTCTATAAAACACGGAAGAACTGTTTCTTACTTCCATTAACAAAGAATTGTTGCATAAAATACTCTTCATTTATAACCAAGGAGTAGTGAGAATCTACTTAATAAACACTGAGATCTCTTATAATGTCAGTTATTGTGTTTGCACTTCCAGTCCCCTACAGTGTAAAAAATATGCATTCTTATAGCGTGCATTATTCAGTTTGCTGTCCAATCCCCTACAAAGAAGAAATATTAAACTGATTAACGCCAATTACTTTATTTACACTTCCAATCCCCTACACTAAAGAAACATTCAATCTTATAGCTGTAAATTGTTTTGTTTGATTTTGAGTCATTACGAACCAGACACTATCAAGTCAACTTATCTTTTTTACCTTCCAATTCCATACGGAGGAGAAACATTCAATCTTAGAACGTTAAATTGTTCTGTTCGATCTTGAATCCCTGCAAAGCAAAAAACATGCAATCTTAAAACGTAAAAAAAAACCGTGAGTGTAATTTCCAATCCCCTAAAAAATAGACTCATCCACTCTTATAACGTCAATTATTTTTGTTTGCGTTCCAATCCCTTACAAAGCAGACACATTCAATCTTATAACGCCAATTATTTTTGTTTGCATTCCAATCCCTTACAAAGCAGACACATTCAATCTTATAACGCCAATTATTTTCGCTTGCATTCCAATCCCTTACAAAGCAGACACATTCAATCTTATAGCGTCAATTATTTTGTTTGCATTCCAGTCCCTTACAAAGCAGACACATTCAATCTTATAACGTCAATTATTGTGTTTGCATTCCAGTCCCTTACAAAGCAGACACATTCAATCTTATAACGTCAATTATTTTGTTTGCATTCCAATCCCTTACAAAGCAGACACATTCAATCTTATAACGCCCATTATTTTTGTTTGCATTCCAATCCCTTACAAAGCAGACACATTCAATCTTATAACGTCAATTATTTTTGTTTGCATTCCAATCCCTTACAAAGCAGACACATTCAATCTTAGAATGTCAATTATTTTTGTTTGCATTCCAATCCCTTACAAAGCAGACACATTCAATCTTATAACGTCAATTATTTTGTTTGCATTCCAGTCCCTTACAAAGCAGACACATTCAATCTTATAATGTCAATTATTTTTGTTTGCATTCCAATCCCTTACAAAGCAGACACATTTTATCTTATAGCGTCAATTATTTTGTTTGCATTCCAGTCCCTTACAAAGCAGACACATTCAATCTTATAACGTCAATTATTTTGTTTGCATTCCAGTCCCTTACAAAGCAGACACATTCAATCTTATAACGTCAATTATTTTTGCTTGCATTCCAATCCCTTACAAAGCAGACACATTCAATCTTATAACGTCAATTATTTTTGTTTGCATTCCAATCCCTTACAAAGCAGACACATTCAATCTTATAACGTCAATTATTTTGTTTGCATTCCAATCCCTTACAAAGCAGACACATTCAATCTTATAACGTCAATTATTTTGTTTACATTCCAATCCTCTACAAAGAAGACACATTCAATCTTTTCAAGTCAGTTATTGTGACTCCCATTCGCTACAGAGCAGAAACGTGCAGTCCCTTATCGTCATTTTTTGTTTGCTTTTCGGTTTCCTTTAGAGCCCAGTCTTATAACATCATTTATATTGTTCGCCTATCAATCATTATAGAGCAGACATATTCATCTTATAACGTCATTTATATTGTTCGCCTATCAGTCATTATAGAGCAGACATATTTATCTTATAACCTAGAAAATCTAGGTATGAAAAGAGAACTAATGAGAGAGGTCAAAGTTCGGCAGCTAAAATACTTTGGCCACATAAAAAGGCATAACACCTTGCAGAAGACCATAACAGAAGGGAGAGTTGAAGGTAAACGTGCAAGGGGAAGACAGCGCTATAAGTGGGAAGATAACATCAAGAGATGGACGGGAAAGAGTCTATCAGAGTGTACCACCAAGACAAGAGACAGAAGACGTTGGAGATCCATTACAGCCAACCTCCGTTGTGGAGATGGCAACTGATGATGATGATGATGAACGTCATTTATATTGTTCGCCTATCAATCCTTATAGAGTAGACATATTCATCTTATAACGTCATTTATATTGTTCGCCTATCAATCCTTATAGAGCAGACATATTCATCTTATAACGTCATTTATATTGTTCCCCTATCAATCTTTATAGAGCAGACATATTCATCTTATAACGCCATTTATATTGTTTGCCTATCAATCCTTATAGAGCAGACATATTCATCTTATAACGTCATTTATATTGTTCGACTATCAATCCTTATAGAGTAGACATATTCATCTTATAACGTCATTTATATTGTTCGCCTATCAATCCTTATAGAGCAGACATATTCATCTTATAACGCCACATCGTATTGTTTTATATAGACTTGTTTCAGTTGTTCGGTATTTACTCTACTTATCTTGTCAGATTTCTGTCCAGCCTCCTTTCTACCCAGCTGTAAATGGGTACCTGATTCTGTTCTTAAAGTTAGGGAAGGAAAAGGCAGCGAGGAAGGGAACTGGTCACCCCTCCTCTCGATGTATGGACCTAGTATGGTGAAGCCTTTAACACTTCACTCCCTACGGCAGTATCTGCTTTGGGACTACATTTTGACCTCCTGTCACGTGTTTTAGGAGCTTGGCTCATGCATTCTATCAAACTCGGTATGCACTAACTACCTTCTCTTACTAATTGTCTAGAAAAGTCCTTGCCGAAATGTTCGCCGGAATTACCTGGGTTAGCCCTGGTAGCTGGCTACATATGCGTTTGAGTGGGTGGAGTGCTGGCCTCTCGCGAATAAGGTTCCGGGTTCAAAACATAGTGGCGTCACGCTCCAGTCTACACAGCTGTAAATAGGTACCTGCCTCTGCTTTAGTGTTAAGGAAAGCAAAGTCAGTCAGGACGGGAAGTGGTTATCCCAACCTCTCGAAGCTGGGCCTAGTATAGTGGTCTCTAACACATCACTCCCCTTCGGCAACATTTGCTATGAGACTACCTTTGCCTTCACATACGCCTGTTTCAGGACCGTGTTATTTAGTAGGTACATTGCCTCATCACCCTCGCTTCCCCCTTCACGCGTCAGACAGAGATAAGTTGCTCCATTACTTAAATATAATCCCAGGGGCCTCAAAATTGAAATGGCATCTTCGAAAAGCTTCCTGCTGCCGGAAATGTTATTGCCGTGAGCACAGTATCGTTTTCTTATGAAAAGTTCTTGCTCTTTCAGGTCCCACTAATGTGCTGTATATTTATTTTTATTTCCGTGAAGATCTTTGTGCTTATGTGCTTTGAATTTGTTTTGGTACACCTCTGATATTAGTTTTTATTCCTCCTTCATGCCCAGGTCTTGTCACTTCCTTCTGTCTGAATGATGCTGACCATGGGATAGGTGTTAGAGATAGTAAAGATCAGTGGTTTTCAAACTTTATTTTTCTGGGCCACACTTTCGGAATGAAAATTTGCTCGCGTCAAACCGAATTTTTTATTGATGAGAAATATCTTTTAAAAAAAAAAAAAATCAGAGCTGACAATCCCTGTTCACAATAATATGTCGTGGAGAACTATATCTATTTGGTATAAGATAAATTATATTACTGAACAAAATCTGATAAATACTGGAACATTCTATGAGTTTCTAAACATATATTTCCCATATTATATCATAGGTAAAAAAAAGTATATATAATAAATAATAAAATGACCTTAATATTTTTTTTGGGCAATTGAATTTTTTTTTAAATCTCTGAATCCTTGATTGTCTTTGAATCTTCCCGCCACACCTGCCATCCTCTCACGCCAAAGCCACTCCGTTTGGAATCTATTGGTATAGAAAGTTACAGCTGTACAAATCACAGAAGCTGTTTAGATGGTAGAAGTAGTACAGATGGTACTAGTAGTCATAATTCTGAGTAGTCATAGTCTGAGAGGGGTACTGCATGTTCAACCAATTCACTTCATAACCTTTAGTGCGTATATTTTTTTACAAACACTATGCACAGTATATAGATCTACATACATATTACCTCCAAGCAAGCACTTCATTTTCAAGAAAGTGAAAATCGTTCATAAAATTATGTCACCTAATACTTCAACTTATTTGTGGTCGCTTGAAAAAAAAATGAAATACAAAGTCAACGCTTAAACAAATTACACGTATGCAAGCCCAGAACTGACGTATTCAAGAAAAGCTTAGCTTACTCTGCTGCTCATCTTGGGAACAATTTTCCGCATGACCATATATATTACTTCTACCATCTGTAATATTTCTTCCATTTAGACTACTTCCATCATTTATACAACTTCTATCATCTGTAATACTTCTCTCATTTAGACTACTTCCATCATTTATACAACTTCTACCATCTGTACTACTTCTTCATATCTACTACCTCTACCATCAGTACTACTTCTACCATCTGTACTACTTCTATCATCTCTACCATCTGTACTACTTCTATCATCTCTACCATCTGTACTACTTCTATCATCTCTACCATCTGTACTACTTCTATCATCTCTACCATCTGTACTACTTCTATCATCTCTACCATCTGTACTACTTCTATCATCTCTACCATCTGTACTACTTCTATCATCTCTACCATCTGTACTACTTCTACCATCTGTACAACTTCTACCATCTGTACTACTTCTATCATCTCTACCATCTGTACTACTTCTATCATCTCTACCATCTGTACTACTTCTATCATCTCTACCATCTGTACTACTTCTATCATCTCTACCATCTGTACTACTTCTATCATCTGTACAACTTCTACCATCTGTACAACTTCCACCGTTTGTACAACTTCTACCATCTGTACAACTTCTACTATCTGTACTAATTCTATCATCTCTACCATCTGTACTACTTCTGCCATCTACCATAAGTACAACTTCTCCCATCTGTACAACTTCTACCATCTGTACAACTTCCACCGTTTGTACAACTTCTACCATCTGTACAACTTCTACTATCTGTACTACTTCTACCATCCGTACTACTTCTACAATCCGTACAACTTCTACCATCTGTACAACCTTTACCATTTGTACAACTTCTACCATCTGTACTACTTCTACCATCTGTACAACTTCTACCATCTGTTCAACTTCTACTATATGTACTACTTCTACCATATGTACAACTTCTACCATAGGTACTACTTCTACCATCTGTTACTTTTACCATGTGTACAACTTCTACTATCTGTACTACTTCTACCACCTGTACAACTTCTACCATCTGTACAACTTCTACCATCTGTACAACTTCTACCATCTGTACAACTTCTACCATAGGTACTACTTCTACCATCTGTATTACTTCTACCATCTGTACAACATCTACCATCTGTACAATTATACCATCTGTACCAACTTCTACCATATGTACAAACTTCTACCATCTGTACAACTTCTACCATCTGTACAACTTCTACCACCTGTACAACTTCTACCACCTGTACTACTTCTACCATCTGTACAACTTCTACCATCCGGACAACTTCTACCATCTGTACTAAGTTGTCCGGATGGTAGAAGTTGTACAGAAGGTCGAAGTTGTACAGATGGTAGAAGTTGTACAGATGGTAGAAGTTGTACAGGTGGTAGAAGTAGTACAGGTGGTAGAAGCAGTACAGGTGGTAGAAGTTGTACAGGTGGTAGATGTTGCACAGATGGTAGAAGTTGCACAGATGGTAGAAGTTGCACAGATGGTAGAAGTTGCACAGATGGTAGAAGTTGTACAGGAGGTAGAAGTAGTACAGATGGTAGAAGTTGTACAGATGGTAGAAGTTGTACAGGTGGTAGAAGTTGTACAGGTGGTAGAAGTTGTACAGATAGTAGAAGTTGTACAGATGGTAGGAGTTGTACAGGTGTTAGAAGTAGTACAGATGGTAGAAGTTGTACAGATGGTAGAAGTTGCACAGATGGTAGAAGTTGGACAGATGGTAGGAGTTGCACAGATGGTAAAAGTTGCACAGATGGTAGAAGTTGCACAGATGGTAGAAGTTGTACAGGTTGTAGAAGTAGTACAGATAGTAGAAGTTGTACAGGTGGTATAATTTGTACAGATGGTAGAAGTAGTACGGAGAGTAGAAGTTGTACAGATGGTAGAAGTTGCACAGGTGGTAGAAGTTGTACAGGTGGTAGAAGTTGTACAGATGGTAGAAGTTGTACAGATGGTAGGAGCTGTACAGGTGGTAGAAGTAGTACAGATAGTAGAAGTTGTAGAGGTGGTAGAAGTTGTACAGATGGTAGAAGTAGTACAGATGGTAGAAGTAGTACAGATGGTAGAAGTTTTACAGATGTTAGAAGTTGTACGGATGAAAGAAGTAGTACGGATGGTAGAAGTAGTACAGACGGTAGAAGTTGTATAGATGGTAGAAGTTGTACAAATGGTAGAAGTTGTACAGATGGTAGAAGTTGTACAGATGCTAGAAGTTGTACAGATGGTAGATGGCAGAAGTAGTGCAGATGGTAGAAGTAGTACAGATGGTAGAAGTAGTACAGATGGTAGAGATGATAGAATTAGTACAGATGGTAGAAGTAGTACTGATGGTAGAGGTAGTAGATATGAAGAAGTAGTGCAAATGGTAGTAGTTGTATAAATGATGGAAGTAGTCTAAATGAGAGAAGTATTACAGATGATAGAAGTTGTATAAATGATGGAAGTAGTCTAAATGGAAGAAATATTACAGATGGTAGAAGTAATATAAATGGTCATGCGGAAAATTGTTCCCAAGATGAGCAGCAGAGTAAGCTAAGCTTTTCTTGAATACGTCAGTTCTGGGCTTGCATACGTGTAATTGTTTAAGCGTTGACTTTGTATTTCATTATTTTTTTTTTTCAAGTGACCACAAATAAATTGAAGTATACTACTCGTCAAAAGTCAAGGGCCACCCTATTATTTTCAATACACTTTTACATAAGCGCATAGAATGATTAAATGAAGGAAGTTTTTAGTAAAAATGGGTGCAATATCTTCCTCTGACAGTCCTCTATGCACGTTAAGCATAAAAACAACTCACCGACAACCATGGTGATCACGTGCAATTTGGTTTGCTGACCATAAATTCACATTTTTAATCTGTTTCTTCAAACTTCCGTACAACCAAACAGGTGAAGTAATCATGCTGATTAAAATTCCACGTGCAATGGCGACTTTTCGTGAACAGAGTTCACTCTTAATTTGTTTTGCAATCAGCAGACTTAGGGTAGTTTCATCACTTGCAAAAACCATGCCACCGAGAAGAAGTCTTGACACCTTACAAAGAATGAGGGCTATAGCGTGGGTTGAAAGTGTTTATCTGTCCGTGAGGCTGCTAGACGGCTTGCAGTGTCACACTCTACTATCCAAAGAATTTTGGAGAGATTTAAGGCCACAGGACGTGTGGAGGATCGCCACCGGCCAGGTCGCCCTAGATGTACCAATAGACATGATGACCGGTACCTCTTGTTGTCAGCCCTGCGCCATCGAACAGTGACTTGTTCCACTCTAAGATGTCAGCTGAGACAAACTGTAAACGTTAATGTCAGTCAAAGCACCATTCTCAGAAGTTTACATGAATTTGGACTGGCTGCTCGACGTACTGCAGTCAGAATCCCTCTTACTCCTGCTCATCGCAGAACCCGTGTTGCTTGGTGTCGCGAGCACATCCGATAGACAAGGCAACAATGGAGTCAAGTTCTCTTCACTGATGAATCTCGCTTCACTGTGTCATTCAATGATGGCAGGATTCCAGTTTGGAGACGACCGGGAGAGCGATTTACTGATGACACAATTCGAGTGGTGGATCGTTATGGTAGGGGTTCTGTGATGGCCTGGGGAGGCTTCTACAGACACGGCAGGACCCCACTCTACATCATCCAAGGCAACTTGACCGGCCCAAGATACCAGAACGAAATATTGAGACCAATTGTTCAGCCTGCTCTGGAGGCCATAGGTGGTAATGCCATCCTCCAAGATGATAACGCTCGACCCCATCGAGCTCCTGAGGTGAATGAGTTTATTCAGCAACATGGGATCATCAGGATGGCGTGGCCAGCTCATTCACCTGACCTTTCTCCGATTGAGCACCTCTGGGATGTCCTTGGTCGAAGATTGTCAACAAATCACCCCCTGCCAATGGATGTTGCACAGCTGACTGCATTTCTGCTTCAGGAATGGTAAGCTGTTCCTCAGGATACTCTTCGGACTCTTGTGAACTCGATGTGTCTACGCTGTCTTGAATGCCTTGCTGCAAACGGTGGTCATACCCGATTTTGAAATGTCTATTTGTCCAATATCTATTGTGTGACTTTTGAAAAGGTGGGTGACACACTTCACAGCTTCATTGCGTTTGAATGTGTGTTTCCATTTCTTTACGTGACATGTCAATTTGGTATTCAATAAATGCCGTTTTGACTGATACCAATTACATTTATATCAGATTTGTTTTATGGTTTCAACCAAGGTTTTTCTAAGTAGCCCTTGACTTTTGACGAATAGTATATTATGTGACACAATTTTGTGAAAGATTTTCACTTTCTTGAAAATGAAGTGCTTTCTTGGAGGTAATATGTATATAGATCTATATACTGTGCATAGTGTTTGTAAACAAATTTACGCACTGAAGGTTATGAAGTGAATTGGTTGAACATGCAGTAACCCTCTCAGATTCTGCTGCAATAGTCTAAGGGTGTTTATAGTTGAGATATTTAAAACATTTTCCGTCCTTCTTCATCCTGTAGATATTTTATTTTGGCTAATTGGTAAACTTCCTGTGTAGTCTACCTTGTCAATGCATGTACGCGTGAGTTCCAACTTAGGTGTTGGTCAACGTTTAAGCTTAGAGTTTATTATGTTCATTTACGTTGTAAACGTAGAGTTGAAGTGTTTATCTGCTAGGTTTGTAATTATTTGTCTATTTGAAATTTAAATAACATTTTCTTTACTAACATTTCCGTGCATGCTATTCTCGTTGCTCCACTTAATAAGATTACCTGTATCATTTTGTAACCATAGTTCGATTGTGTTGCAACTTTTATCACTTGTATAAACAGTACAGTCGTCGGCAAACAGGTCGCCGGATGAGTGCTTGATATGTGGTGGATGGTCATTAATGTAAATGGCAAAGAGTAGAGAACCGAGAATAGAACCCTGAGGAATACCGGTATCGATTACCGTTGAATGTGACAAGGAATTATTGTAAGTCACTACTTGTTGTCTGTCTTGGTGTAGGTCCCAGGGGAGACAAAGAATGATAGGTATCGCACACTCAAGCATGTCGTATAAGGAGACTAAAATGAGGCCGTGAATGTGGCTGGCAACCTCATCATGTCAAACTAATTGCCAAAGAAACCGGCGCTGCAAGAGTATGTGACTGCTTCGTGCAGGCTTACTGCAAGGAGACTAGCTACAGTTGTGGCTCTATGCTCCGTAAGGAGCGCAAAGGAGAATGATAATTATGACTACTAGTTGTCGGCTGACAATAATGATTTACTTATTGTCACCAGTTTAATGTTTACATTCATTATTTATAATTATCTACTGAAAACAACGTAATTTGTCATATCGACAGTTTTTATAAAGTCTATACATATTTAGCCACAAAAAAATGAAGACAATATGATTCAGAAATGAGAAGAGCAAATCAATACCCTTTCGCATCCTCAATGAGCAGAGGCCTTCAACAAATACATGCCAAGTTCTCCTGTCGTGCGCCACCAACTCAAGTTCTTTCAACGTTTTGCGCTACAGGTCTCTTCTCTATGTGTTTTTTTTTTCTATCTCTGTGTATTCCATAACAAGGACTGTCTTCTAATGCTATTAACAGGTTTCTTCAACGTGTGTCCTGTCCATCGCCAGCGTCTTCTTCTCATCTCTTGTTTCAGTGGCACTTGTCTGGTTCTTGTCCACAGATCCACGTTGGTGACTTCATTCAGTGTTTCAAGACAAGAAGGATTTTATATTTGGACATGCGCCCAAATATAACCGACTATATTGAACGAGATGCGCCTCTCCAAAACGAGGAAAAATGTTATTTTAAAAAAACAAACATTGGTCACTTTGTCATACAATTTCAATCCCTCTGTTCCACGCAACCACCCACTTATGAACAACTGTAACTTTTTTGTTGTTGTTTTTGTTGTTTTCCATGATTCAGAGCCATACAATAGGACTGACTTGACATTAGAGTTGAAGATTTGTGACAATATTGCCTCCCCTGCTTTGCAGTAGTGATCTAACAGTGGCCTAAACTCAAGAGTATCTAATATGGGCTTCAATGGTATCTACCTTCGCGCAAGATTACTCTTGGCAGAGATGTAGATAGAAGGGTGATGACACTTCTATTACAAAGGGAGTCTTCACAAGATATTCAGAATAAGAGAGAACAATACTGCTTTGGCTGAGTATGTTAACTGTGTAATTCTGCCGATGCTTTTGTGAAGGATTTAAGCACTTATTAATTTCAGCTCGTTTAAGCCCCCACCTCTGATTTACCCAGTGAAATTCTATTATTCTAGTTTAGCTCTGTTTAGAGTGTGTGTAGTAATTTGACTGAGACAAACATGCAGTAACTTTAAAATGATTAAATCGAAGTTAAATTTGAAACATTACAAATAACAAAATTTAATAATCAATTTAGGTTTTAACAGTTGGAAATAATTGGAATAGTTATGGATCAAGAAAAGTTATCATCACAGTCTTTAGGGAATGTGAGATATTACAAGAAGTTCAAGTGGCAGCATATATTTGAAGTTAGCTGCCAATGACGGTTCTTCTCCTTCTCATGGGTTGGTTCTTTTCACACTGCTCATGCTCGTCTCTGATAAAGGTTATCGGGGGTAGTTCGTTTCCCAGAAATGTCAGGGAGAGTCTACCACGTGGGTCCTTCGTCTTAACGCTTAGGCCACAGTTCCCTTCTTGTTCCAGAGATAGTATTTTCTGCTGGTATCACCAATAGCTATGGTAAAAGAATAGAACGAAACGCTCTTCTGAGTATGGCGTTTTCCACCCCATAGTTATGGGTTCCTATCTTCCCATACCACCATCCCAATTACTCAGACTTTACCCTCGATGAGAATTAAATTTAATCCCTCGGGATAAAACTTTCTTTACATTTAAATAGGATAGCTTTCATAGTTACTTTATATTTAAATGAAAAGTTTGATAATACAGATAGAGTCTGTTTACATATACATCTCCACTGATTGAAAAGTGTTCACAATATAAATTGAAAATGTTTTCATTTATGTTTTAGACTGATTGAAAAGTTTGAAACTTCTATTACTTTAAAATGAATATTTTCACATAGACATTTACACTGGTTTAAGCTTGAAAACTTCCATTAATTTTAAAGTGACTATGTTTATATGGACATTTACACTGCTTTGAAAATGTAAGTATTATACTTAGAATGTACATCATTTCTTTCATCTTTCCCTCCCTGCTCCATAGGGAACCTGGAACTACTTTATGCTTTTAGTTCTCTTTACGAAACTATCAATAAAGCAATCATCAGCCCGTGCAGTGGTGGTTCATGAATCATCATTCTATACGCTGAGGTTGCCAACCTCAAATGACTTTGACATCCAATAGCGAGTTTCGCATAATAAACTTCACATGGTAATATATACATATGTATATGTTAGTTCACATATTAGTAATAAAATATGAAATGTAAATCACAAGTTACGCCAATCTTGACTCACAGACTTTTTGTTCAGATGAATAAAAGAGACTTGAATCGGCCTCTTACACGCGTCTGGGGTGTCGTTAATTTAATAAGTTCCCTCTCTGACTTTGTGTGTTTCTTCAGTTTCCTAGTCCCGGTGTTCCTTATTAAAATGTAGAGATTTCCTGTTCTTTGTAAGTTTTATTTGGTTCTCCAATAATGTAAGCTGTAATACTTATTACTTTATTAGAAAGTAATGTTGTCATAACAAGTCGGCCCGGAAGCGATTATGTCATAAGTTCCGCCTCGTGCACGAGTTATCCTGTGTTTAAGCTTTTAGCAAAGCTGTGCCGCGCCCTCGAGGCTGTGATGTATCATATCAGCCGCTCCTTGCAAATGTTTTAGCATAGGGACAGGACACGCACAGACGTAATGACTAATCCCCGAGAGTGGTGTACGAAGAAAAATACAAAATATCTGCTACTTAGCAGAAAAATAAGGAAGACAGAAAGAAAGAAAGAAAGAAAGAAAGAAAGAAAAGTGCGACAATTGAGAGCACATTATAAAAATCAGTACCACAAATGTACCGATACTGCCGGAGAGAAACAAAGATCGATAGGGGCCGCCCCGTTTTGTCACAAGATTCTTATTTTTGTGTTGGAAGAGCTAAGAAGACACGGAAAGATTTGAAGCAACTACAATCACCAACCTTTACATTTAGCATTTCAAAGTGCAGAACTTTTAACATGAAAACAAAAAAGGTATTGTTAAAAGGAAACTTAACCGCCACTCTTGCTATCATTGAAAACAACGATTTCTCCTATTTGGTACGACAAATTCAGCTCTTTGCATGTGTAACTTAAATTCATCTTATGTGACTTTGTGCGATATCTGGCAACGTCTTGCAATCAGATAGTGCGTGCAGCTTTTATTGATTTTCTAGTAATTTTACTAATGTAATAGGAAAGATGTAATTATGTTGTTTGCTCTAAGGAAGATGAAAAGGGAGTGTAGAAGCCTTACCTTGTGTAAAATGGCAAATATGATAACAATACACGAAAAGGATTGTTATTACTGATTAATAAACCCAAAAAATGGCTACATCGAATCTTTAAGTCAGCGGCAGGCTACCCAAGAGTTAGAGAATCAACTTTATAAACACTGAGGTATCTAAATCTTATCATTATCCCCTTCACCTCCACAAGGATCGTAGGCCGTTAGATCCCTTATGCCAAGTCTTCCTATCCTGTGCCATCAACTCAACGTCTTTTCTTGTTTTCTTTATCCCTTTGATGTATTGTATATTTCTCTAACCCTGGGGATTTCAAAACAAGCACTGCATTGTAATGCTTTCAAACAAGTTTCCTCAGTGTGTTTCCTATTCATCGCCGGCGGCCCTTCTGATCTCTTGTTCCACTGGCGCTTGTCTGGTTCTTGTCACCAATTCCACATTAGTGATATGCCTTAATGAAATTCCCAGAGCAACTTCTGGGAAGGTTAAGGCGGCCGGCGTGATGCTGACCACATCACCCCCAGTGTGCCCGATGGTGAAGAAAATATGGGCCTAACACCATTTTACCAATATTCCTCAATGGGCGTGTAACGGGATCCTTAATGAAATTATGTCTATTTTAGGTTACAGAGTTTTTGGAGTTTGGAATGTGTATGATTTGTATCTCTGTCAACTCTCTGCTTCCCACTTGTCATCGATTAAATGGTAGTCTACCACATATTAACTTCACTTAAAAACAGGCAAACAAACAAACATACAATACAAAAACGAAAGGAAAAGAGCAACAAGAAAACAACCTCATACAGCTCACGATTAAAGTTCATATTTGTAAGCTAGTTCGTGGGTTCTCACTGGAATGTGGGTGCTGGTGGGAGCTGGGTAATCTGAAGTTTATCTAGCTTTAAATGTATTTCTCTTTCCCGCCATCAGTCATCTTGAGCTATACCAAAACATCCCGTGTGATCTACTTGTAGATCTGGATCTACTTCCCAGCATTACGTTTTTCAATCAATACGTTTTAGCTCCCCAAGGACCATAGGCCTTAAGCAAACACGTGACAAGTCCTCTGTCACGTGACATCAGCTCAAGTTATTTCCACGTCTTCCTTATCATTTTTACTTCTGTCTCCAGCTCTCTTCTCAGTGTGTGTGTGTGTGTGCGTGCGTGCGTGTGCGTGTTTTTTTTGGTTTTGTTTTGTTTTTAGTCTATCTCTGCCTGTCTTTTACTTAGTGATTCCAGAACAAGGACTGCCTTGTAATGCTATCAACAAGTTTCTTCAACGTGTGTCCCATCCATCGTCTGCGTCTTCTTCTCTTCAGCGTCTTACATTTTTGCCATGCTTCAAAACGCAAGAAAAATAAGGAAATAAATATAAATAACAAAATGCACTATTGGACAGAATAAAGACTCCGGGCAAACTCATAGGTGCTCAGTCTCCCTTAGCAAATTTCGAAGGATATGAAAGTTAACTGCACCTACAGCTGCCAATTGCATACACGTTAGATGTATCCACTCATACGTCCATCCCAGCTAGTCTTACGTGTGATGCAAAATTCCAGCAATCTTAACCTTGTTGGTTCATCGATCGGCGGTGTCATTCTCAAACAAGCGATCACTAACTTAAGTATTTCACGAAGATAATTGTAGAACAGTGTTTCTCAACATTTTTGTGTTCGCGGCACACTTTTTTCAATTGTCAATTCTAAAACATTGCGGCACACCTATCTGACTCCGCGCCTGAATAAACAATTACAGTGATATAGACTAAATTAAATATACTAATTTGTGAGTGCTTTAGAATAAAGAAAACTCTCAATTTGATTTTTCTCTTAATTCTTCAAATTAATTTTGAAGTATATATATTTTGGTTCAAAGCAGTTAATAGCTACAATTATTATTGCATAAATTCAAGCTGTAAGATCAGTTTTATATTACATGATCACTGAAAATATACTTCATGTAGTAAATTTACAAAATATTTGCGGCACACTTTGATAGGCGCGGTGGCACACTAGTGTGCCGCGGCACACCGCTTGAGAAACACTGGTGTAGAATATCCAGAGTAAGTTATGCACCTTAAGTCATGTGAGTCAATGTGTTAGCTTTACTCTGTGCAATCTTGCACCTTGGGAATCTCTTCTCAGTACTGTAAAACTTCTTCTGAACGCACCTATTATGTAAAAATTTCAGAAATAACGGACGAAATTGTTTGGTGCGGAATTGTTGGTCGGCAACTGGAATGTGTAAAAGCGGCTGTCTTAAATTTTAATTAGTGAGGCGGCCGCTAAGTGGCGGGCATGAACGCGAGAACAATCTTTGCTGACACTCGCGGGATGGGGAGAGGGGATAGTGTATTCCTCTTCTCATCCTGTATTACGGTTCTAGCCACTTTTTTGGTATTATAGGACCACCGGCTGCCCAGTGAGTCCGTTCATAAGAGGATTTACAGTACTAGTACAGGTTGGTGTCACCCAGTGCGGTAACTCATGGTGTCACCCCCATGGACCTCCTCCCGTACCAGACCATACCGAATTCCTTAGTAATGTTTTTTGTACTAATGTTACTCGTAAATGCATATGGAAATCTACTCATAAATGAAATAATACCAAAAAAATAAACAGGAACAAATACACAAGCATTTCAGCACTTAGTGAACATCTCGACTTAATCATAATGCGCATTAGAATGTTCAAAAAGTAAACTAGCAAAGAGTTTTAGCCTTGTAGGTATTGATACAGTACATGTAAGCTAGGCTTACAAAAACAATTTTTGTGGTTATAACTAACTACAGGGATATTTTTATAAAAAGTAATAAATTTCTGCTGAAACACTGCACAAACATTTTATAGACAGTCATTTTGGTGTCACCCCCTCGGCTGATCACCCCCTCTGATAGTGTCACCCGGGTGCGGTCCGCAGCCCTGTAGTGACGCCTTTGTAACAACGCCGTGTAGTTCCAGTAACAATGCTATTTAGTTCCAGCAACAACGCCGTGTAGTTCCAGCAACTACGCCGTGTAGTTTCAGCAACAACGCCGTGTAGTTCCAGTAACAACGTCGTGTAGTTCCAGCAACAACGTCGTGTAGTTTCAGCAACAACGCCGTGTAGTTCCAGTAACAACGCCGTGTAGTTCCAGTAACAACGCCGTGTAGTTCCAAAGGATCTCTGAAGAGACAAAGAATAGAATTACTGTATCCCCTGGCATGTCGTACAAGGCGACTGATATGAGGTTGTGCGTGAGGATGGCAACCTCGTGATATAAAACCTATTGCAACATAAACCACCACCGCGAAAACGTTTGAATGAATGGTGCAGGCTTCCTGTAAGGTGACCACCTGTAAGGTGACCACCTGTAAAGTGACCACCTGTACGGGTGGTTCCGTGGTCGATAAAATGCGACAAGGAAAATGATTATGTATCCTATATATAAAATCCCAACTTTTTCTGTCAGTACGTAACGCTAAGGGATGCAACTTTGGTTGAAAGTTAAACATTAATTGTATTGTTTCCCTTATATGTACTCTCTCGAAAATAGTAACACTTACCAAAGAAGAATGCGCAAATGACGATGTGAACAAAAATATATTTATAGAATGTGTGATCCCGTATACACACATTGGGATCCTCGCTGCTGCCACGTAGTTCGTGTACTGTGGTGGTGCACAGTGGGTTTAAAAAAAAATACTTTTGAATAAGTAAAATTGCCGTTAGGAGTAGTAGGGTATGTTGGAAACGGTTAGTATTCAGGCGGCGGCGTGTGACTTTTATATAGCAAAATACTCCGATCGATTTCAGGCGTTCTCAGGCGGCGGCGCATGACTTTTATATAGCAAGAAAAAAAACGGTTAGTATTCAGGCGGCGGCGCATGACTTTTATATAGCAAGAAAAAAAAAACGATTAGTATTCAGGCGGCGGCGCATGACTTTTATATAGCAAGGAAAAAAAAGAAAAAAACGGTTAGTATTCAGGCGGCGGCGCATGACTTTTATATAGCAAGAAAAAAAAAACGATTAGTATTCAGGCGGCGGCGCATGACTTTTTATATAGCGATATATTTTAGCGGCGAGGCTTCCTCTGACGATCAGACGTATGACTTTTTATATAGTAATATACGATAATGGTGTTGTGTATACAAAATACTTAGACAATATATATAAAAAATCGATAATCACGGAAAATTTAAAAAATCGATAATGTTGGGTTACTAAGAGGGTTTTTGAAGTGCCTTTTTTGGGCTGGCGTGGGTGACGATGTAGCTGGCGGGGTGGGTTAGGGTGGATTTTTGTGTGAAGTATTGGGTTGGTAGTGTATTGGTGTGTTTGTTTAGACATATATACACACATATATACATTCATATATACGGAGATGTGGTGACGTTGTCAGGATGCATCTGTGGTGATGGTGGCTTAGGTTACTAAGGGGTTTTTTAAGGGAACGGGTATTGCTTTTTGGCTGGCGGTGATGTCTCATGGGTGTGTGCTGGGGTATAGCTGGTGGTTGTATGTATGTATGATGCAGGAGTGAAGTGTTAGATAGAAGTATATAGTTAATGATCTCTTTTAAAAGAATACTTGAGTTAAAGAGGAAAATATAAAAATCGATAACAGGGACTTAGGTTACTAATGGATTTTTTAAGGAAGCGGGTATTGTTTTTTTGCGAGGGGGAGGATGACGATGTATAGTGGGGTGTGTTGGTGTATGGGTTATTGTGTGCGTGTATTTTAATTGTTGTATATACAATATATATATATATATGGGAGTGAAGTGTTAGAGACCTGCACTAGGTCTACCATCGAAAGTACGTCACGGTATTGTTGTGTATTGTTTATTTTACATATAGACATATTTTACAACAGTTATACGAACAGTTAGACGATATATACATATAATAGGGAGATATATTTAGACAATAGGAAGACGATAGTTAGACAATATATACATATAATAGGGAGATATATTTAGACAATAGGAAGATGATATTTATTGACATATACATTTAGATATAGACAAACAGGTATACGAATAGTTATACGAACAATTAGATGATATATTTAGATATACATTTACGAACAGTTATACAAACAGTTAGATGAATAGTTATACAACATTTAGACAAACAACGGACGATATAGATAACAAAAAGGCGTTTTAGTTAATATAGTTTTTATTTTATATTCAATAGTGTTTTTGTGGTATCAAACAGGAGTATATATATATATATATATATATATATATATATATATATATATATATATATATATATATATATATATATATATATATATATATATATATATATATATATATATATATATATATAAATATATATATAATACAAAATGTACATTATGCAGTAATTATTTATCAAATGAATATATTAATATTTTTTTACAAAAGACATTATGCAGTTTTTTATCAAATGAATATTTAATTATATATGAAAGACAGTATTTTTTAACATTATCAAACATTGATATTTTCACATATGAATGTACAATAATACGTATATATATATATAGGTAGATGTATGTATATCACAGATTTTTTATACATTATCACAGGGGTACAGGCCAGACCTTGAGGGATATGTGTCGTCACATTGTCGTCACGTCGTAAGAAATAGAGGTGTCGACAATGTGACGACACATATCCCTCAAGGTCTGGCCTGTACCCCTGTGATAATGTATAAAAAATCTGTGATATACATACATCTACCTATATATATACGTATTATTGTACATTCATATGTGAAAATATCAATGTTTGATAATGTTAAAAAATACTGTCTTTCCTATATAATTATATATTCATTTGATAAAAAATTACTGCATAATGTACATTTTGTAAAAAAATACTATATATATATATATACTCCTGTTTGATACCACAAAAACACTATTGAATATAAAATAAAAACTATATTAACTAAAACGCCTTTTTGTTATCTATATCGTCCGTTGTTTGTCTAAATGTTGTATAACTATTCGTCTAACTGTTTGTATAACTGTTCGTAAATGTATATCTAAATATATCATCTAATTGTTCGTATAACTATTCGTATAACTGTTTGTCTATATCTAAATGTATATGTCAATAAATATCATCTTCCTATTGTCTAAATATATCTCCCTATTATATGTATATATCGTCTAACTATCGTCTTCCTATTGTCTAAATATATCTCCCTATTATATGTATATATCGTCTAACTGTTCGTATAACTGTTGTAAAATATGTCTATATGTAAAATAAACAATACACAACAATACCGTGACGTACTTTCGATGGTAGACCTAGTGCAGGTCTCTAACACTTCACTCCCATATATATATATATATATATATATATTGTATATACAGCAATTAAAATACACGCACACAATAACCCATACACCAACACACCCCACTATACATCGTCATCCTCCCCCTCGCAAAAAACAATACCCGCTTCCTTAAAAAATCCATTAGTAACCTAAGTCCCTGTTATCGATTTTTATATTTTCCTCTTTAACTCAAGTATTCTTTTAAAAGAGATCATTAACTATATACTTCTATCTAACACTTCACTCCTGCATCATACATACAACCACCAGCTACACCCCAGCACACACCCATGAGACATCACCGCCAGCCAAAAAGCAATACCCGTTCCCTTAAAAAACCCCTTAGTAACCTAAGCCACCATCACCACAGATGCATCCTGACAACGTCACCACATCTCCGTATATATGAATGTATATATGTGTGTATATATGTCTAAACAAACACACCAATACACTACCAACCCAATACTTCACACAAAAATCCACCCTAACCCACCCCGCCAGCTACATCGTCACCCACGCCAGCCCAAAAAAGGCACTTCAAAAACCCTCTTAGTAACCCAACATTATCGATTTTTTAAATTTTCCGTGATTATCGATTTTTTATATATATTGTCTAAGTATTTTGTATACACAACACCATTATCGTATATTACTATATAAAAAGTCATACGTCTGATCGTCAGAGGAAGCCTCGCCGCTAAAATATATCGCTATATAAAAAGTCATGCGCCGCCGCCTGAATACTAATCGTTTTTTTTTCTTGCTATATAAAAGTCATGCGCCGCCGCCTGAATACTAACCGTTTTTTTCTTTTTTTTCCTTGCTATATAAAAGTCATGCGCCGCCGCCTGAATACTAATCGTTTTTTTTTCTTGCTATATAAAAGTCATGCGCCGCCGCCTGAATACTAACCGTTTCCAACATACGCTACTACTGTTAGGTATTGGTGCTTTTAAATTTAATTCCCTTCTTATGACGGGCTTTTACACTAGTGTATATATATATATATATATATATATATATATATATATATATATATATATATATATATATATATATATATATATATATATATATATATATATATATATATATATATATATATATATATATATATACACACACAATGTTATGTTTTTGGGTCCCACTGCTTTCCGTTCTTCATGGTGTTTACCGCAGCCCAGAAGGGGAGCAAAGAATAGTAACATTGTACGCTACCTAGCAATGTCGTAAAAGGCGACTAAGGACAGTTGGGCATTGATCCGTGGGGCTGGTTACCCTATCATGTAAATAATTTTAAACTACAAAAACTTCAACACACAACATTTACAGGTCAAATACAGAATATAGGTCAACTCAGACGTCTAAGATAGAAGAAGGTCCTCTGGAAAGGAGGCTCATGAAGCAATCTAGAGACAGCCGAAAGGAGTCTGGGTTGCAGAACAACCTCTTTCCGTTTAGGAAAATCTCCAGGATAGGCAACTGGAACGTTCGCACTCTGAACGACTAAGGGAAAACTGAAAAAGTAGCAGCAGAAATGAGGAAATACAGGACTTATATCCTGAGACTTTGCGAGACAAGGTAAAAGGACAAAGAGGGGAAGAAACTGTTGACAGGAGAAATGGTGGTGTTGTCCTCAGAACACGAGAAAGAAAGTGCCCACCACAGTGAAGGGGTGCTTCTAATGCTATATAGGGAAACACAGAAAGCACTTATTGAATGGGAAGCAATGGGACCCCGAATTATAATAGCAACATTTAAAAAAAGCCAAAAAATAAAATAAAGATAAACATCATATGAAAACATACTAATCAGTTCAACGCTGTCCTGGCTTCAGAAGACAAAAGAGGCGACGCAAGAGTGGACAATTTAAAAAACAAAGAAGACATGACAGAAAGGAATTTAAACGAAATAAGAAATTGAGCTTTTTGTGGGTTTTTTTCTTCTTTGACTTGCACGCCAACTAAGATTATGTCGGATATAAATTGATGGCTGTCCTTCGTGAAAGTTATTTTCTTAAAGCACCTGTGCCTGCAGACTTGACGTAGGTTAAATAATGATAGTAATAAAAAATACAGAAAAGAAACAAGATAAAAGGTGTAATTATAACAGAGAGAGAGAGAGAGAGAGAGAGAGAGAGAGAGAGAGAGAGAGAGAGAGAGAGAGAGAGAGAGAGAGAGAGAGAGAGAGAGAGAGAGAGAGAGAGAGAGAGAGCTTGAAGGAAAGGGAGTGAAATCAATTTCCTCCCCAAGCAAGAAACAACAAATAATGTAATTCTATGATAAACCCTGTCATGTTTTTGTCTTGTTATATATTTTACTTCAGAATTAATTTGCGCCTGTTATTTTGTAAAAAATACGCGAGGAGAGAATGGAAGGGTAAACGCTGGAGGGAATATACCAGTTTTGTTGAAGACGCGGGAAGAAAGCGAGTGGTGTGCAAAATAGATAATGAAATGCAATTTAGGAATGAATTACTTGTTGAACAAAAATAGCGAAAACCAGATAGGCTAACAAATAAACAGACGGACATTGTAGAGAGGTTGAAAGGGTAGAGGTAGACAGGAACGGAGAGAACATGTATTTAAATCAGTGAATAGATGATGAAGTAAGGATGGATGGTGGATGGATGGTATATGGATCGTTCGAAGAATGGGCGGATGAGTAAATAAATGGATGGATTGGTGGGTAGATAGGTAGGTAAGCAGGCAGGGGAATAAACAGACAGACAGACTGACAAACAGACAGATAGACACAGACAGACAGCCAGAGAAACAAGCAAGCCGACAGATAGACAGGCCAACAGACAGACAGGTAGACCGATAGACAGACAGGTAGGCAGACAGGCAGGCCAACAGACAGACAGGCCGACAGTCAGGCCGACCGACAGACTGACATGCAGGCCAACAGACAGACAAACAGGCAGGCCGACAGACAGACAGGTAGGCCGACAGACATACAGACAGGCAGGCCGACAGACAGACAGGCAGGACGATAGACAGACAGGCATGCAGACAGGTAGGACAGACGAATAGGCTGACAGACGAACAAACAGGCAGGCAGGGCAGACAGACACATAGGCAAGCAGAAACATAGACAGGCACACAGACAGGTGGCAGTCAGACAGACGGACACACAAACTGACAGACAGGCAGGCAAGTAGACAGACAGGCAGGCAGTTTTTAATATTTGCCAAAATAAATGATAGAAAGAACAGCTGCACATAAAAAACATAGAAGACAGACATGAAACATCAATTTAGAAATCATTACCCTCTCACATCTTTGATGTGAACAGACAAGAATTTTAAAAGAGGCCGGTAGCGGAGTAGTGGTATCTGGATCAATTGAAACAGAAATAAAGCAGATGGGGAGAAACATATTTACAAGTCAAAAACAACTTTGAAAGGAATAAATACAAGATAAATTAAGAGAAAATCAAAGGTATAAGAAAAGCAACTGAAGTGATAATTGAAATGAAGGGAAGTAAGTGATATTGTCACTCTGAGAAAGATATAAAAAAGGGAGACATGTAAAACAGAGTAGAGGCATCGACTTAAAGAGAAATCGATACACGGTGAATATGGAGAGACGGCAGCAGTAGCGTGAAGAATAGGCAGTCCAACAAAACAAATATATATGTATATATACAGCGAAAACAAATGCAACAAATAACTTTAAAATAAGATAGACTGACTTTTCCATTGACAGGCGCATACGTAAAGTTTCCTACCAGATATGAGCGATTGTCTCACAGGTTATGGGTTAATGAACGCTGTAAATGGATTACTTTCAGACGTTTGAGTGTATACACGTTCCTATGCGTATGTATATGTGTGTGTTTTTACTTTATTTTATTTGATTGGTTTTGTTCGTCCTTATTGTCGTAGATTTTAGATAGGAGTATTAAGACTAGGGTTGGTCCCTTCTGAATAGATAGAATCAGTGATAGCTGCAGTGAGAGTTAATACAGAAATAGATCTTTCCACGAGTGCAGTGGTAGCGAATCAATAGAACGGTCCCCTGGAAAAAGACAAGATTCTTCTCTCTCTCTCTCTCAGGCCTATCTTCTACGACACTTATGTAAGAGTCGGACAGACTATTGACAACATATGCTAATATGTAATGAACATACCACTCACGTGCACACACACCAGTGACAACAGGTAGACACACAGACGTGGGAAGACTATCAAAATGATTACATATATATATTCTGAACGAGCTGACCAACACGCTGTTTTTAGTTTCAAAGGGAAGTTTTTATTTATCAGCTAAAAATTTCCTCACAACACATAAAATTCATCAAGAAAAGAAATTAAACATATACACGTGGTCAAAACAATAATCAATGAAATTGCTACAAGAAATGATAGACCCCAATATGATCTCATCCCCTCAAGGTAAGCCCACAGTCCCGTTATGAGTAAAGTGAAAGCCAGGAGATTCAATGATACATATGAGTTTGTCTAATAATTTTTCTTTCTTTCCTCGTAAACAAATATGAACCGACTTAGATGTAGTAGGTTTTAACCTGAGGAAAGTCAGAAATATTCTTGCATTGACAACAAGTTTTATACATGGAATTACAAACATGGGTGAAATTCACATACCTCACACCGTCTACTTTCACTCGGTTCTTTCATCAGGGCCCTGTACTAATTACATACGTGATGTAGCTTGCCGTCTGGCGCACCCTTGGTAACATTCACACCCTTTGTCTGTTCTGTCGTTCACTGAAGCGGATCCCAGCTCTACAGAGTGGTTTGCTGGTTTTTTTTTTTTTTTCTCAGAAATTTCTCCGGGGAGCATCAGCTTCAGGCGTCAGCTATTTCAGACTAAAGTTAGTGTATCTTGACTCACGAAGTAAGAATTAGGGTTAAGCGAGCACACAATGTCAGAACACGAGGTTTCCCTAAATTAGGAAAATGACCGGTGGACAGCTTCTCTCAACAGATAATCAGGGTTCACCACACATTTGGTCAAAAAAGATGTCGGCAAGTTTAATGCTATGAATAATGTTACTTGCCACAAAGGCTGTACTTTAGAATATCGTTTCTGGAAGGACTAATTCAGGCACACTGGGCCCGTTATTTCAGTTCACGTTAAAGTTCTTGAAAAAAGCTTACGACCAAGTCTTTAAGGGAAAAGTTTTTTTTTTTAGTCTTCACAGGATAGGTTCATCAGTACGTAACGCTGGTATAGTTAGGTTACCACAGAAATCTCTCAAACACAGAATTCCTAAGAACTAAACCACTTCGATCAAACTAAAGGCCATCTCTTTTAACAGAGATTTTTAGAAATCGAACGAGGCTTGTTCTAGTCTTGACTGCGAAGTTACTGAGTGATAATGAAATCTAGCTCATTCTAGTATATATGAAAACCCAGACAAAGAGATGAACGTTTATTTCGCAAAAAACGAAATAATTTCCCCTTTCTCATAACAACTACGTAACTAGAAGAGGCTGTCGTAAACTGCCACTTTCTGCGTGTCAGTTGCGAAATCTCAGACAACCTGTCTCCAATGCAGGGCAGTTTTCACACTACAGCTGACCATGGCCCACAGTGAGCGCCGTGTCAGTTTGGGATTTTGCAGACAAATGTCTGAATACTGACCGGTGCAGATGTAAAGTATCACACCTCACCGGGACTTATGCCGAGAAGAAGCTCGCGCGCTCGGTGAGAATGTAGACGATTGTCTACGTCCTATGTTCAGCGAACCGACTTATCACGCCTTCTGACGCCCTGCAGCCCTGATATCTACGTAATATCGTCCTAGCGCGATTCTCAGTTTTGAGAAAGAAACAGGTAAAGTTTAAAAATACTGAAGAAAATATTTTTCGCAACCGAGTGATGCGAAAAATACAGGAAAAACAAGTATGGAAAGAATATAAATGAAAGGATTAGGGTGAGAGAATAGGAAGAAGATGTAGGTAATTTAATGACATAAAGACCTACGTGACAGGACGTCCCCCCTTAAGATATGGAAGCACTCCATGTCTACGTTATGGAATTAAATTTCCTATAACCGTAGCTTCGAAGTGTCTGTCTTCTTCCCTCTCGTCTTCCCCCTCCATCTCTCTCCAATTCCTACTCAAGTCTACTCCCCAAAGTTTCCTTCCTCTGGAATGTCTCCCATGCGCGCTTGAAAGAGCGTCGCCGCTTCTGACATTTTTGAAAGATTTCCTGTGATAGCGGTGGAATATCCCTGCCACTATCATCATCTTCGTCAGTTTTGGCGATCGTCAGGAGATGATCGGAGGTTGGCACTGGTTTTTCCGAGTATCTCTTTAAGAGATTTAAATGGAAAACCTTCTCCTTTCCTTCAATAGAGATCTGGTAGTTAGCCTTAGAAATCTTTTTCAGGACGGTAAACGGCCCTTGCCATCCGATCTTCAGTTGGTTGTTCTCGGTAGGGAGTAACACCAAAACTTTCTCTCCTGTTTCCAGTTCTCTCTCTTTCGCGACTTTCTTGTATCGGTTAGCGTGCTTTGTGCGTGCTCGCTTAAAGTTAGTCGTTGCTAGGTCCCACCCTAGTTTCAACCGTTCCTTTAAAACCGACACATATTTACTGGCTGAGACAACTGTCTCATCAGCCTTCTCGTCTGTCAGAGACTTAAGTAAGGCTTCAAGCGGGCCCTTAATGGGTCTGCCGAATAAGAGCGTAGCTGGCGGAAATCCTGTGGAAGTATGAGGAGATTCTCTGTAGCCAAATAATGCTGCAGGAATACAAAGATCCCAATCTTCAGGTTTCACTTGTGCCAGTTTACTTAGCATCATGTTGAGGTTTCCATTAGCACGTTCCACGAGCCCATTTCCGGCCGGAGTATATGGCTTAGTGTGGATGTGTTGGGTCCTCAAGATCTTAACGATCTCATCCATCAACAGGTTTCGGTATGGGGATCCGTTATCCGTCAACACTTGTTGAGGGAATCCCAACCGAGTGAAAATCTGCACGAGGGCTTCTGCGACATGCTTGGCATCTGCGCATGTTAGCGGGATAGCTTCTGCCCATAAAGTGCATGTATCGACTAAGGTCAGGTGATAAGAATCTTTTTCTTATTAATGATGTCCACCAAATGATAAATATAAGTGGATGGAAGCAGACATCATCATCATCAGTTGATAAACTCTTAATACAAGACCCTTGCCTGAGCAAGAGACATGCTGAGAAATCTGAAGCTCGCTCGAACATCACCAGAGTTAAATACTGTGTTGTTGTGTTGCTCGTGGTTCGAGTATGGAATGTCAACTTGACCTACGCAGTGGTGTGTAGACATAGATGGAGTGTATAATGTGCGAATGATAGGAAGAGTTCGTGGTGTTGACAAATGTTCTTTTCTCACACTCATGTATGGCTGGAAGTCATCGACACCAACGACTGTGTACCTTTACTAAAGTTTAATTGGACGTACACACTCGACAGCACAGATAGTGACAAATCACAGGTTGGCATAATACATCATGGTACAGTGGATAAATGGTCTTGCAATGTTATGTTACATGGGCACTCATGTAGAATAATAGTATAATGGACTGTCAGTAGCCAAGCACTCAGTATTGCCCATATATATATATATCAACTGAGTTTACTGACAAAGCACGTCAGATTATAAACAATATCCAAGATGGCTCTAGACCTAATCTCGTCTAGCGAAGATTCCTTAACATAATGTCCAGCACAGATTTTTCCATATAATTATATTGAACCGCTAGCAATGGGTTCTCATGTGTAGCAGTGATCTCTGGACTAATCAAGCGATAATACGGGCATCCCTTTTCTCTTCTTGAAAGTCACTACATGTTTGGTTCCAAGATGGCTTCACTCGTGAGCTGTCACTCACGTTTGGATACAGATAATGAATCTGTCCTAAAGTTAGTCATTCATTAAACATTTCATTGCTCTGTAGATTTGATCATGAACAATTGACTGCATTCTACAGGATATAGTGCTGCTAGGAATCAGAATCGTTTTTTTTCATCGAGTTAGAAATGTATCCTCTCAGACGTATTCAAATCATCCCTATCGAAAAAACGGTGGCTTCGTACGAGAGTTCAAAAGAGTATCTTTATTACCTTGGTTTTCAGAAATATGATTTTTGCCATTCCTTGGCAATATGAATGAACAGTGGGGGAGAGCCTACACGATAGGTCTAGATACCTATCAATTTCCCCAAAAATCACTGCGATCATTTTTTTCCCGGCGGCCCGCCCACATAGAAAAACCCACCCCATCATCAGGGCGAAGCCAAATCACACCACACTCTAGCGACACATCCGCCGAATAGCCCTCGACCTCTCTAGAGACAACAGAACATATAGTTCGACTTAGATATGTAAAGATATACAGATATAAGACAGACTCGTCCTACTCAGACAAACAATACACATAAATTCAGGCCATAGATATTCTGAAGCAAGAACAATCTATTACTACCCAAACAAAGAATAAATCGCAGTAAAACTGGATTCATCCGCGGAGTTCGATCGAAAGAGACGCACAACTTTCAAGGGAAGTAACTCAATAATGACTTTCCCTTAAGCACTAAAAAAATATCTATTTTGTTTACAAAATATTTGCGAACATAACAAGTATACCAATGTATAATATTGTAAGATATCAAAGACTGCACGTAACAGTCTTACCACCCCTCCCGGGAAAAAAAAAAATGGAACATTTTTTTTTTTTTGAAATACATCTAGGAGCAACGTACAATAGGCTCACAACGCATGAATAATGCGCAGATGAAAATATCAGGAATACATATAACGCCTAATATGAGGCTAAGTCGACTTATGGAGCGACTGGTGAGAATGTGTCTCATAAACTGAGAGAAATTATTTCTCTATAAGTATATTTTTCCAGGAAGGTGTCATCAAAGTATAATACAATTCTGGCAATTACACGATGCCTAAAAAATTCATACCATCATTTCGTATTAGATATCTTACATTTATGATTTATGAAGAAAAAATCATCAAAGCACAGCGGTGAATAAACATCAATGAACCGCTATGTAGTGATACAATCATTATATTATTAAATTACAAATTTGTATCTATCATGATATAGAAAAGGAACTACTATAGAACTAGACATATCAAGAAGTCTAAGCCCTAATAGTTATGTGGAATCATGTGGGCATCTTGACAGAATGTCTGCCATCACATTATCTGATCCACGAATAGCTCGCACAGAGAAATGAAAAGGTTGAAGAGCAATTGCATATCGAGTAGACCTCGAGCTCTTCAAATTCTTACTCTGTATAGCAGTAAGAGCTTTTTGGTCGGTTTCTACTATGAAATGTGCGCCCAGAAGGAATCTCTGTAGTTTGAGGATCGACCAAACCATAGCTAATAGCTCACGGTCTAAAACCGAATAATTCCTTTCTGCCGCATTAAGTTTTCTGGAAATATACATTACAGGATGCAGAGTTCCAGAGTACTCTTGCATTAGTGCCGCTCCAATCCCAGTGGATGAAGCGTCACTACGAAGAACGAATGTTTTATCTTTAGTGGGTAGCACTAAAATAGGTGGTGTTGAAAACAATGTTTTAATCTTATCCAGAGAGCATTGGCATTCCTGAGACCAGTGGACCACATTAGGCGAACCTTTCTTTAGAAGTGTTGAAAGAGGTGCCATGATAGAGGATAGATTCTGAATGAATCTGCCATAAAATTGAATAAGACCTAACAGACTTCTCACCTGTTTTTTTAGTCTTAGGGATTGAGATGTTAAGTATCTTACTAGTATTATGGTCCTCTGTCTTTAGGAAACCATGACCAACTCGGTGGCCTAGGAAAGAAATTTCGCTAAAACCAATATAGGCTTTAGAGGGTTTCGCTGTCAGGTTGTGCTCGCGCAAAGTAGACAGCAATTCATCTAACCCTGAATAGTGATCTTCCCAAGTATCGCTGAAAAGACAGATGTCGTCTAGATATGCAATGACATCTGACCGATAAGATAGGATTCGGCGCATCATGCGTACGAATGTAGCTGGTGCGTTCATAAGACCGAAAGGCATAAAATTCCATTGGAACAAACCTCTAGGTGTTGAAAAAGCCGTGAGAGGTTTGGCGCGTTCAGATAAAGGAACTTGCCAATATCCTTTAGACAAATCAAGTTTAGTGAAAAAATGAGATTTGGAGAGTCGAGTAAGTAGCTCTTCCAGTAAAGGCATAGGTTCGGCATCGAACTTCGTTACCTGATTCAATTTTCGATAGTCAACGCAAAGACGTATGTTATTGTCTTTTTTACGCACAATAACCATCGGCGAAGAATATGCAGAGGTGGATGGTTCGATTATTTTCAAATCTATCATCTCATCCAACTCTTTCTCGACCTGTGCTTGAAAATGTATAGGTATAGGATAAGGTCTAACCCTAATAGGAGTATGGTCAGTTAGAACAATGTCATGTTCAATGACATCGTTTGTCCAGGGATGTCAGTGAGTACATCCTGAAATGTTTGCAACATAGTTGAAACTTGTCGCTGTTCTCCTAGAGACAAATCAGGAGAGACAGTAACGTTCTTCCATGATTCACTAGAATGAAGTGGGATCATTGGAAGAGGAAGATTTACATCTGAAAAACTTGTTTCCTCATCCTCATCCTGTATCACGGACAGTGATGAGTAATGACCATGTTGTACTGGAGAATTGTCCGTTGCTTGGAAAATGGGTTGCAAATAATCCGGACGTTCATGGAATTCAGTAAGCATATTGATGTGGAAGGTTTTATGCTTCCCATCAATATCGACAATATAGTCGACATCGGAAATTTTCGATATTATATCGTACGGACCTTTCCAAGAAATAAGTAATCTGTTTTCCCTACAAGGTAGTAATACAAATGCTTTGTCACCAGGACAAAGTTGTCGTAAGCATCTCTTCTTATTGGCAAATTGCCTTGCCTTCTGTTTCGCAAATTCAGAAGAAGAAGTTGCTAATTTGCATGCTTCGATAATCTTTTGTCTCAACGCGATGACATATTCGTAGGATGACTTTGTGTCATCGTCAATATTGTCAGATGTTATGAGATCGTGAAGCAACGACATAGGGCCACGCGGACGCGCGCCAAAGACGAGTTCAAAGGGAGAAAATCCTGTATGTTCATTGGGTACCTCTCTGTAAGCGAAGAGGGCCGCAGGTAAAACTCTGTCCCAGTCTTGAGGATGATCCTCAGTTATCTTCCCTAGTAAGTTTTTAAGTGTTCTATTAAGGCGTTCGACCATACCATTAGACATTGGATGGTAGATACTACTTAAAGATCTATCTATCTGCAGAGTAGACATTACTTGAGACATGGTATCTGATATTAGTTGGGTGCCATGGTCTGACAATATCTCTCCGGGGAAACCCAAACGAGAAAATATAAGCCAAAGAGCATCTGCAATATCAGCAGTAGTAATGCTCTTCAGAGGAATAGCCTCTGGCCAACGTGTGCACATATCAACACATGTCAAGATAAACTGATGTCCTCTGGCAGACTTGATCTTAAATGGACCAATAATGTCTATGGCCATTTTTTTGAAACGGCCGAATAGGAATGTCCGCCGCCTGAATGGGTGCAGCATGCCGTGGACCTTTGGATTTAACTTCCTGACATACTTTACAAGATCGACAATAAATCCGTATGTCCTTGTTTACCAATGGCCAAAAGAAAGCCGCAAGGACTCTTGACTTAGTACGGGAAAAACCCATGTGTCCAGCACACTGAGAGTCGTGAGCGTGCTGCAAAATTTTAACTCTCAAATTCTTGGGAACCAGGATTTGAGAATGAATTGACGTAATGGAGTCTTGAACCATACGTACAAGTACGCCATTCTTCTTTGTAATCCACGATTTACGACTTGTGTCTTTATTCGGATCACCTTTAGTTGCAAGAATGAAGAATTTCTTCAGAGTGGGATCATCTTCTTGCTGTTTTATAAACGAGTCACGAGAAATTACCAAGGGATCATCTTGGTTATGCACTTCATTATCTTCAGTAGATGAAGTTTGAGGCATATTAAGAGCCTGAGCTCTAGTGACTACAGCGTTAGCAATCTGCATGTTTTGCCTTTCCCACGCGGAAATTTGTTGCGGAGTGCATTCTTTGACTCCATGAATGCGACCGATGATGAGGTCAGCGATCGGATTCGGGAGAAGACATGCGTGTACATCACCTGTAAAGAAAGGAGTAGCAATCCTAATGATAGCAGTAGAGTATTTCTCTAATGTGCCGCCAAATGTTACACATTTGACTACTTGTCCAGTGGCACGGGAAGGATCTACGAGTGACTGCCTAACACCAATTGTGGTGCATCCAGAATCAAATAGCACAGAGACTGGATTGTTATTCACTAAACCCTTATGTAAGACAAGAGAACCTCTTCCATCATGCGCGACTGATGCCGGAAGAGCAGGAAGAGGATGGCCACAGCTTAAAGTAGACACTGTGGTTGGCTCAAATAACGTTTTGCATTGGGGGCACTGAGATGCTCTCCCAAAATCAAAAGCGGCACATGCCATATTACTAGCATCATTATTATCTTTACTCTGTTTATAGGCTTCATGGGACTCTTGTTGTGCAGAGTTTGCCTGAAAATGTGGTTTATGTCTTTTGTTTTGAGATCTACCTCGGTTATTATCACCTCTGTAGTTATTGTTACCTCTATTGTAACCCCTATTTGGGTTTGAGTCATAGTTCCCTTGGTTACCATTATCATATTCATTATAATGAGTATCTCTGTAATTATGATCTTGTTGACTCCAAGACGGATAACCCTGATAGTTTCTATAATTACTTCCTCTACGGAAATTCCTATAATTATGACCACCCCTGTGTCGAGAGCTATCAGCTCGTCTCCAGTTCTTTGAAGAAGAACCCTGAAATGATTGGTTACCTTGGTTTTGATAACTATTATGGTTACCTTTTTTATCAAATCTGTTTTGAGGTCCCTGAAATCTGTGTGAATAATTGGGATTGTATGGTGTTGCTGAAGCAACTGGCATACCCTCCTTAATCTTAGTGTTGCCAAAAGTCACGTCGGGGTGTGCAGTGACATATTGGGAACAATATTCTTCCATTTCCTTTAGAGATTTGGGTTTACGCTCATGTATAAATTCCAGGAATGGTTTGTTAACACATGACATAATCTTATCTCTGAGCAACAAATCCATAAGTCCTTCATACGTTTTTTCTGTTTTGGAAAGCTCAATCCAACGATCAACTGTGAGACGTGCCTTTGCAGTGAATTCTGAGAATTCTACCCCTGTCTCAGGCACCATCGTCTTAAACAAAAGGCGATAGCCTTCCTCACTTAGCTGGTATTTTTTTTATCAAAGCCGCCCTAATGACATCATAATTATCCTTATCTGCTTCTCCTACAAGGCATAATCTAGTCAAAGATTCACCTTTCAAGTTTTCTGCTAATTGATTAGCGTATTGTGATTTATCCACATTATGTGTACGACAAGAACGTTCAAATCTATCCAGCCAGAATGTAATATCGTCACTGGACTGATTGAACGGTGGAACCTTAACCTTGTAAGTAGAAGGTTTACCATTACCACTAGATGCCTGATTAACATTAATCATACTTGTCAATCTCAATTTCTCTAACTCAAATTCATGTTCTCTTATTGCTTTTTTTTCTTCAGCCTCTCTGTCTAATCTTTTTGTTCAGCTTCCCTGTCTAATCTTTTTTGTTCAGCAGCAGCTTCTCTTTCTAATTTTTTTTGTTCAGCTTCACTGTCTAATCTTTTTTGTTCAGCAGCAGCTTCTCTTTCTAATTTCTTTTGTTCAGCTTCAAATCTCCTTTGCTCCACCTGCATCTGCAATTTCTTTTGTTCAGCAGCAGCCTCAGCTTCTCTTTCTAATCTTTTCTCTTCAGCCAGAGCTTTTCTCTCTTCTGCAGCTAATGCTTTGTCATATTGAGCAACTGCCCATTCTTCTAATTGTTGACCAGTCTTATCAAGGGCTTTCCCTTGTATAATGAAGTATTCTAATGTAGACATGGTGTCTAACAATAATACTAATCACCTGAAACAATAATAATACCACAAGTTCTTAATGACTTGATTAATCAGTACACTATCCCAATATCTGTGGGTCACAAGCCTTAATAAGGTCTTGTATAACAGTAATAATAATCAAGTACTGGTTTATACCATAATCCAAGTGCAGTGCACAGGCAATTGTGTCTTATGAAATATACCTATATAAAACATATGTCAACCAACAGAATACATAAAGTACGAATAGGACTGACAATACGAAAACGTTTGCAGAAATCAAAATAAATCAAATAGGGAAATCAATGAAAATAATCACTGAATCTGCAAAGAATAACAACACAAATGACGTCACAGTATATGAATATAAATTGTGAATAGAACTGAAAGATAGAAAAGGGTAGACCAACAAATTACAAACAATTCAAAACAAAACTAAAGAACAAAGAAATATTACAAAAATAACAATAATTACAGACTTCACAGCTAACACAAAAGCAACAGTTGTCGCAAGCAAATTTTCAATCAAGAAAATTGCACCTATAGAAAACGCCCACAACGGACCCTCTATGACGTGGGATATTCTGTTGTGAGGACGCCGCCCAACCTTAAACACAACCCGCTGAAATATAAACTAACATACTATACAAACAAATAACATGTAACATATCATAAATACATATATCATGTGTGTAATGTGTTGCAAAATAGGCTCAGTTTTACAGTAATGGCAAAGTTATTCTTGTAAAATAAATAAACTGCCACTTTATTGAAATATATATTCTGGCCTTAAATATTAAAGTTCATATATAGAAAACAAGAAGATCCATCGATGAAAATAGGACTTCTTAGTTCAATAATACTGTCTTCCTGTTAACATTGACAAGAATTGATCCAACTGTTCTGTGAAACTCTGTAATGTCTAATGTAAAAATGTCAACAACGCTGACCTACATACTGCATTCACTTGACAGGTCACGTGACGAAGTGTTGACAAAGAGCAAACCAATACTGCAAGTGTGTCGTATCAGCCACAGGAAACGGTCTGGTATCGGTAATCTGTTGACTTCTGAACTTCTGCGAGGTCAAACCCAGAAAGCTGGTCCACCAGTTGATAAGAATCTTTTTCTTATTAATGATGTCCACCAAATGATAAATATAAGTGGATGGAAGCAGACATCATCATCATCAGTTGATAAACTCTTAATACAAGACCCTTGCCCTGAGCAAGAGACATGCTGAGAAATCTGAAGCTCGCTCGAACATCACCAGAGTTAAATACTGTGTTGTTGTGTTGCTCGTGGTTCGAGTATGGAATGTCAACTTGACCTACGCAGTGGTGTGTAGACATAGATGGAGTGTATAATGTGCGAATGATAGGAAGAGTTCGTGGTGTTGACAAATGTTCTTTTCTCACACTCATGTATGGCTGGAAGTCATCGACACCAACGACTGTGTACCTTTACTAAAGTTTAATTGGACGTACACACTCGACAGCACAGATAGTGACAAATCACAGGTTGGCATAATACATCATGGTACAGTGGATAAATGGTCTTGCAATGTTATGTTACATGGGCACTCATGTAGAATAATAGTATAATGGACTGTCAGTAGCCAAGCACTCAGTATTGCCCATATATATATATATCATCTGAGTTTACTGACAAAGCACGTCAGATTATAAACAATATCCAAGATGGCTTCTACACCTAATCTCGTCTAGCGAAGATTCCTTAACATAATGTCCAGCACAGATTTTTCCATATAATTATATTTGAACCGCTAGCAATGGGTTCTCATGTGTAGCAGTGATCTCTGGACTAATCAAGCGATAATACGGGCATCCCTTTTCTCTTCTTGAAAGTCACTACATGTTTGGTTCCAAGATGGCTTCACTCGTGAGCTGTCACTCACGTTTGGATACAGATAATGAATCTGTCCTAAAGTTAGTCATTCATTAAACATTTCATTGCTCTGTAGATTTGATCATGAACAATTGACTGCATTCTACAGGATATAGTGCTGCTAGGAATCAGAATCGTTTTTTTTTCATCTAGTTAGATGTATCCTCTCAGACGTACAAATCATCCCTATCGAAAAAACGGTGGCTTCGTACGAGAGTTCAAAAGAGTATCTTTATTACCTTGGTTTTCAGAAATATGATTTTGCCATTCCTTGGCAATAAGAATGAACACTGGGGTAAAGCATACACGATAGGTCTAGATGACTATCACTTTCCCCAAAAACCACTGAGATCACTTTTTTCCCGGCGTCCAGCCGACATAGAAAAACACAGCCCATCATCAGGGCGAAGCCAAAACACACCTCTCTCGCGACACATCCGCCGAACAGCCTTTGACCTCTCTAGAGACAACAGAACATATAGTTCGACTTAGATATGTAAAGATATACAGATATAAGACAGATTCGTCCTACACAGACAAACAATACACATAAATTCAGGCCATAGATATTCTGAAGCAAGAACAATCTACTACTACCCAAACAAAGAATAAATCGCAGTAAAACTGGATTCATCCGCGGAGTTCGATCGAAAGAGACGGCACAACTTTCAAGGGAAGTAACTCAATAATGACTTTCCCTTAAGCACTAAAAAATATCTATTTTGTTTACAAAATATTTGCGAACATAACAAGTATACCAATGTATAATATTGTAAGATATCAAAGACTGCACGTAACACAGGATAAACCTGTTCCTTCTTTTAGTCCTTTCTAAGGGTCCTAAAATGTCGATCACAACCCGTTCGAATGGTGTTCCCATTATTGGCATTTCACCCAAAGAGACTGGGGGTGCCCGTTGCTTGGGTGGCACACGTTGGCACTGGGCACAGGATTTGACATATCTGATAATATCAGTATTTACTCCTGGCCACCAATAATGAGTGGTTATCCTTTGGTTTGTGGCGTTCTGTCCCATATGTCCGCTGAAGGCAAGAGAGTGCCCCATTTCTAGGATTTGGCTTCTGTACTGTTTCGGTACTAGGAGCTGGTTGTAACCTTGGTCAGGCTTGCCCGTTCTCCGATAAAGTACGCCATCCTCAGAAAAAATGTCCCCGTTCTGTTTGGGTTCCTTAGCCATGGGCAGTTTCTTAAAGCAGGGTGCCAAAGTAGGGTCCTTGTATTGCGCTTCTTTAAGTTCCATAGGTAACAAATTAGGCGCAGGCTCCCGTTCCTTCTTGGTTTGCCCTCTTGTAGTTACTGCTGCCACAATCGGCTCTTCCGGTTTCCCAATACACACGTATCTCCCGCCAAGTATGACTGGGTAGATGGGATCATCCATAACAGCCGCTTTGATCATGCCTCTGACAAAATCAGAGTGTATCTCCACCAATGCGATGGGAAGCGCTGTAGGTGCATCACTCTTACGAACTCCACAAAGTTGGACGGTCTCTGCTGTCTCTTGACCGGGTTTGACCAGGTTCCTGGCAACAATGCAATCATAAGAAAGCCCCGTATCAAATAAGCAAGAAGTTTGAGAACCGTTCAAAGTAACAATACCTCGCGTTGAGGGTCTATCCCCAACAGGTTGGGAATCACTGTCAATAATTCCGCCTTGCGAGACTGTTAATAAGCATCCGATGCGTTTCGGCTCGGTGTGCTCGGTCTGATCATATGTCCCGTGCTCAGGGGTTTTCCCTTTGTCACCTTGACCTTTCTGGCCACGCTGCCATGAAGGACGGTCGGGTTGATCAGATTGTTTGGGGTGGTTGGGGTACTTGTTCTTGTAGAACTTGGGTTTTTCAGGAGGGGGGTTTTGAGATCCAGTTTCTCTGTGGTTATTTAGGTTAGAAGCCTGAGAAGATTGCTCAAGGTTATGTTTTCGAAAATGCTCCTCTGTCGGTTTCCGCTTTGTGGCCGGTAGTTCAGCCAGCGCATTGTGATAACGCTCAGACTTTTCCAAAATGTCTTCAAGTTTTTCTGCCCCCTGCTCAGCGAGAAATCTCCGGGTATCAGCAGACAAAGTGTTCTTTATTTGTTCTGTTAAAACATATTCCTCAAGACCTTCATAGGTAGAGGGGAGCTGTGAAAGTTCAAGGCACTTTGTTAGGTATCCCTTCAACCGAGATGAGAACTGGTGAAAAGTTTCAGAATTCTCTTTCCGGCTGTTGCAAAACAGTTGCAAAAATTTGCGAGCGTTCATTTCAAAGCGCTCCAGTAACGCTTTCTTCAACACATCATAATCGTCTTGTTGGCTACTTTCCAGCTTAGAATAAACATCATAAGCAGAACCTTTTAGGGCCTGGGAAAGTTTCATATTCCAACGCGACCTCTCTAACCCGTACAGAGTTGCAATTTTCTCAAATTTTTCTAACCATGTGTCAATCTTCTCATTTGGACAAGGAAAAGATTCTAGAGTGAAAGACATGGCGTTTAGTTGAAAAGATTGAGTGTTAGAAGAATCAGTTAAGGAGGAATGAGGAGAAGATTCTCCATTGCTGGAGGTAGAGGCAGCAGCACGACTTTGGAATTCTAGAGTTTTAAGAGCCAGCTCGTGTTGTCTCTGTTTCTCTTTTTCCTCCAGCTGTCTCTCCTTCTCTCTTTCCTCATGCTGTCTCTCCTTCTCTGTTTCCTCATGCTGTCTCTCCTTCTCTTTCTCCTCACGCTGTCTCTCCTTCTCTCTTTCCTCATGCTGCATCCTGCGAATTTCCATTTCCTCGGCCATCTTCTTCTGCTGTAAAGCTTCGGCTGCTTTTCTCTCCGCGTCATATCTCTCGAGTTCGTCTCTGACAAATGCTTTCGCTTCCTCTCCTTCCAGTCCCTCCTCTCTCGCTTCGTCCCTGAGGAGTTGTCTAAGCTTTGCCCTCTCGGCCATATTATGTCAGTGACTGAGACACGTGGAGATAGAAAATAGGAAAAAGAATAACCTGGTTCCTAACACTTACGAGAAAAAACTTTCCAAAAATACAAAAGATGATATCCTTAACCCTGGGATACCTCCTCCAAAATAAAATCTAACTATCGCTGCTATTATCGGCAATAAAGCACTTAATGCAAAACACGACTACGCCAACTAAATGGTAGTTAGGATTAATCCCTGAAAAATAAGTTGCTACAGTGGAAAACACAATGATTATAGCAAAAATTAAAGAGAAAAATAATCCCTTAATTTTTAAATCCACTATAAGTTTACCCCTGAAGACAGTTAGGGTGAGGGAGGCAATTAATCTGGACGAATAGTCCGAAACGCACTCCTTAACTTTAGTTCAAACACCTTCCTGCTTCAGAACCCTTGTGAATGTTATACACTCACAAAACTTTACCAGCGTTTAGTATTACAATCAACATTAATTAACATGTATTCCGACAAAATCAACCTGTAAACCAAATGTATAATGCTTCTTAATGCTGTGGAAAAAAACTTATCAGTTTGTGTGGTCAGCACGCTCGTACACAGATCGTTAGTCTAGGGGATAAATTATTTATAGATATTACAACTCACAAGACATCACACTCTTACTCTATTACAGAATAAAAATCTTTAAAGACGAGCTGATATTAGTCGTCTCGTCTTCCTATTCTAAGTTCAAAAATCCGTCGGGCGAGACCCCATTTGTCGTATCGCCTTAGGATTTTGGGTTCAATTCCCGGTAACGAGCGACCATTTGTCGTAGATTTTAGATAGGAGTATTAAGACTAGGGTTGGTCCCTTCTGAATAGATAGAATCAGTGATAGCTGCAGTGAGAGTTAATACAGAAATAGATCTTTCCACGAGTGCAGTGGTAGCGAATCAATAGAACGGTCCCCTGGAAAAAGACAAGATTCTTCTCTCTCTCTCTCAGGCCTATCTTCTACGACACTTATGTAAGAGTCGGACAGACTATTGACAACATATGCTAATATGTAATGAACATACCACTCACGTGCACACACACCAGTGACAACAGGTAGACACACAGACGTGGGAAGACTATCAAAATGATTACATATATATATTCTGAACGAGCTGACCAACACGCTGTTTTTAGTTTCAAAGGGAAGTTTTTATTTATCAGCTAAAAATTTCCTCACAACACATAAAATTCATCAAGAAAAGAAATTAAACATATACACGTGGTCAAAACAATAATCAATGAAATTGCTACAAGAAATGATAGACCCCAATATGATCTCATCCCCTCAAGGTAAGCCCACAGTCCCGTTATGAGTAAAGTGAAAGCCAGGAGATTCAATGATACATATGAGTTTGTCTAATAATTTTTCTTTCTTTCCTCGTAAACAAATATGAACCGACTTAGATGTAGTAGGTTTTAACCTGAGGAAAGTCAGAAATATTCTTGCATTGACAACAAGTTTCATACATGGAATTACAAACATGGGTGAAATTCACATACCTCACACCGTCTACTTTCACTCGGTTCTTTCATCAGGGCCCTGTACTAATTACATACGTGATGTAGCTTGCCGTCTGGCGCACCCTTGGTAACATTCACACCCTTTGTCTGTTCTGTCGTTCACTGAAGCGGATCCCAGCTCTACAGAGTGGTTTGCTGGTTTTTTTTTTTTTTTCTCAGAAATTTCTCCGGGGAGCATCAGCTTCAGGCGTCAGCTATTTCAGACTAAAGTTAGTGTATCTTGACTCACGAAGTAAGAATTAGGGTTAAGCGAGCACACAATGTCAGAACACGAGGTTTCCCTAAATTAGGAAAATGACCGGTGGACAGCTTCTCTCAACAGATAATCAGGGTTCACCACACATTTGGTCAAAAAAGATGTCGGCAAGTTTAATGCTATGAATAATGTTACTTGCCACAAAGGCTGTACTTTAGAATATCGTTTCTGGAAGGACTAATTCAGACACACTGGGCCCGTTATTTCAGTTCACGTTAAAGTTCTTGAAAAAAGCTTACGACCAAGTCTTTAAGGGAAAAGTTTTTTTTTTTTAGTCTTCACAGGATAGGTTCATCAGTACGTAACGCTGGTATAGTTAGGTTACCACAGAAATCTCTCAAACACAGAATTCCTAAGAACTAAACCACTTCGATCAAACTAAAGGCCATCTCTTTTAACAGAGATTTTTAGAAATCGAACGAGGCTTGTTCTAGTCTTGACTGCGAAGTTACTGAGTGATAATGAAATCTAGCTCATTCTAGTATATATGAAAACCCAGACAAAGAGATGAACGTTTATTTCGCAAAAACGAAATAATTTCCCCTTTCTCATAACAACTACGTAACTAGAAGAGGCTGTCGTAAACTGCCACTTTCTGCGTGTCAGTTGCGAAATCTCAGACAACCTGTCTCCAATGCAGGGCAGTTTTCACACTACAGCTGACCATGGCCCACAGTGAGCGCCGTGTCAGTTTGGGATTTTTCAGACAAATGTCTGAATACTGACCGGTGCAGATGTAAAGTATCACACCTCACCGGGACTTATGCCGAGAAGAAGCTCGCGCGCTCGGTGAGAATGTAGACGATTGTCTACGTCCTATGTTCAGCGAACCGACTTATCACGCCTTCTGACGCCCTGCAGCCCTGACATCTACGTAATATCGTCCTAGCGCGATTCTCAGTTTTGAGAAAGAAACAGGTAAAGTTTAAAAATACTGAAGAAAATATTTTTCGCAACCGAGTGATGCGAAAAATACAGGAAAAACAAGTATGGAAAGAATATAAATGAAAGGATTAGGGTGAGAGAATAGGAAGAAGATGTAGGTAATTTAATGACATAAAGACCTACGTGACACTTATTAAAGACTTATTGATTTACTATGTTGACTGTTTTGCTTTCATAAATCTCAGAAAACTATTCTTATGCTTTCCAAATTCTTTCTTTCTTTCTTTCTTTTTCTTTTTCTTTTTCTTTCTTTCTTTCTTTCTTTCTTTCTTTCTTTCTTTCTTTCTTTCTTTCTTTCTTTCTTTCTTTCTTTCTTTCTTTCTTTCTTTCTTTCTTTCTTCTTTCTTTCTTTCTTTCTGTCTTTCTTTCTCGCTCTCTCTCTTTCTTTCTTTTCTTTTCTTTCTTTCTTTCTTTCTTTCTTTCGCTCTTTCTTTCTTTTCTTTCTTTCTTTCTTTTCCTTTCTTTTCTTTCTTTCTTTCTTTCTTTCTTTCTTTCTTTCTTTCTTTCTTTCTTTCTTTCTTTCTGTCTGTCTGTCTTTCTTTCTTTGTCACTTTCTTTCTTTCTTTCTTTCTTTCTTTCTTTCTTTCTTTCTTTCTTTCTTTCTCACTCTTTCTTTCTTTCTTTCTTTCTTTCTTTCTTTATTTCTTTGTCTCTTTCTTTCTTTCTTTCTTTCTGCCTTTCTTTCTGTCTTTCTTTCTCTCTTTCTTTCTTTGGTTTTTCTTTCTTTCTTTCTTTCTTTCTTTCTTTCTTTCTTTCTTTTTGTCTGTCTGTCTTTCTTTCTCGCTCTCTGTCTTTCTTTCTTTTCTTTTCTTTCTTTCTTTCTTTCTTTCTTTCTTTCTTTTCTTTCTTTTTGTCTGTCTGTCTTTCTTGCTTGCTCGCTTTCTTTCTTTCTTTCTTTCTTTCTTTCTTTCTTTCTTTCTTTCTTTCTTTCTTTCTTTCTTTCTTTCTTTCTTTCTTTCTTTCTTTCTTTCTTTCTTTCTTCCTTTCTTTCTTTCTTTCTTTCTTTCTTTCTTTCTTTCTTTCTTTCTTTCTTTCTTTTTATTTCTTTCTTTCTTTCTTTCTTTGTCGGTTTCTTTCTTTCTTTCTTTCTTTCTTTCTTTCTTTCTTTCTTTCTTTCTTTCTTTCTTTCTTTCTTTCTTTCTTTCTTTCTTTCTTTCTTTGGTTTTTCTTTCTTTCTTTCTCTTTCTTTCTTTCTTTCTTTCTTTCTTTCTTTCTTTGGTTTTTCTTTCTTTCTTTTCTTTCTTTCTTTCTTTCTTTCTTTCTTTCTTTCTTTCTTTCTTTCTTTCTTTCTTTCTTTCTTTCTTTCTTTCTTTCCTTCTCGCTCTCTCTCTTTCTTCCTTTCTGCCTTTCTTTCTCCATATGCCGTTGGGCAGCGCAGTAAGTGCTCATTACCAGTTTTCAGTTCAGTGCACTACTAATGCCCCATAGAATGATTGTTTTGTGCATGTCTGCTACTCTTTCCCTCCATTTTTATTTCCTGGGCCGCTCTCTCGTTGTAGCTGCCGTTGTTCAGCTGTTCTATAATTATCACCCCCCCCCCCCCCCCCTTTTAAAAAAAATGATTTAAAAAATCAGAGTGGGGTAAAGATTTCCTTATTTGGGTAAAAAAGAGAGAAATAAGAATTTTGGGAAGAGAGATTTAAGTTCTTTGAGTCTGAACAACTTGGAGTGAAAAAAAACAAAAAACAGTCAGCCCGAATGGTCAAAGACAAGAAGGAAAGACCGCTTTAGATGAAAAATAAAGACAGTAACAGCGATGTAAAACAAATACAGCTCTTTCGATAACGTACAAAAATCCACACAATGTTATAACTGATAGTGATAAATAACCTTTTTCATTCCAATGGCTTAATGGGCAGTTTGCCTGTGTGTCAGTTTTTCTTGAAACACGCGGATTCAAGCGCCGAACTAATTCATTTGTTTGTTTACAATGGCGAGTTCTCTCACTATTTGATTAACATTATCGGGTTGCTAACTCATACATTATAAGCTGGACGACTGCTGCTGAGGTTCAAAGGTATGTGCAAGAGAGACATGAAGGCATTGGACATAAATCCAGTAACCTAGATGGATGAAGCAGCCGCTCGCACGTAGATGCTCACATTACGACGCCATATTAAATTGGGGGACAAGCTCTTATAACACGCAGAAGAGAAAAGAACACGCCAAATGGAACACTACGCAACAACAACAAAAAGCAGCTGAGGGTCATCATCTCAAATGCTCATCATTCAAGAAGTCTGTTATGATTTGAGGAGGCTCCTACTACATTGGAACAATCTTCCAAATAATCTGACCAGCAAGAACAACCCGTACTCTTACAATTGCAGACCTTTCCAAAACAGTAGGGCTCCGCTTTTTGGCGTTCCGCTAATACGGCGGTTGTCAATTTTATACACGTTCCTCATATCCGGCGCTTGTTTTGCTCTTTCGGCGTTTTCCCGCATGATGCTCTGAGCAGCTGAGTCCGAGAAATGGCGTCGGGTGCCATTTTATTTTCGGTAATTTAGAGTGTTTACAGCATATATGCGCTCTACGTCTTTCTGTATTCTGGCAATTTTCCAAACTTTCAAATTTGGAAAATTTATTGTAGTATATTATTTATTACTTACTTACTTAGTCGTTCCCCTTCTACCGTGAGGTGTAGAGGTTTGGAAGAGAGAGCGCCAGACTATCCTATCGGCTGTCTTCCTCCTGGCCTGATTCCATTCTAGTCCTCGGTCCTTTAAAGAGTGTCTAATGTTGTCCTCCCAGTGGACTCTGGGTCGTCCTGGGGGTCTGGATCCCTGGCTCTTTGTTTCCCGTGCTTGTCGTGGTAACCGATCTTCTCCCATTCTGCAGACATGGCCAAACCATCTTAGTTGGGACTGTTCTACTTGGGTCTGCAGGGGGTGGGATTTTAGGCCTTGACTTATCGTCTGGTTGCGGACCATGTCTCTTCTTGTTACTTCAACCATCTTCCTCAGATACCTCATTTCTGAGGTTTGGATCTGGCTTTTATGGGTTGTAGTCATTGCCCATGACCATGACTCGCATCCATAAGTCAAGACTGGGACATAGGTGGAACGGTATACAGCCATCTTCTATATTATTTATAATGTTTTTTTTTATTTTATTATTAAGTACAACGGCGTCTAAGTGTAGGAGTGATAAAAATAGAAGTGATAAGCCTCTTACTATAAATGCTGTATACGCATCCTACTTTCGTATAGTTTTTTTTTTTAAGGACTTGCTCTAATGAACACTTAATATGATAGTGTACATTTGTTATTAGGATTTTATATGCATTTGCAAGGTGAAAAAATGCTTCGTTCCGCTTTTCGGCAATTTCCGCTTTCTGCGATTTCCGCTTTCCTGCGATTTTCGCTCTTTGGCGATTTCTGCTTTCCAGCTATATCTGCTTTTCGGCGATTTCCGTTTTTCGGTGGGGTTTTGGAACATAACGCGCCGTATGAGCGGGGCCCTAGTTAACTTCATGACCATTGGTGTTACTGAATAGAAGTGATGCGTGTACTTGGACAAGGTGCCGTGAATATACCTACATTACAACCGCCGAACCTTTGTCGAGGACAAACTCGCGAAAACAAACGAGAAAGAAAGTGAGAACTAGGTTAAATACATAAGAAGAGGGTAAAGATAGTACCATATCAGATATTGCCGTAGGAGAGTGAACTGTTAGAGACTTCAATATACTAGGTCCAGTATCGAGAGGTGTTGGTAACCAGGTCCATTCCTCGCTGCCTTTTCTTTCCCAATCTCAAGAGCAAATTCAGATACTCTTTTATAGCTGGGAAGAACTGGAGCTTGTCGATACCATGAATCGAACCCGGCTTTTTTGCCGCGAGAGATCAACGCTCTACCCACTCTGTCGATTGATCAACGCTCTACCCACTCTGTCGATTGATCAACGCTCTACCCACTCTGTCGATTGATCAACGCTCTACCCACTCTGTCGATTGGACGCTCGTTAAATCCATAACAATGAATACAAAATTGTACGACCCGAAAATTGAAATGTCCCACGTCGCTCTCACCGGTATGAGTGCTGAAACCACCACCACCATCATCATCATCATCATCATCATCATCATCATCATCACCATCACCATCGTCATCATCAATATCAAAATCATCGTCATTCTCATCATCATCATCATATCTTCCCCTGCTGAGCATGGAGCGACGAATGCATCTGTTCCCCTTGTAGAAGGTCTGCACCAAGCACTCATATGCTCAAGCAGCGTTGATTACTGTAGACATTTGTTTTTATATGATGAGGTTGTCAGCCTCATAGACAACCTCATATTAGTCGCCTCTTCCGACATACCTGAGGGGGGATGCACATATATTTTCTTTGTCTCCTTAGAGGCCCCCCCCCCCCCTTCCAGGAACTATCCTGTGCTGGCATTAGTGCTCCACTAATCTGATTATGTATTCAAATCAATATCTAATTATACTGTATGTCAGGTTTCATGATTTTTGTTTTTTTACTTCAACAACGCACATTATGGCGAATGACAATAGAACAGTCGTGCGACGGCAGATGAGACTTAAAGATGTGTGCAAGAGAAGACGTGAAGGCTTTTCTTTCTTTATTTCTTAGTCATTACCTCTTCTACCGTTGGGTGTAGAGGTTTCCCAGACAGCACAATCGTTATTGGATGAACATGCGATTATTTGTTAAGACAAACAGGTGAATGACCTGTTGTGCCCTCAAACAGATTGCAGTATATCGCTATGTAACATTTGATCCTTCCTGGTTCCATTCCGGGATTTAAACTGGACTTTCATTCCTCATATACCGAAGGTAGATGTTCGCCCATTCCTCTTTTACCCGAAGGTAGAGGTTAGTCCATTCCTCTTTTACCCAAAGGTGTAGAGGTTTGCCCATTCCTCTGTGACTCCAAGGTGTAGTGGTTTGCTCATTCATCTTTCACCCAAAGGTGTAGAGGTTTGCTCATTCCTCTTTTACCGAGAGGTGTAGAGGTTTGCCCATTCCTCTATTACCCAGAGGTGTAGAGGTTTGCCCATTCCTCTTGTACCCGAAGGTGTAGAGGTTTGCCCATTCCTCTTTTACCGGAAGGTTTAGGCTCACCCATTCCTCTTGTACTCGAAGGTGAAGAGATTCCTCCATTCCTCTTTTACCCGACGATGTAGATGTTCGCCCATTACTCTTTTCCCCGATGATGTAGAGGGTTGCCCTTGAATGGGCTTTTTTTTTAACTCCTCTATTACCCGAAGGTTTAGAGTTTGCCGGTGAAAGCATCAGCTGAACAAATACGCAACCCCTGCCTCGCTATCCACAACTTGGAGGGCCCATAACCGGGAACACCACGCACAGTCTATTGAGACTACGTACATGAAGGCACTGGGCATAACCTCAGCTACCTGGGAGGATGAAGCTACCGATCACACTAAGTGGCGATGCTCCCTAAGGTGCGACCTCGGCATGGGTGAAAAGAAAGCTCTCACAACAAGCAGAAAAGAAAAGAACACCCCTAAATGAACACATGGAAAAAAGCAGGCGAGAGCTAACACCTTAGGGGCGCATTCCTGTAGTCAGTTATGACTGAAGGGAGTTACTAACTACTTCAACAAACTGTATTTCTTGATTATGAATTACATTTGTAATATTTCATAGAGCGTCCGATAGGCAGAGTGATTAGAGTGCTGGCCTCTCGCGGCAAAGGTATCAGGTTCGAAACATGGTAGCGAGCCGCTGCAGTCTACCCAGCTGCAAATGTGTACCTGACTCGGCTCTTGAGTTAGGGAAAACAAAGGCAGCGAGGAAGGAAACTGGGCATTCTACCTTTTTTTTCATATCTCTTTAAGCTGGCCTATTATAGTCAAGTCTCTAACAGTTCACTCCCTTACGGCAGTATCATCTATCAATAAATCAATACCCTTTAGCTCCCCGAGCAGCATAGGCCTTCAACAAACACATGCCAAGTCCTCCTGTCCCGTGCCATCTGCTCAAGTTCTTTCCATGTTTTCCTCATCATTTTCACCTCTGTTTCTAGTTCTCTTCTCCGTGTTTTGGGTTCTACCTCTTCCTCTCTTTCCCTGTGGATTCCAGAACAAGGACTGCCTTGTAATGCTATCAACAGGTCTCCTCAATGTGTCCTATCCATCGCCAGCGTCTTCTTCTCAACTCTTGTTCCACTGGCACTTGTCTGGTTCTTGTCATCAATTCCACATTTGTGACTTTGTCATACCATTTCAGTCCTTCTATTCTACGCAAGCACCCGTTTATAAAAGTCTGTAGCTTTTTGGTTGTTGTTTTTGTTGTTCTCCATGTCTCAGAGCCATACAATAGGAGTGACTTCACATTTGAGTTGAAGATTCTAATTTTTGTGTTAGACTTGATTTCTCTTGTTCTCCATATGTTTCCCAATGCATTGAAAGCTCCTCATGCTTTTTGTATTCTTATTTTGATATCATTGTATTATCTATGGGATTACCTTTACTTTAAAAAAAAATGTTGCATGCCTTCAAATTGATACTTAAATTGCATGTGAGAATGAATAGATGCAGTTTACAAGATAAGAGAAAAGAAGGTCATAATGTCACTCTCATTTCTCAAACCTTTGAAAGTAAAGTCCGTTCGTTGCTTCATTCATTTTTTCAGTCTAGTTTTTAGCTATGTTTGTTGTCGTGTAATCTATCGGCTGCTTATCATGTTTTCTCCGTACTTCACTGATTGTTATTACTTTTATTCTCCTTCTATCCATCTGAAGTTTTAATTTTTCTCTGTCAGTTTTGTCGCGTATGCTAGTCCGAGGCCACTGATACCGGCACACACTTTACCTGTGATTATTTCATTCATGACCAGTTTATTTTGACGTCACTTAATCTTTGTAGTCAAATGTACCTGACTGATGTTCAACGGTCAATGCACCATTTAAAAAAAAATTGAAAGTCCTGCGTACTCTTTTAGTGGGTGTTCAGTTAATCTTTCACGGTGCAGTGCGCGCCGTGTCCGTATTTTCCGGTAAACGTAGAATGGTTGTTTTTTCATTCTTTGTTACATGACGCTTTACGGAGACAGTATTATAGGGATTACATACCAAATGATATATACTGTTCAAAAAAAGAAACGCAACATTATTGCAGTGGTAATGGACACCAAATTTCAAACTTGTACCAAAATTTTATTTTACGGAATTAATGTTTCAATCTTGGCATGAAGAAACTTTTTAACAATGAAATGATGTTCATTAAATTTGGTTTGGACTTTTATTCTTTGCGACTGAGGCCTCCGTTTCAGTAAGGTGTATGGCCTCCTCTGGCCTCTATCAGAGAACGACATCTCCTTGACATGAATCCGATTAGCCTTTGGATCTGTTGTTGTGGGATGGCTGCCCACTCTTCCCGCAGTGCAAGAGACAACTGTCGGAGATTGGCTGGAGCCACGTCTCGCTGGCTGAGTCGTCTGTCGAGTTCATCCCATAAGTGTTCTATGGGGTTCATGTCTGATGACATGGCTGGCCAAGGAATGGTCTGGACGTTGTTGTCAGCGAGGAACTGGGTGGTGAGTCTTGCCACATGAGGTCGAGCGTTATCCTGCTGAAAAATTGACCCTCGTGCAGCCAGAAGTGGAAGGACGTGAGGACGAAGAATTTCAGCGACGTATCGTTGGGCATTCAGACGTCCTTCAATTTGCACCAGGTCACTTCTTACCATGAAGTTGATCGCCCCCCCCCCCCACACACACATCAGTACACCTCCCCCACCATGTGGAGGAGCCTCATCAACGCTGTTCTGGGCGTAGCGCTCATGGACTCTGCGGTAAACTCTTCTCCGTCTATCGTGTCGCTGGAGCACAAAAAATGATTCATCACTAAACCAAACCCGTCTCCAGTCATTCCCAACGGTCCATTGACGATGCTGGTTCGCCCACTGCAGTCGGTTCTGGCGATGCCGGTCCGTAAGAACAGGACCTCTGTAGGGTCTTCTAGCCCAAAGACCAGAGTCGTGCAGCCGGTTCTGAAATTCGACAAGCTGCTGACATTGACTGGACTGTGGAGGACGCAGATGCAAGTCGATTCCTGAGGTGACGCAGCCGTATGAAGCGGTCTTCGGCAGGAGTTGTGACTTTGGGTCTTCCACTGCGCGGTCGGTCTGCCACTGAGCCAGTTTCTTGAAATCGCCTCCAAAGGCGACTAATGGTGCTTCTAACGACATTAAATTGTCTGGCCACTACACTTTGTGACTGTCCAGTCTGTAAACGTCCAATGATGATGAGTCGTTGTTCTGTAGTGAGATGAGCCATACTTGCGCATTGAATTTTCAACTGAATTTATTCGAGGAGCGTCAATCTTTTATAGGCATTCAATAATATGGTCAGAGAGTTTTGTGCTCAGTAAGATTCACGGGATTCTCATGAACCTGTCACGAGTTATTGTCAAAAATGTTGTTTTGACCTTGACCTCTTTCATGACCTCACGAATCATGAGGTGAGTACAATTCAGGTAACCACGAGAAGTTAATGACCAGGTGGATACAGTCGATAGGTTGACTGATGTCCAATCAGCGAATATCTTTTATAAAAGTAACACCAAAAAAGTTGCGTTTCTTTTTTTGAACAGTATATATTTAGACATGCTTCCTATTTTAACCGAAGGATATTATGTTTAGGTTGAACAAGGCAGACTTTGCTACTGACAGGGAAAACGTATTTTTTGAAGAAACAGAATCAGATACAGGCTTCCCCACGAGCTGAGATACAAACATTTATCACATCATCATCATTATTATCATCATCATCTCCATCATCATCTCCATCATCAACATCAATATCACCATCACTATCATCATCGGCATCATCATCATCACCATCATCGTCATCACCATCATCACCGTCACCATTATCATCATCACCATCATCGTCATCACCATTATCCTCATCATTGTCACGAGAGGTTACTATAGATTTAGATGAAAGATATCCTGGACACAAAGCTGTATCAAGTGATACCAGGATAGTGCCAGATAAGAGACTGGTCTTATCAGAAATACCCCCTTCTCTGAAAAGAGTAAGGGTGTACTGACATCAAAGGTAAAATCAAGCTGTATAAGTTCGTAGGTATGATGATAGTGTATTATCCTAGGTTCCTAAATGCTCCTCTCAAGATCCTCCTCTGGTTATAAGGTGTTATGGCTCTGCTAGGGGTATTAAACTAAACTATTAACCAACAAAAACTGTAACTTAACTTAAATAATTCAAGTAAGTCTGTTGATATAATTTACAATTTATTTTGTACAAGTTTTTCTTTTCTTTTTGAAATTTTCACTGAACTCAAAATTGATTGAGAATAAAATTAGTAAACATCACTTGTCAAATATTCACAACTATCTACAGTCTGTAAATTTCTACGGGCAGTTCTCCTTTCCTGGGTGAACTTGATTTTGATGTAGGCTGTATTTATTTAGGATTAATAAAAATTCCTGCCATCACAGGTGTCAATACCTTGTCGAGGTATGGCGGCTTGCGTACACTGATTACCCCCAGAGCTATGCCAGCTGGAGTTTTACTCCTGGAAGGTTCTACCAAGCTGGACAGGTTTGCGTGGGCAGGGGTCAGACTAAAGCAGACACCCTGTTCCTCTAGATTGGGGGTTTTAGCATAGGGCTGACACCACTGTCTATGTAAAAAGAAACGAAGTTACGGAAACGACAACAAATGAACAAACTTTGCTGCGGGACGGACATCCGGAGTCTGAGGCTGGTATGACTGTCATCGGTGAAAGCCGAAAGGAAGCCACTGACACGAGAACGGACGTCCTGACCGCAAAACGTGAAACAAGAATAGGATTTTGGAACGTCAGGACAATGAACGAGACGGGAAAACTAAAACAGGTCACAGCGGAAATGAGAAACTAAAGATTACACATTCTAGGGATAAGCGAGAGCAGATGGATGTAAAGGGCAATTTTTACTATCTTGCAATATAATACATTTATATTCTTATTATGTTCGCAAATATTTTGTAAGCAAAGTATTTCCTTTTTAAGTGCTTAAGGAGAAGTCATTTTTGGGTTGCTTCCCTTGAAAATAGTTCTGTCATCTTCGATCGGACTCCGCAGACGACTCTAGGCCTACTGCGATTTATTCTGTGGCTGGGTAGGAATAGATTGTTCTTGCTTCAGTATATCTATGGCCTGAATTTATACGTAGTGTTTGTATGAGTAGGACGAGTCTGTCTTATATATGGATATCTTTGCATTTCTAAGTCGAACTAATTTGGTTGTCGCTAGAAAAGGTCAAAGGCTATGCAGCGGAAGTATCGCTAGCAAAGGGTGTGATCCATGGCTGTCATCCTGTGAGGATGCCGAGTTTTGTTGTAGCAGGCTTTTTGCCGAAATAGTGATCTATATATGGATGGGGAAAAGTGATAATCATTTAGACATGTTGTATGTACTTTACCCCAGTGTTTATTCTCTTTTGCCAAGGAATGGCAAAGTTATATTTCGCATAAAAAGGTAAAACCACAATTTATTATGAACTTGGGCTTCGCCATCGTTGTTGATAAGCAGATGCACAGTGGTACTTTTAAAAAGAATATCCATTCAAAGGAAGAAGACATTCCTATGTATCAGCACTGGATTGTATGATATTATTCAATTACCTCTATGAGAGAACCTATGAAGAAATGAGGACATTTAATGAATGACTAATTTTGGTCTATATTCTATAGTGAGTGAAGCTCACGAGAGAGAGAACAGCCATGTTGAAATTCATATACTTTGTATTTATCGAGTGAGAAAAAGGGATGCCTGTACTATCGCTCGATGAACCAAGAGATCACTGCTACATGTGAGAACCCATGTCTGGGATTCCTATATTATGAAATATATATATATTGAACTTTACGTGAAGGAATATTCGCTAGACGAGGTTAGGTCTAGGAGCCTTCCTATGTATTGGTTATGGTCTGACGTGCCCAGTCAGTAAAGCCAGATGATTTACATGATGGAACGCTGAATGCTTATTTACGAATGCTCCATTATGATATTTGCCAAGCATGAATGCTAACTTAAGATGATATTCCTGTGATCAACATTATGCTGTCTATGTCGACATTTGTTCCTGTAACCATACACGTACTGTCCAAGTGTGCGTCCCATTAAATGTTATAAAAAGACCACCGTAGTTCCAGTACTTCTTGAATTCGAACAGTGTGAGTATGAGTGATGTACTACCAACCTGTCAACTCTATCGAATCATTCTACCATTCGCGTACTGACATTCAGATACACACTCATTGTTTACACTCACATTCTTGTCGGAGCCTCATCACGTTCCAGGACAAGATGACCTGTATGACCAAAACTGTGCTGGGTTTGATGAGTTGACAATCGTTACACTTTACTACACCAGTCCCAACATCTACATTTATCCACTGGTGGACATTCACATCATTTAGCAAATAAAGCATGATTCAACAACTAGTAGCCAGTATGAGTTAACAACTACACAAAGAAAGAGTTTAACAACTGGTGTGCCAGCTTCCTGGGTCAACCTGCACAGTGACCATATTGAGAAGTAAACTACTGAGACCAGACGTTCCTTGGGGTCTGTTACGACACACAAATACATCAGCAGTACAACTCTACAGTGATGTCAGCGTGACCTGTCCTGTCGAGAGTATGCAGTAACTAGGTCAGGGTTTGTTGACATTTGGTTCATTGGACATTTGCCATACAACTGACAGTGTTACACAGCGAGCTTGGTTGAAACATAGAACATTACACATCAGGACTGGAGAATATTTGACAGTGTTTGCGAAAGAAAATGTTATTGAACTGAGAAGTCCTACATTGATTGTTATCATTCAAATCAACGATGGAGCTTCTATTTCTGTGTTGAATTTAAAATAATTAGACCAGAAGTATTTGTTTAATAAAGTACCACAGTACTGTACTATTAGGCAGTGTAACTGAGCCTTCATTCCAACACATTCTTTCTGCAACACTCTATTTACATCATATTGCCATACTATTTATGCATTTATGTATTTATGTTTAACTATTTATATGTGATATTTGTTTGTATCCAGCGGGTTGTTGTTTCGGTTGGGCGGTGTCACACAGCAGAGTATCCCACGTAATAGAGGGTCTGATGTGTGCGTTTCTATAGGTGCAATTTTCTTCATTGAAAATTTGCTGCGACAGCTGTTGCTATTAGTGTTAGCTGTGAAGTCTGTACTCATTGTTGTTTTTGTAATATTCCTCTGTTCTTTAGTTTGTTTTGATTTGTTTGTAATTTGTTGGTCTACCCTATTCTATCTTTCAGTTCTATTCTCAATTTATATTTATATACTGTGGCGTTATTTGTATTTGTTATCCTCTTGCGGTTTATCTTTTATTGTTTTTCCAATTTTATTTATTTCATTTCCGCAAATGTTTTCATGTTTTTCTGTATAACTGTTTTGTTTTGTGCCTGATCGACATACACTATTTAAAATATAGTTGATCATATAAATTGATGTACAAGAATCAACTGATAGTTAATTACTATTACTAAAGGTACACAGTTGATGATATAAAACACTATTTCTGGTGCACTGCACTTATATTATAGAGTGAACCAGCAACTTATAGCTGTTATTATATAAGGATTTATACAAGACCTTTGTAAGGCTTGTTTCCCACAGTGATTGGGATAGTTAAGTACTATTTTTCACAGGTTACAAAGTTATCATACAAAGTCTTTGATTAAGACTAAGAAAGTAAATTTATTTACTTTTGCAAATTACTGATCTTATTAGACAAGATGTCTACCTTGGATTATTTTATCACACAAGGCAGGGCTCTTGATAAGACTGGTCAGCAGTTAGAAGAATGGGCAGTTGCTCAATATGACAAAGCATTGGCTGCTGAAGAAAGAAAAGCATTGATTGAAGAAAAGAAATTAGAAGCTGAGGAAAGAAAATTACAAAGAGAGGATGAACAAAAGAAATTGCAGATACAGACTGATGAAAAAAGATTCCAGATGGAAATGGAAAAAGAGAAAAGAAAAGATGAAGCTGCTGCTGAAGAGAAAAAAATTACAGGCTGCTGCAGAAGAGAGAAAATTACAAGCTGAAGCTCAAGAAAAAAAAAACAATAAGAGAACATGAACACCAAAAAGAACTTTTAGCATTTGAGTTAGAAAAGTTAAAGTTAACAAACATAAGTAATGTTAATCAAGCATCTAGTGGTAATGGTAAACCCTTTACTTACAAGGTCAAGGTACCAGCGTTCAACCCTTCCAGTGATGACATAACATTCTGGCTAAACAGATTTGAACGCTCGTGTCGAGCACATAATGTGGACAAATCACAATATGCTAACCAGTTATCAGAAAATCTGAAAGGTGATTCTCTGACTAGTTTAAGTTTGGTTGAAGAGGCTGACAAAGATAACTATGATGTTATTAGGGCAGCCTTATTAAAGAAGTATCAGTTGTCTGAAGAGGGTTATCGGAAGTTGTTTAAGACAATGGTGCCTGAGGCAGGTGTAGAATTCTCAGAATTCATTGCAATGAACACGTCTTACATTTGATCGTTGGATTGAGCTATCCAAAACAGAAAAGACTTATGAAGCCCTTATGGACTTGATACTCAGAGACAAGATTATGTCAAGTATAAATAAACCTTTCCTCGAATTCTTACATGAGCGTAAACCTAAGTCTCTAAAAGAAATGGAACAGTATTGTACCCAATACGTCACTGCACATCCGGACGTAGCTATTAGCAACAGTAAGGTTAAAGAAGGTATGCCAGTTGCTTCTGCAACACCATACAACCCTAATCACTCTCACAAATTCCAAGGACCTCAAAATAGTTTAATAAAAAAGGTAACTATTACAGTTATCAGAACCAAGGTAACCAATCATTTCAGGGTTCTTCTTCGAATACCTGGAGAAGAGCTGACAGCCCTCGATTCAGGGGTGGTCATAATTACAGGAACTTTCGCAAAGGAAGTCATTCTAGAAACTATCCAAGTTTTCCTTCATGGAGACAACAGGATCATAATTACCGAGATACTCATTATAATGAATATGATGATAGTAACCAAAGGAGCTATGATTCAAACCCGAGTAGAGGTTATAATAGTGGAAACAATGATAAGTACAGAGGCAATAATAACAGAGGTAGAGCACAATTCAAAAAACATAAAGCTCATTACCAGGCGAACTCTGCACAGCAAGAGTCCCACGAAGCCTATAAACAAAATAAAGATAATGATGACTCTAATAATATGGCATGTGCCGCTTTTGATTTTGGGAGAGCATCTCAGTGCCCCCAATGCAAAACATTATTTGAGCCAACCACAGTGTCTACTTTAAGCTGTGGCCATCCTCTTCCCGCTCTTCCTGCGTCAATCGCGCATGATGGGAGAGGTTCTCTTGTCTTACACAAAGGTTTAGTAAATGACAATCCAGTCTCAGTACTTTTTGATTCTGGATGCACAACTATTGGGGTTAGGCAGTCACTCATAGATCCTTCTCATTCTACAGGCAAAGTAGTCAAATGCGTAACATTTGGCGGCACCATAGAGAAATACTCTACCGCTATCATTAGGATTGCTACTCCTTTCTTCACAGGAGATGTACACGCATGTCTTTTGCCGGATCCGATCGCTGATCTTATCATCGGTCGCATTCACGGAGTCCAAGAATGCACTCCGGAGCAAATTTCCGTTTGGGAAAATCAAAATATGCAATCTGCTAATGCAGTAGTCACTAGAGCTCAAGCTCTCAATATGCCTGAAACTTCATCTGTTGAAGATAATGAAGTGCATAACCAAGATGATCCCTTGGTAATTTCTCGTGACTCGTTTATAAAAACAACAAGAAGAAGATCCGACTCTTAAGAAATTCTTCACTCTTGTAACAAAAGGTGATCCGAATAAAGATTCAAATTGTAAATCTTGGATTACAATGAAGAATGGCGTACTTGTACGTATGGTGCAAGACTCCACTAAGTCAAGTCATTCTCAGATTCTTGTACCCAAGAATTTGAGAGTTAAGATCTTACAACATGCACACGACTCTCAGTGTGCTGGTCACATGGGTTTTTCCCGTACTAAGTCAAGAGTTCTTGCGGCTTTCTTTTGGCCTTTTGTGAACAAGGACATACGGATCTATTGTCGATCCTGTAAAGTATGTCAAGAAGTCAAATCCAAAGGTCCTCGTCATGCTGCGCCTATTCAGGCTGCAGATATTCCTATTCGTCCATTCCAGAAAATGGCGATAGACATCATTGGTCCATTCAAGATCAAATCTGCTAGAGGACATCAGTTTATCTTAACGTGTGTAGACATGTGCACACGTTGGCCAGAGGCTATCCCTCTAAAGAGCATTACTACCGCTGACATTGCAGATGCTCTTTGGCTTATATTTTCTCGGCTGGGATTCCCCGGAGAAATATTATCAGATCATGGCACCCAACTGATATCGGATACCATGTCTCAAGTAATGTCTACTCTACAGATAGAGAGATCTTTGAGTAGCATCTATCATCCTATGTCCAATGGGATGGTCGAGCGACTAAATAGAACACTTAAGAACTTATTAGGGAAGATAACTGAGGATCATCCTCAGGATTGGGATAGGGTTTTACCCGCGGCCCTCTTCGCGTACAGAGAGGTCCCCAATGAACATACAGGGTTTTCGCCCTTTGAACTTGTCTTTGGCGCGCGACCGCGCGGCCCAATGTCTTTGCTGCATGATCTTATAACAGCTGACAATATTGACGATGACACAAAATCTTCTTACGAGTATGTCATCGCGCTGAGACAAAAGATTATCGAAGCATGCAAATTGGCAACGTCCTCTTCTGAGTTTGCTAAGCAGAAGGCAAGACAATTTGCTAATAAGAAGAGAACTTTACGACAACTTTGTCCTGGTGACAAAGCATTTGTTTTGCTACCTTGTCGTGAAAATAGACTCCTTATTAGTTGGAAAGGTCCGTACGATATAATATCGAAAATTTCAGATGTTGACTACATCGTCGATATTAACGGGAAGCATAAAACCTTCCACATCAATATGCTTACGGAGTTCCATGAACGTCCTGACTATCTACAGCCTATTTTCCAGGCAACGGACGATTCTCATGTCAAACATGGTCATTACTCATCACTGTCTGTAATACAGGATGAGGAAACAAGTTTTTCGGATGTTAATCTCCCGCTTCCAATGATCCCACTTCATTCTAGTGAATCATGGAAAGACGTTACTGTTTCTCCTGATTTGTCTCTAGGAGAACGGCGACAAGTTTCGTCTATGTTACAAACATTTCAGGATGTCCTCACTGACATCCCTGGACAAACTCATGTCATTGAGCATGACATTGTTCTAACTGAACATACTCCAATTAGGGTTAGGCCTTATCCTATCCCTATACATTTCCAAACACAGGTTGAAAAGGAGTTGGATGAAATGATAGATTTACAAATAATCGAACCATCCACTTCTGCATATTCTTCGCCGATGGTTATTGTTCGAAAAAAAGACAATAACATACGTCTTTGCGTTGACTATCGCAAATTGAATCAAGTTACGAAGTTCGATGCTGAACCTATGCCTTTACTAGAAGAGTTACTTACTCGTCTTTCTAAATCGCATTTTTTCACTAAACTTGATTTGTCTAAAGGATATTGGCAAGTTCCATTATCCGAACGCGCCAAACCTCTTACCGCTTTCTCTACTCCCAGAGGCCTTTTCCAATGGAATTTTATGCCTTTCGGCCTTATGAACGCACCAGCTACATTTGTACGCATGATGCGTCGAATCCTATCGTATCGGTCAGATGTCATTGCTTATCTAGACGACATCTGTCTTTTCAGCGATACTTGGGAAGATCACTATTCAGGATTAGTTGAATTATTATCAACTCTGCGTGAGTATAACCTGACAGCAAAACCATCTAAAGCTTGTATTGGCTTTAGCGAAATTGCTTTCTTAGGCCATCGAGTAGGTCACGGTTTCTTGAAGACAGAAGACCATAATATCACTAAGATACTTAACATCTCTATCCCTAGGACTAAAAAGCAAGTGCGAAGTCTTTTAGGTCTCATACAATTTTATGGACGTTTCATTCCGAATCTGTCCTCTATCATGGCACCTCTCTCTACACTATTAAAGAAAGGGTCGCCTAACATGGTTCACTGGTCTCATGAATGCCAATCTTCACTAGAGAAGATCAAAACTATGTTTTCATCACCACCTATTTTAGTGTTACCTACAACAGATAAGACATTTGTTCTTCGTAGTGACGCTTCATCCACTGGGATTGGAGCGGCACTAATGCAAGAGTACTCTGGAACTCTGCATCCTGTAATGTACATATCCAGAAAACTTAATGCTGCAGAAAGGAATTACTCGGTTTTAGACCGTGAATTATTGGCAATGGTTTGGTCAATTCTCAAACTCCAAAGATTCCTTCTGGGCGCGCATTTCGTAGTGGAAACTGACCAAAAAGCTCTTACGGCTATCCAAAGTAAGAACTTGAAGAGCTCGAGATCAACTCGATACGCAATCGCTCTTCAACCTTTTCATTTTTCGGTACGAGCTATCCGTGGTTCAGAAAATGTGATGGCGGACATTCTGTCCAGATGCCCACATGATGCCACTTAACTGTTAAATATTGGATCTTTTTAATATGTATAACTTTACAACAGTTATTTTTTGTTTCTTTACTAAGATACACATTTGTAATTTAATAATAGAATGATGGTATCGCTACTTAGCGGTTTATTGATGTTAATTCACCGCTGGTCTTTGATGATTGTTTCTTCATAAATCATAAATTTAAGATTGTAGTGTGAATTTTTGGTATGCATTGTATAATTACCAGAATTGTATTATACGTACATCACACCTTCCTGGAAACATTTATTCGTAGGGAAACAATTTCTCTCAGATTTTGAGATATATATTCTCACCAGTCATATTAGGAATTATAGTTATTCCTGATATTTTCATCTGCGCAGTATTCTTGCGTTGTGAGCCTATTCTACGGTGCTCCTAGATGTATTTAAAAAAAAAAAATTTATTTTTTTTTTCCCGGGAGGTGTGGTAAGACTGTAAAGGGCAATTTTTACTATCTTGCAATATAATACATTTATATTCTTATTATGTTCGCAAATATTTTGTAAGCAAAGTATTTCCTTTTTAAGTGCTTAAGGAGAAGTCATTTTTGGGTTGCTTCCCTTGAAAATAGTTCTGTCATCTTCGATCGGACTCCGCAGACGACTCTAGGCCTACTGCGATTTATTCTGTGGCTGGGTAGGAATAGATTGTTCTTGCTTCAGTATATCTATGGCCTGAATTTATACGTAGTGTTTGTATGAGTAGGACGAGTCTGTCTTATATATGGATATCTTTGCATTTCTAAGTCGAACTAATTTGGTTGTCGCTAGAAAAGGTCAAAGGCTATGCAGCGGAAGTATCGCTAGCAAAGGGTGTGATCCATGGCTGTCATCCTGTGAGGATGCCGAGTTTTGTTGTAGCAGGCTTTTTGCCGAAATAGTGATCTATATATGGATGGGGAAAAGTGATAATCATTTAGACATGTTGTATGTACTTTACCCCAGTGTTTATTCTCTTTTGCCAAGGAATGGCAAAGTTATATTTCGCATAAAAAGGTAAAACCACAATTTATTATGAACTTGGGCTTCGCCATCGTTGTTGATAAGCAGATGCACAGTGGTACTTTTAAAAAGAATATCCATTCAAAGGAAGAAGACATTCCTATGTATCAGCACTGGATTGTATGATATTATTCAATTACCTCTATGAGAGAACCTATGAAGAAATGAGGACATTTAATGAATGACTAATTTTGGTCTATATTCTATAGTGAGTGAAGCTCACGAGAGAGAGAACAGCCATGTTGAAATTCATATACTTTGTATTTATCGAGTGAGAAAAAGGGATGCCTGTACTATCGCTCGATGAACCAAGAGATCACTGCTACATGTGAGAACCCATGTCTGGGATTCCTATATTATGAAATATATATATATTGAACTTTACGTGAAGGAATATTCGCTAGACGAGGTTAGGTCTAGGAGCCTTCCTATGTATTGGTTATGGTCTGACGTGCCCAGTCAGTAAAGCCAGATGATTTACATGATGGAACGCTGAATGCTTATTTACGAATGCTCCATTATGATATTTGCCAAGCATGAATGCTAACTTAAGATGATATTCCTGTGATCAACATTATACTGTCTATGTCGACATTTGTTCCTGTAACCATACACGTACTGTCCAAGTGTGCGTCCCATTAAATGTTATAAAAAGACCACCGTAGTTCCAGTACTTCTTGAATTCGAACAGTGTGAGTATGAGTGATGTACTACCAACCTGTCAACTCTATCGAATCATTCTACCATTCGCGTACTGACATTCAGATACACACTCATTGTTTACACTCACATTCTTGTCGGAGCCTCATCACGTTCCAGGACAAGATGACCTGTATGACCAAAACTGTGCTGGGTTTAATGAGTTGACAATCGTTACACTTTACTACACCAGTCCCAACATCTACATTTATCCACTGGTGGACATTCACATCATTTAGCAAATAAAGCATGATTCAACAACTAGTAGCCAGTATGAGTTAACAACTACACAAAGAAAGAGTTTTAACAGGGACAGGAAAAGTTAAAACAGCAACAGGAGAAACAGTACTTTTCTCTGGCAGAGAGGATGGACAGCACAATGAAGGTGTAGCCATTATTCTAAAGAAGGGAATAGAAAGGTCATTACTGGAATGGAAACCCATCAACTGCAGACTGATAAGAATACGATTGAGAGGGAGATTCACCAACACTACAATAGTACAATGCTACGCACCAACAAATGACAGCGACGAAGAGGTCAAGGATGAATTATATCAACAACTGCAAAAAGAAATGGAAGACACACCTAGATAAGATCTTATGGTAGTAATGGGAGACCTCAATGCGAAAGTTGGAACACGCAATACATATAATGAAAGAGTAATGGGGAAATGGGGCAGCGGAACAACAAACGAAAATGGGGACAAATTAATAAGTTTCTGCAGCATTAACAACCTGGTCATTGGAGGAACACTTTCCCACACAAAGACATTCACAAATTAACATGGGAATCACCAAATGGCCGGGACAGAAACCAGATAGATCACATGATGATTAAAGGTAGATGGAGACATGCATTACAAGATGTGAAGGCAAGAAGAGGTGCAGATGTGGTAAGTGACCAACTTTAAGTCGTAGCAAAACTGAAGGTGAAAAATCAGAACTGCTGGACCAACTGTAACTACACAGAAAAGGTTTTTTCTTCTTCTTGTTCCTCGTTCGCCCTGAAAAGGACGGTGGTTGCGTTGTGTCTGTTTGCGCCTAAGCTGTGATATCTGCACCTTTCGGTCGACACATCCGACTTCTGCACGGCATTTTTTATGGACCGGGTTTGCCTTCCAATTTCGATCCGTACCCGCTCAGCCAGACTGCACTGCTGCAGACTGTTTCCAGGACCACCACGTGGAGGTGGAGTACGGTCTTGATCAGCTCTGGTTCGCTGATCCTGATGCAAGCAGTCAAGCTATGGGTCGCTGACTGCATTCACTATTGCTGCATCTTGGGGTCCCAATTTTTGACATCAGCAAATTGAAGGACCCACTTACCAGAAAAGCTTTTGCGGCTGATATAAAGAAACGATATCAATTTGCCAAAAGTCAGGAAAAGACATCGTCTGGTGATATAGGCCAGAAATTCAACACCATTTCAACAATATATAAGGAAAGCAGCAAATCACGCCTGGGATTCCAGGAAAGGAAGAAGCAAGACTGGGTAACACCAGAAACAATAAACACCATAACGATGAGAAAGGAAATGAAAAAAAAAACAGAATCAAAGTCCCCCAGGTTAAAGCAACTATATAGCGAACAGTACAGTCAGCTGGACAAGGAAGTTAAACGCCAAACCCGAGCCAACAAAAGGAATTTCCTAGACGATCTTGCAAGACTGGCAGAAGAGGCAGCACTGAGAAATGAACAAAGCACAGTATACAAAGTAACTAAAACCATCAGCGGAGAACGAGGTGCAAACAATATTACATTAGTAAGAGATAAGCATGGAAATCTCATCACGACAGCAAATGGACAGGAAACAAGATGGGCAGAGCATTTCAGAGAAACTCTGAACAAGGAACCACCAGAGACACAGTTGAATGTTCCTGAGGCTGAAAACGACCTAGATGTTAATAAAGACATTCCACGGAAGGACGAAATCATCACAGCTATCAAAGGGTTAAAGAATAAAAAAGCGCCTCGCCACGATAACTTAAATGCAGAGCTATTGAAGACAGACCCTGAGCTAGTAGCAGAACTTCTAGAACCACTATTTGCACAAGTCTGGAAAACAGGGACAACACCAACGGAGTGGAACAAAGGAATAATTGTCAAATTGCCCAAGAAGGGATACCTTGCAGACTGCAATATATGGAGAGGAATCACTCTTCTCTCAGTTCCCAGCAAAATATTAGGCAGGATAATCTTACAGAGAATTTCAAAAGCAGTAGACCACAAACTGAGGAAATAACAAGTAGGATTTAGAAAGAACAGAAGATGTGCAAATCATATATTTACCCGCAGGAACATTATAGAGCAGTGGTCAGAATGGTAGAGACAGCTGTACATTAATTTCGTTTATTTTGAAAAGGCTTTTGACAGTATACATAGGAACAGTCTATGGAAAATACTGAGGGCTTATGGAATTCCAAGCTGCATAGTGTCAATCATAAAAAGCCTCTATGCCAACTTTACATGTAGCGTAGGGCAGAGCAACCTAACCTTTGAGGTGAAGACAGGAGTACGACAGTGATGCTCCTTATTAACCACTTTATTTTTAACAGTCATAGACTGGGTGATGCGACAGACAACAGAGGGCAGTCCAAGAGGAATAAGATGGACTCCATTTTCTACATTGGAAGATCGGGAATATGCAGATGACATTGCACTACTAGCACATTCACATTAACACATCCAGGAAAAAACGGATAGACTTAATAAGTATAGCCAGTAGGCGGGCCTGAGCATCAATCTAAAGAAGACAGAGATCATGACACTCAATGTGAGCAACCCCGAGCCCATAACAGTAAGGAATCAACAACTGGAACAGACAGATACTTTCACATACCTAGGATGCATTGTAACAACAGATGGAGGAGCAAGCAAAGACATCAACAACAGAATGAACAAAGCAAGAACAGCCTTTTTTAGTCTAAACAACATCTGGAAGGCGTCTCAATACAGCACAAGCACAAAACTAAGATTATATCAGAGCTGTGTGCTTTCTGCGCTTCTCTATGGTGCATATGTTATTCTTTGTTACTGCTGGAGAGTAACTGAGGAGAAAATGTCGAAATTGTCCTCTTTTCACACAACCTGCCTAAGAAAAATTCTCCGAATCTTTTGGCCGAATACCATCACCAACCAAGATCTGCTTACTCGGAGCAAGCAAGAGGACATGCACACCATCATAGTTGGCAGACGCTGGAGTTGGGTTGGCCATGTCCTCAGAAGAGACCCCGATGCCATCACAAGAACAGATATGCTGTGGACCCCTGAAGGAAAACGAAAGAGAGGCCGACCAAAAACAACTTGGCGGAGGACTGTGGAGGCTGAGTTGCAAAGAATGAACCAGAGTTGGGACACTGTACGAAGGATGGCCACCGACCGAGCAAAGTGGAATCAGTTTGTTGCTGCCCTACAAGACGCCACCAGGCGTGATGGCCACTGACTGCTTTGATGGTCAGCGGCTAGGGATCAAAGAAAGAAGAAGAAGAATAAGAATTCGTCACAGTTAATATGGAATAAAGTCAATCCCTGATTTATGAATTAGCCTATCTAGGTGCACTGACTTTTCATCATACTGTCTGACTTTAATTATTGTAGTAATGCTGTTTATACACTAGTCAATAGCCTTGTAAGGTCACTTATTTTCACCTCTTGTCCTGGAGTCTTTCACAATACCGCTCTGGAAAAAAACTGTCAGATGTGATTCTTCCAGGCATCAAGGTAACTATGTTGCTGTCACTCTAGACTTATAGAGCTCTTGCACCACTAGCTCCTTCAGTTGAGTCTGGCTCCTTAAAGGTACACGTTCGTTACAGGATGTAGCCTGAAATATAATTTGTTAACCACTTTATTGTCTATCTCTATCTTCCTACCAAAGATGTAGGTGATAAGAGACAGTTTCAGACAATGTGCAGGTAGAAGCACAGGGCATAATAAATCATCAATAACATAACTTATTTTACTGTTAATACAATCTTTCACAAATTCCTTTGTTACAGCTATATGTCCTTGATTCACTTCTATACAGTTATTGGGCCTTGTGGAAAAACACTATATAGGCCTAATACCTTAACCAATACAGTAATTTAACCCTTTCGTTCTTTCCTTCGTTCCTTGTGTGTAGTCCATTCCTTCCAGAAATAATTCTTTAAATACGTTTCTAAAACTACTAACACACTTTCCACTTCCATTCTCAATTTATTTGAATAAACACAGGCTTGGATTGCTCCCAATAATTACACAGTGGTTTATAACACACTTATACACTTCCGAAGGCACAGTTTGATTAATTAATTAGAAATATATAAATTTTTACATTCTGTCTTACCCTCAAGTACATACAGTCGAGCTGTTAATGGCGATTCCGTCTGCTCTCAGATGCAGAAGGCAACGGAGTCTCATTGACAGAACTGGCGCTCTCGCTGTAGTTTGAATTTTTGTGGCAAGCTTTTGACTTGCTAGACTTCCTTATATAAGTCATGGCCGAATGTATCGGAGGCAATAAGACTGAAGTATGTTCGCTTCCTCAAATGCAGGCAGAATGTTGTCAAGTTGTGCATTTATAGACAATTAGAAATATTCATATCTTCTTTATTCCTGGAACGATGTCCTTCATCTTAGGCTTAAAGTACGTCCTGGCTTATTCTTTTTCTATCTAGATATTGTCCTTTACCTTACTTCGTCCATCTATTCATAGGCGCAGCCTAAACATCAAAATTTACGAATTGCCTGATGTATCGAAGCATTCAACTCGGAATTTCTCCGTTAGTACAACACTTTTCTGGAAATCTTTGCACATACTTATATAAAGGAACAGTCCCATTATCGAATTTCTAACTTCTTCCATGCGGTACTTCGCTCATAATCCTATAGTTTATTTCCAAACCCAACTCGGTAACACAGATTTGGAGTCCGGCCATGTTAGATGCCTAATAATTTTTTTTTCTCTAACCAGCGGCACTCGAGCTTTCCAGCCCTTTTGGCCCAATGACATGTCATTGCGAGGCTTTGGGGAGGGGGGGGGTCAGTGGACTTTCCTTCCAACCCGGTCAGGAGCTTCGCTCCTTCCCATCCACAGGGGGTTTATGTGCAGAAGCCGTTCAGGTTATTCACTCAAATTCCCGGTCGTAAACATTTCTTCAAACGCTGACGCCCTGGCTTGAACCTTGAAAACCTGGTCGCCAGTACAACGTTGTAGCCATTACACCAGCGCGGCTCCAATAATTTTGTTAACATACGTGAATAAGGATGCCGTTTCATTGGTCCGTTTAGAATACAGCTTTTAATTGTACAGTGTACCGTTTTGGTATGAATGGCGAGTTATGATCCAGACTTTACGACAATCATCATTATCACCATCACATAATCATCATTATCACTATCACCATCATTATCACCATCATCATTACCATTATCATCACCATCATCGTTATCGCCATCATCATCATCATCAACATCATCACTGTTAAGGTACTGTCCGCCCGTTCGTTTATTCCCGTGTATTAAAAGAGTTTGTCTGCATTTGATATATGTATACCATTATTATTCCCATATGTGTCTATATGAATGTTAGAACATTGGTATTCAACAAAAGTGTCAGGCGAATGTTTTATTCGTGGGTATGCCAAAAAATTGCACTGTATCGTCCCTGTATTATTTATGCAGTGTTCTCTCACAAGGGATCACGAATTAGTAATGTCTCAGATATGCCCAACAGCTCAAATATAACCAGGTAAGAAGCCAATGCTGTTCCGGTAACATAACAACACAGTTTATTGAAAACTCATGATCCATGAGACATGATGAACCGTCCTTAGTTAATGTCATTCTGTCTATTCGTAGTGTTATACTCCTTGACGGTAATACATTGTTGCTTATTAGTCCCAATACTTCTATACATCTCTATGTATTGATTATATCCGTGCCCTTCTCCCGTACCTTCTTTTCAAACTCATATAACTTCATTAACATGAATTTCCCAAATTCAGCACACATTAGCGACAAAGCAGGATTTTTTTAGACTCCGATTTTTACGGTGTATAGACCTGCCCGTCTGTAGTGGTTTTGATGGTATTGTATGATGGTGATATTACTAAGTGTGATGTATGAGGTCAGCTGTGAAGGCTCCTGAGATAAAATGTAGCTGTGAATTTTCAGAAGGCCTTTCTTGCTACCACTACGACCTCACACCTATCTTTTTTTCTAATGAATGTGGCTACGTTAAAATCTAGGGTACTGAATGTAATGTGTTGTATTGACATATACAAACACACACACACAGATATTAAATAATATAATATTATCAATAAAATTTAGAACACAATGAACTAAATTCAGCTGGTGAAATTTTAGAAAGTAAATCTTTTTTAAATTTATTTGTTCTGAACCAAGGTTTTATTTTGGCCAGAACATATGAAAGATTTTGGAATTTATGAGTGAATGGCATGAATAAATGGCATGATAAATAAAAGGTGTGTACGTATACAATTTTCACGATTAGTTAATATTTCTACAGTTCATAATTTTATTTTCCCTGGGAGAACGATGAATAGATGTGCTGTTGGGGTGGCTTCATCCCTCCCTGTCTATGCCTACCAAACATTGTCCATTAATGATGGAAGGAAATGGGATGTTTTAGTAGTAATTCACTTTGGGTGCTATGTCTATGAAGTTGGTGTAAATCCAGCAGACCAGCCTGCTTACGTAACTTTGAAAGAGTAGTTCTGGTGCTGGAATCTGGTGGCCCCACCTCTCCGTGCTTGGGGGCAATATATCGGGTGGCCCCACCTCTCCGTGCTTGGGGACAATACAAGGCTGTTCTGCCGAGATGCGACACTGCACGGGTCCTCACTGTCAATTATTTACCCAGCATTTGACACCACCTTTTGGTGTCAACATAAAAAACTCACAGCTCTGAAATAAAGTATTGGTTTAGGTTCAGAACCTTACCTAAGGAGCCACTTCTACACGTAACAATTTACAATAACACCACTTAGACAGGGTCAGATCTCTCTGACCATACAACACATCTTACCAAGTTGGTTTCACATAGGATAAGTTCTCCCAGACTACATATTCCGAAATATGTTTATTAGCTTCCTGCCATAGAATAGGATAGGTGATATGTTCCACTGATCTCAACACTTGATCTGTCCTTCCTAATCCTTGCTGGAGTTTATATATATATTGTTTGTCCCTAGACCCTGAACTAGGGCGGGGGGTCTAGAGCAAATCCTTACTTGTTGTAAGGCTAGATTTCGATATGGCAGTATCAAATCACTCGAAACATTAAACAATATTTAAAATATACAAAGAAATAATTTCAATCTTACCAGATTATGAATAAAGAACACAGAAATGCTAGCAAAACTCAGCTGAGCTGCTGGCTATAGTATGGCGTCCCTGAACTTATTTCAATTTACTTCATTGGAAATCACCACACTTAAAATTTACTGTGTCTATCACTGGACAACTATTGAGGAATGGCAAAAAAGCGCGTCTGAGCGCTGATAATATGATTGTCTGTGGCCAATCAATGCCTTGTGTTTTTTCAAATTCAAATTTCCTACACTAAAGTCATTTCAGTCATGCTTCAGTCAAGTATGGATTTTTATCTGTTAGTCCGTCCGTCTCTACTTGCGTTTTCACAAAAAACGTACTTGGTTTTTGAACCAACCTATCCGTCCCCTCTAGAAATTTTGTCTTTAAAGTTATTTTTAGCCACAGCTCCCACCAATGTCCCTCTCTTTCATTCTAACTAGATTTGGACACTTGAGTCTCAAGGTCGCGGTTTTTGTGCAAATTAGTGACATGTTTGATTCAATGCAGTCTTTCGCTGATGTGAACAACACAGTCTTTTGTCAATGTCTTCATTATTATCTATCCGTCTGTATAAATAAAAGCATATTATTTCACTGCTCAAAATGGGCCATCCGGCCAGCTAGGTTTTATATTCCTAACATCATTATTAAGAAAAAGTTACTTTTCAAGGTTAGTTGTTTTTTTTCGAAATATTTTCTAGAATCTTCTGTGAAACGTTTGCCGCTGCATTCAAATAAAGGACAAAATATCGCAAAAACGTCCAAAAAATGACTGTTGCGTATAATACTATGGTCCCTTTTGTCGATTTCGTTACCTTGTGTCAACTTGGGGACGTGACTTTTCCTCCGTTCTCCCCCCAATTGCATCTTTTTAGCCTTGCTAGTCTCACGCAATTTTTCAGTCATATTTTTTTTCCTTTTGATCCGCCGTTCTCATCCCGTTCAAATGGTAACCGTTTTGACTTCCCGTCTAGCAAGTCAATTTTTATGGAGGGTAGTGACCCGCGGTCAGGGCGATCATGTACTATCAGCAGCTTACGCATTATGTTTTTATCCTTACATGTTATCTTTGGAGGTATTTTAACGTTGTATCACTGTTAATTTTACGACACCGTCTACCAAATGTATAAGCATCAAATTATACCTGATTCACAGTACTCATCCTGTTATGCACTCCTATGCATGGCACGAATCAATATACCCTTTTTTCACGGGTTTTCAAGCAAACCAGCAAACACAAGGCTGTTCACGTCTTGTTTTTATTTGGGGTCCATTTTGTTCTCTACGTCATTGTTTCAAGACCCAAAAAACTCCTACGTCATCCTTTTATTACTGCGCGCAATAATAATGCACCTAAGTGTACTATTCACATATCTTCAAATATTTTCACCAAACTCAACTCAGCGCTCTTTGATGCGCAACACCAAAATGTTGTAAAAAACCATACGCAACAATCACCATCATCATCACTATCATCAACATCACTATCATCACCATCCTCGTCATCATTATCACCATCACATAATCATCATCATCCTCATCCCTATCATCATAATCATCCTCGTCATCATTATCACCATAACATCATCACCATTGTCATCATCATCACCATTATCATCATCATCATCATTATCATCATCATTATCATTGTTATCATTACCATTCATCTCCCCAAGAAGCATAGACCTTAAAATCTTGCTTATGTCAAGTCTCCCTGTCACGTGTCATCAGCTCAAGGTCTCTCCATGTCATTTTCATCCCTTTATGTTATCTCCAGTTCTCTTCTCCGTGTGTTCCTTGATCTCCTTCTACTTCACGTACACTGGGATGCCAGAACACGGACTGCCTGATAATGCTCAGTGTGTGTCCTATCCATCGCCATCGTCTTCTTCTCATCTCTTGTTCCGCTGGCACTTGTCTGGTTCTTGTCATCAGTGTCACTTTGGTCAAACCATTTCAATCCTTCTATTCTACGCGAGCATCCTTTTAAGAAAGTCTGTAGCTTTCTGGTTATCGCTTTTTTGTCGTTCTCCATGTTTCAGAGCCATGCAATAAGAATGTGTCTAAATTAAATTTGTCATAACAACGTCGCAAAACTTTTCCCCCAGCAACACACAAAGGCTCATGAACCCGTTACAAATAGTGCACGTACACATCCAACCCACCCTCCTTTCTCTCTCCTCCCCCCACCCCACCCCAACCCCCAGAGGTAAACGTTTCTCACTAGTCTCGTTACAAAACGTGCGTCACTGAAGTTTGTCATTATATCTTTGTCATATCATTGACATTAATTCAAATGACAAGGCAAAGAAACGAAAATGTGGCATTCAGAATGTAAGCCCGGGATGTATTACGATAAGGGACCGTAGCTACCGACATATTTTGTGTTCTTCTAATGGAGCTTAACTTGGCATGTGAAAGCATAAGGTTAAGGTTTGGTTTGGATAAGATTTAAGGACTATCTTCATTGCACACGGACAACTCCATCAGTGCTCCGATCTCCTCCCTTAGATCACACAAGGAGGATATCCGCACAGTGCGCGAACTCCGTAGCACCGGCGAGAATCCCGATGTGTATATGAAGGAATCACGCATTCTATAGATATTTTTATGGTGGGTGATGCGTGTCATATTATTTAAAGTTCCGGAGAAGGTGTCCGTGGCCAAAGTATACACTAGGGGATAGTCCAACAACACGAATCAGTATAACTGCAGTTAGCTGACAAGCACCTCCTTCACAATTCACACATATGCAGTTTATTATACTTGACACAAAGCTCCATGAAATCAGTTCTCGCCCAAAGGCAACTGCAGTAATAAGTAGTTGTCCAGTCCGTTCACTATCAGACGCTGGTCAATGGCAATCATACAAACTTTATTTTTCATAGTCCGATGGACATCTTCACGAATAGATATACATTTCCTGAATATAATAAACCAGGGACACCTCAACTAAGTATATTAATGTCCTGGTGATGGAATGATGCAGGAAAAACACAGTATACTGCAGGAGCTCAATACACGTACGTCTGCTCACATTCAAACACAAGCCGCATCTCATTTGCAGACGATCACCTCACTTCTGCTTCAAAATGTTCGCATCTGCCTCTACACCATATCGGCATGACATCACTTCATTTATTAATAAGTAAGTCCGTATAAAATTATCAGAAAAGGAGCCCTGTCGAGCCAACTATTACTCCGTCATAATCGTTATGAATTTTAATCATAACAGTGGGTAGGTTTCTAATTTTTAAATTTGCCAGGGCAGCGGCCTTGTCGCCTGCTCTTTACGATTTCCAACTGCCGTGAGATTTTTCACGTGCGCAACTTGCACGAGTATAGGAATATAACATCATTACGACCACTAGTTCTGAAAAGAAATTTCCATAAATGATATTCCCTCAACTGGGAATTGAACACGGTACCTCTAGAATTCGAGGCGGACGCCATACCTCTTAGCCACTCCGACCTCCAAAGGAGGTGAAGGTCTATCTATCTATCTATCTATCTATCTATCTATCTATCTATCTATCTATCTATCTATCTATCTATCTATCTATCTATCTATCTATCTATCTATCTATCTATCTATCTATCTATCTATCTATCTATCTATCTATCTATCTATCTATCTATCTATCTATCTATCTATCTATCTATCTATCTATCATTGAATTGATGGGTAAAATGTATGTGAGAATAAATGAAATCAGTATAAAAGACGAGAGAAAGGAAGGGCAGAATGTCAGACGGGCCTGCGTGCCCAATTCTCAACCGTTTGAAAATAAAGTTCTATCTATCTATCTATCTATCTATCTATCTATCTATCTATCTATCTATCTATCTATCTATCTATCTATCTATCTATCTATCTATCTATCTATCTATCTATCTATCTATCTATCTATCTATCTATCTATCTGTCTGTCTGTCTGTCTGTCTGTCTGTCTGTCTGTCTGTCTGTCTGTCTGTCTGTCTGTCTGTCTGTCTGTCTGTCTGTCTGTCTGTCTTCCTGTCTTCTCCTGTCTGCCTTCTCCTGTCTGTCTGTTTATCGATCTAATCTCTCTGCCTGCCCACCTGGCTGGCTGGCTATTTCTTTTATCTATCTATCGGTCTTATCTACCTGTCTGTCGTATCTGTTTGTCTATCCATATATTTTATATATCCATCCATCCATCCATCCATCCATCCATGCGCATACATGTTTATGCTACCATGCTATTGTTGTCTGTACACGCGAGTGAGGATACAATCAGTTATTATAAACGATATTATGTACTAGAATGCGACTAAGAATTTTGTGGGCACGGCGCCGACTACTCCATCTGGCATAAACTATAAACCACTACAGCCTCACCAAGTCATTCATAAGTCAACTAAACACAGTCATGCAAGTCAGAAGGAGTCCCCCCTGTAGAGGAGGCAAATAGCACAACTCAGAGAAAAATGAAAACATTTGCTGACTCACCTTTTCTTTTCTTCAAGAAACATCTCCAGATTTGGCACCTGGAATGTTCGCACACTGAATGGCATTACCAGGCATCGCGTTTCCTGGAATGATAGGGTTAGAGAACGAACGAAGGAACGAGATCTTTATTCAGTTAGGGTAAAGAAATAGGCATTACTGTTGCCTTTTTTACGTTTCTGTCATGAACTTTATTTTCAAAGGGGTTAAGAATTAGGAACGCATTCTGCACTTCCTCTCTCTCTCTCTCTCTCTCTCTCTCTCTCTCTCTCTCTCTCTCTCTCTCTCTCTCTCTCTCTCTCTCTCTCTCTCTCTCTCTCTCTCTCTCTCTCTCTCTCTCTCTCTCTCTCTCTCTCTCTCTCTCTCTCTCTCTCTCTCTCTCTCTCTCTCTCTCTCTCATTCATATCTTGCATACTGTATCCTTTCATTCCCACATATACTTTAAGCATTATTTAGTCATGCAAATTATCAAGGTAATATAACAGCATTGGAGAGTACCTGGTCATGAAGGTTTAATATGTTTAAAGAACAAAAGCAGAAATTAATGAAAAGGTAAAAGCCTAACCACCAAAGAAAAATAAAATAAAAAAACAAAATAAAATAAAAAATAAAAATAAAATAAAAATCACACACATATACCAAAAAAATCCCAACTAACATAATTACCGATGTATGTTACGTCGGTCGGTCACACTCAAAATAGTAACTCGCGCCAGAAAAAAAAGTGCGCAACGCACGGTGTGCAACTTGCGCGGCGTGGGTGTTATATAAAACATACTTTGGTTTTATTAATTATTATTATTTTTTTATTCTTTCACGAAATTAGTAGCGCTCGACAAAGAAAAAGTGCGTAAAAATTGGTGTGCATGAGCCCTCACCCGATGTACAAATCATGAAAACTTGAAAGTTTTTGTTAAAACCACTTATTATCAGGGAACACTCTTTGAAAACAATCCACGCACTTTCACACGATGTTGTCATTAAAGAACTTTTAAATTGAATCTAAAATAACATAATTCTCGCCGTTTGTACGTTGGTCACAGCTGAGGAATGCAACCGTATTGTTTCCATTATATATATCATCATCATCATCTCAACCCGTAACCCGTCATGGGTCGTAGGGGTGCCATGGTGGAAGCATCAGCAGACAGGGTCCTCCACTGCTCTCTATCCTCAGCAATGCGTACAAGTGTGGAAAAACCGTGTCCTGCCCATTCTTTGATGTTATCAGCCCAGGATTTTCTTTGCCTTCCTCTTCTCCGTTTACCTTCGACTGTTCCCTGTGTGGTAAAGTGGGATGATATAAATATTTATATGGGACTTAGTGTACTGACTGAGATCAGCTGTGAAGGTATCTGTATCTAATAAGTGTGGTGTATTACAGATGACCTTACTTGCTACCACATTTATACCTCAGTCAGAATTATTCTGGAATATTGTGATGACTACGTTGAATGTCTAGGGTTATGAAAATGATGAAGTGTAAGTCACAACAACAACAGACAGATAAACAATTTAATTTATTCCACAACACTTTACAACACTATGACACTCACACACATATAACACTCTATAAGACTATCTTAAATTATCACTGTCTATTTGAAAAAAAGTTAGTGCTTCATGCCTTACGCTTGGGGGTGGCATTAATTTTATATCGCGAGACGCGTGTTAGTGTTGCATACGTTCCTCCGTTCAGCCCTCTCTCTCTCTCTACCCTAAGTTCATCTGTCTTTTTATTACGCAGTGTATAAAATGAAATTAATGCTAGTATTAATCTAGGTCATTAATCAGCTTGCGTATCTCAAGGTTTTCTAAGAAATACAGTACACGTTTTATTGTTAGAAAGGCGTGTATGCTGCTGTAGGCTTTACTAGTAAACGTGAAAGCGTGAGAGTATGCAGACGAAGCAGAAAAAGGGGGATCTCGAGTACAGTCATTGTGACAGCACTATTCTTTACCATTCTTCTTTCCCTTTTATTGAATTTATGTGTTAGGCTTTACATTTACCTTTTAATTTATATATGTGGATTTAGAATGTTTCACGACACCTTGGAGGATCATTTTCGAAAGGGAGTCATGACGAGTTACATGCCCAAACCAGGCAAGTTTTCGACGTTTCACTACTGACAAAAGTGGTTCTTGGTGGCCTGCATAGGTGTTTATCTTCTCTCTAACATAGACATTTGTTTTGTTCTCTTTATAGCAAATGCGCAAAATTCTTCTATAACATTTATACTCGAAAGCCTGAATCCTTCGCTCCGTATCTGCAGTGAGTGTCCAGCCCTCACACCCATACAAGAGAATAGATGATACAAGTGATATATATACTCTCCCGAAAATATACTGCTCAAAAAAAGTTAAAGGCCACTTTCAATTTTTAGGTCATTTCAACTATGCTAATTTTTTAAAAACCTGAACACTCAATCAAAAAAGTTTTGCTGCATTTTGTTGCTTGCTTAAACAATGTTAGTTAATCTGACAATAAATCAAATCTGCGTTACGTGTGTGTACCTCCAAGGTCAATCAAATGTCCGTGGTGGAAAGGGAAATAATGCATGTTTGAAAATGCTTCCTATGGCAAAGCCTGTTGATAACATTGCTGAAATTTGCTTTTCACGTGCAAGTCGTGACTATAGTGAACACATGTCACCCACTTTTCGGAAGGAACAGGCAATGGGTGTGTTTGTAACATTTACCATTTTAGCCATGGTTCAGCGAAGACGCTTGACCAATGTTGACAGATGGAGAGCGATGGCATGGCTGCAGGATGATGTAGGGCTGCGAGAAGTTGCTAGGAGATTAGGAGTTTCCCACTCTGTCATACAAACTCTGCGTGATCGTTATAATGCAACCGGCAGTGTCGCAGAACAACACAGGTCAGGACGCCCAAGGTCTACCACAAGACGGCAAGACACGCTGAGCCATGGCTAAAATGGTAAATGTTACAAACATACCCATTGCTCGTTCCTTCCGAAAAGTGGGTGACATGTGTTCACTATAGTCACGACTTGCACTTGAAAAGCAAATTTCAGCAATGTTATCAACATGCTTTGCCATAGGAAGCATTTTCAAACATGCATTATTTCCCTTTCCACCACGTGCATTTGATTGACCTTGGAGGTACACACACGTAACGCAAATTTGATTTATTGTCAGATTAACAAACATTGTTTAAGCATGCAACAAAATGCAGAACTTTTTTTACTGAGTGTTCAGGTTTTTTTAAAAATAGCATAGTTGAAATGACCTAAACATTGAAAGTGGCCTTTAACTTTTTTTTGAGCAGTATAGTTACAATCAACAAAGAAAGGCGTTCAAATGACGGTGTTCATGAACAGTTCGATTACACTATATAATGGAAAGAAACCAAAAACACTCTAAGAATGTACTTCTATCTGCTCATCCGGGAACGGAAACAGCACACTATAATTAAAAACCCGTCAAGTTTGACGGGTTATTGCTAGTAATAATAATAATGATGAAACAAAGCAATAGATAAAATTTAAAATCTAAACGCTCCATACAGTAAATTAGACAATGATTTGAACCATAACCAAATTAGTGTAGCATATAATAGGAACTCACAAAATATTTGAACAGTCTGCTATTGGATGAGAGAAATAGGGAGGGAAAGCAAGGGAGGGAGGGACAGAGGGGGACAGAGAGAGGAAAAGAAAGGGAGAGAGAGAGAGACAGAGAGAGAGAGAGAGAGAATGGAGGTAGGCCAAAACACACAGAGAAGAGAACTTGTGACCGGAATGAAAATGCTGAGGAACGACAAGGACAGAGCTTGAGCTGATAACACGCCTACAGGTAGACTTGTTGAAGGCCTATGCTCCATTTGGGGCTGTTGGGTAATGAAATTTATCATTATATACATTCAGCATGTATAATGAACGTATGCCTTTCTTTAAGTTTTTGATCAGTATATTTCGCCGACATGAACATACTTGATGAGAGATCACAGCTAGTGGGTCTGAAAATACACAGGGAAAAGACAAAAAGGTAAATGGAATCCAGTGGAATCTGACTGAACAGCTTGATGGTCTAGGTTTTGCTGATGATTCTGCTCTTCAGTCCCTTAACCGTAATCACATGCAAGATAAAACAAAAATAATTGATGAGACGTCACAACAAGTTGGTCGGAAAATACACAGGAAAAAAAAGCAAACAAAGATAATGAGAATAAACGCAGGAGATAATATCAAGATTGAAGAAACACCACTACAATATGTTATATCATAGACATATCTTGGCAGCAATATAGGTTGAGCTGTAGGGACATACATTGATATCAAAATAAGAATACAAAATAAACAAGAGGAGCTTTCATTACATTTGGTAACATGGGAGATAAGGAAAATCAAGTCCAACACAAAAATAATAATCTTCAACTTAAATGTCAAGTCAGTCCTATTGCATGGCTCTGAAACATGGAGAACGACAAAAACAACAATCAAAAAAAGATACAGACTTTCATAAATGAATGCTTGCGTAGAATAGAAGGACTGAAATGGTATGAAAAAGTCTCAAATGTGGAACTGATGACAGGAACCAGACAAATGTCAGTGAAACGAGAGATGAGAAGAAGACGATGGCGATGGATAGGACATACAATGAGGAAACCTGTTGATAGCATTACAGGGCAGTCCTTATTCTGGAACACCTGTGGCTGGCCGTTTAAAGGAATAGAATGACAGTAGAAATATAATGTATTAAAGTACATATCAAATCTTTCCCTGAATGACTCACTGAATATGGCTCGTAATATTGGGCGAAAGTTTCCCTAACAGTGAGTTTCAAAAAGAAATATAGGGAAGAAAATACAGCAACTTAAATTCCTCCTGCATAAGAGTAAAACAGTGAAAATTTTAAGAGGGAATTATGTCTGCCGGCCACCTTGATTCTTATGATACGAAAATAATTTAATAAAGTAAGCCCCCATAAAATAATACAAAACAAACAATCAGATACATACATCAACCAATAACAACAATCAATGTACTATACACTGCACACGAAAGGTGCAGTGAAAATTACAAAGAAACGTTATTTATTAAGGAATGAGAGTATACTGACTGAATTTATAACGTTAAAGAATTTGACTGAATAAACACGTGATGTATGCGAGTATCTATCACAAACGCTAGTGTCAGTTTTTAATTTAACAGAGTTTTTGTGTCACTATTGTTTCATCATAATTATGTGTAGGAGAGTGGTGAGTTCCAGTGCAGATATTCACTTAGCTGAGATGTGCAGCGCCGGATCTGCATATGGTGTAGGGTGGTATCTTGGTGGTGTTAGACAGGTCAGTGGGACTATGCTCCCCGTGCCAAAGTCATTTGAGGTTGCCCGCTGGTTTCGGAAAACAAGATCGGGCTCAGGATTTCACAGCTCTCCGCTTTAACCACAAGATTAATGGAGATCTTGTCTTTCCTGGTACGAGCCACACAGCAAGAATTCTTTCTAATGGCTGACCCAAAGAGTTAATAAATGCTCTCTGTTACTGTTGCCTATTCGTTGAATTGACCCAAGACTTGGCAAAGCAATAGTGAAGAATGAGAGTTTTGTTTCTCAACATAAAGAGTTTGTCGACAAAGAATTTCGCTAGTAATTAAGTTGCCATCTGTTACAGTTTTGCATTTCGTGAGACTGAATAAGACCTACAATTACTCTAGTACAGAGTGTAAGATGTACGATTTCCTCCAAGTTAATAATATACTATTTTTAATTAGCACATCTGCAGGTCTCAGAAAGAATTTATCACGGTGGGTACTGGCATTCTCTTACCAAAAAAGTCACAACATTAACTGAGACTAAACTACCCCCTTCTACAACCGCCATAAATATCTTGGGAGCGTAACCAGGTGTCTGGCGACTAAACTGGGTGCGGGGTTTTTCCCAGAACGAAAAATGCATCGAGTTGGTTACAGCCCCTATGGTACGAGAGGCAGAGTTTGACCAAAAAACACACGGAGAAGTGAACTGAATACAGTAGTCACAATGATGAGGAAAACATGGAAAGAGCTTGAGCTGATGGCACGTAACACGAGAATTTGGCATGTGTATGTTGAAGGCCTATGCTCCCGTGGAAGCTAAAGTGTATTGACGTTCCCCTGGGGAGGGGGGAGGGAGGAGTCTATTTTATCTGAATAGACCAAGAAAGAAATGGCGTACTTCTCCTTCATGTTTATTAATAAAAGGCGAGTTATAACAAGTTGTGGATGCGACTGGCGACTACATTATGTAAAACAAATAGCTACAGAGTCCACCACCACAAGAGCACATGAAAGCTGCAGCGCAGTCATCCTGTAAGGAGATCAGCTGCGACGGTGGCTGTATGCTCAGTTTGTAGCTAAAAGAAAAACATAAAAGATGATATAAGTGGCGATAAAACCACTGACACCAAAAAAAAAAAAAATCACACGTGGCAACTCCATAATTGAAACCGTCGCGTATCGAACAAGATGAACAAGCAGGCGTCACGAAATATTGATATTATGTACCGAGCACAAAATGTGCATAAAAACTAACAATTTATTATGTCCCTGTTTTAATCTACTTACTATGTTTTGTTTCGATATAAATGCTGGTTTATTCCTGACGGCTGCTGTCAACGATGCTGTTTATTGTCAGTTTATTGTCTGTTACAATATGTGTGTGATGTAAATAAATGTTGTTTATTGTCTGTTTCTTGTCTGTTACAATCTATCACATAATACTCGTATGTGTGTGATGTAAATAAATGTTGTTTATTGTCTGTTTCTTGTGTGTTACAATCTATCACATAATACTAGTATGTGTGTGTGATGTAAATAAATGTTGTTTATTGTCTGTTACAATCTATCACTTAATGTGTGTGAGTGTGTATGTGTGTGGGTGTGTGATGTAAATCAATTTTGTTTATTGTCTGTTACAATCTATCACTTAATATGTGTGTGTGTGATGTAAATAAATTTTGTTTATTGTCTGTTACAATTTATCACTTAATGTGTGTGTGTGTGATGTAAATAAACGTTGTTTATTGTCTGATACAATCTATCACTTAATGTGTGTGTGTGTATGATGTCAATAAATGTTATTTATTGGCTGATACAATCTATCATATAATTTGTCTGCGTTGCAAACAACCTATTGTTTATTTTACGTTACAATCTTTAAGTTGTCTCTATTGTATTGTCATCAACCTAATGTTTATAGTCAACTAAAACATGATAGTTGTTTTTGTTTGTGTGGTCAACAACCTATTCTTATTGCCTGTTACAATCCTACAGTTGTTTGTTTTGTGTTTAGCGTTCAAACAATCTATTGTTTATTGTTTCGTACAATCTGTCATTTCTTGTATATGTTTTGTGTTGTTAAATAAATTATTATTTACTCTATACTATAATGTATCAGTTGTTTTTTGATTTTGCGTCAATACACTTCAACTCCACCAAAAAAACATAGGTTTTCAACATACATATGCCAAGTTCTTCTGTCTTGTGTCATCCCTTCACCGTCTTTCTTTGTCGTTCTCATCATTTTCATTTCTGTCTCGACTTCTCTTCTTCGTGTGTTCTGTGGACTAGCTTTATTTCTGTTACGCAGGGGATTCCAGAAAAAAGAACTTCCTTGTTAAGCTGTTAACAGGTTTCTTCAGTTTTTGTCCAATCCACGGGCAGCGTCTTCGACACATCTCTTATTCCACGTGCACTTGTTATAGTTTTTGTCATCATTTCTACATTGGTGACTTTGTCGCTCCATTTCAATCCTTGTATTCTACGCAAGCACCCATTTATGACAGTTTCTTGACAGTTGTTTTTGTTGTTCTCCATGTTTCAGAGCCATACAGTAGGACTGACTTGACATTTTAGTTGTTCGTTTTGTGTCTCAACAATGTATTGTTTATCATCATTTACAATCAAAAACAAGTATTCTGAATTATATACAAAACTAGTGTAAAAGCCCGTCATAAGACAGGAATTACGTTCAAAAGCACCGATACCTAACGATAATTTTACTTATTCAAAAGTATTTTAAAAACCCGCTGTGCATCACCACAGTACACGAACTACGTAGCAGCAGCGAGGATCCCAATGTGTGTAGACGGGATCACACATTCTATAAATATATTTTTGTGCACACCGTCATTTGCGCATTCTTCTTTGGTAAGTGTTACTATTTTCGGGAGAGTACATATAAGGGAAACAATACAATTAATGTCTAACTTTCAACCAAAGTTGCATCCCTTAGCGTTACTGACAGAAAAAACTGGAATTGTATATATATTGATATTGTTTATTTTCTGCCCATTATGTTGCTTTCTGCTCCCATTTCATTTCTTAAGTGACATTAAACCACTATTGCAATCGACCACCATATAGGAAACAAGTGCCGAAGCACTTAATGTGTTTTGCAGTGGCAGTTTCTATAGCAATGCGTTTTAGGTAATGATGTTGCCAGGCCAATGCATATTTTCTTAGTCGCCTTTGTAAGCCAGTTATTTTGTTTTTAGATATATTCTATCTGTGGTTTATTATGTCGTTCTGTTGTAGTTTCTTACATAATTTGATATTTTCTACCGCAGTTTATTCATTGATCATTCTGTATGTGTACTAAAATGTGTTGCCTATAATAATAATAACCCCTTCAGTCATTACTGACTATGGGAGTGCTCCCGTCAGGTGACAACCCTCAGCTGCTTATTTTACTGGTGTTCTTTTCGACGTTTTCTCCTCTCTTCTGCTTGCCGTGAGAGCTTCTTTGCACCCAATCTGAAGTGGCGCCGTAGAAAGAGGCCACTTGGTGCGATCGGCAAGCTTCATTCTCTCAGGTTGCTTGATTTATGTCCAGTGCGCTCATGTCTCTCTTGCACACATCTTTGAATCTCAGTTGTTCATTTGCCGTATGCTAGGTGTCCGTAGAAGACATCTTTCGTGATGCGACCATCTTCCACCTTCAAGGTTGCTTATTAGTCTCTTTGTTAATACATCTTTAATCGGTAGTATTAATCATGTCTATTTATTACGATCTATGAAATCAAGTCCCTTCGTGAGACAGGTTTTACACTACTAATCACCTCTGTCTGTGAGACTAATTACACCCTCATTGACTCATGAAATCATCCACATACTTCCAGGAATCCCCACTTGGGTAAAACATGTTGTGAACCCAGCATTGCACAATAAGCTTGGAGAAGTCATTTGAGCCCCAGACGTGATTCGTTGGCTTTGACCTAGTTGACTGCATACAGGAGGATCTCACTATGGATATAGTGATAGGCAGATGGAGCTGAGAAGTAGCTATGAGCAGGACGTGACCATTCCTTGGGACAGCCCAGAACCAGAGCACAGTATTTTAGCTCTGCATAGTTGGAGAGCCCCCTTGGATGGCAAGGAATGTACAGTATGCCACGCGCTTCTTCTTACTCCTAGCTTGAGACCAAATGTGCTGATCCTTTAAATGCAAGCCAAGCTGGAGAAACTGGAGCTCATGACTTCAACTCAGCACTTTTCGGAATGACAGAAAAGCCACAGGAAAAGCCTAGATCTACAGTGTAGATAATACCAGGGTGTCTTCAACTTGGTATTGGCTGCAAAAGAGCGAGAATCTCAGCAGCCCTAGTTAAACAACAACCCTACTAATCACAAGTCGTTGGTCCTGTAACCTTGCTTAGTACGAGAGGAACCTACTAATACGAGGTTTTACATGAGGCTGGCAACCTCATCATGTCAAACTAATTGTTACAGAAACCACTACTACAAGCACATGCGAATGCTTGGTGCAGGCTTCCTATAGAGATGCTGTAGTGCTTCCTCCATACTCTACACCGAAGCAAAAACAAATTGGTGCAGGCTTCCTTGGAACAACTACATTGCTAGCTACATGCTCCGTGTGCAGCCAGAATGAGAAAAAAAGAAGAATTAACTGCTTATTGTATTGTTAGTCACAGTTGGACAGGGGGGAGGGGCTAAGAGGGTAAGCCACTAATTCTAAAGGAACCGGGTTCGCTCCTGTGACGAGACGAGATTTTTGTCACTCGTTCTCTCGATTTATTTTTCTCTTCTTCTCAGTTCCTTCATTTTATTTCTTTAAATGTGTAGGACATTGTATTCCTATTCTTACCTTAACGGTCCCTTCTGTCACATAGCGACTTCGCTCACTAACCGGTCTCAAGACCACCTACACTCATAATTGCTCAGTGTATTAACTTTCACTCCTCCGTTACGACCTCTGGCCAGTATGAATAGAACAGGTGTGTGTTTAATGAACGGTAATAGATGCAGGGACAGCTTTGCAATAATGTAGTGGATTTTGATGAGTATTTCACACCACGGTTGAATGTATACCTCTGTGATGTATGAGGTCAGCTGTGAAGAGCTCCTGAGATTAATTAAACTAGATGTGAATTTACAGGTGTGGGTACCCTTCTTGCTAAAAACTTACGACCGCTCACTCATATCTTAGTCTTTTAGAATTTGCATGTAGCACTACGTTAAAAAGTTAGGGTACTGAAATGTAATGTGTTGATTAGTGTATACAAACAGCACTGTGCTTAATAAAAACTTGTAATTTGATATTAATAAAATTTTTAACACAAAAACAACCGAGTGGGTGAGCTGTTTTATGTTTTATATATTGAATTTTCTTTAAGTTTATGTGTTCTAATAACCAAGGTTTTATTTTGGTCAGAACATATAAATGATTTTTTGAAATTAAATGAAAGGCATTTTATATACTGTCAACTAATAAATGACTGAATTTTGTGTGCATATTGTATTTTACACAAATGACTTGAGCGTAATATTACAGACTAGTATTATAGTGGTAATCATTTCTGGGATGAAAATACGATTAATTGACTATAATCTGTTGGGGTGAGCTTCATCTCCCCCAGTGTATGACTACCAAACATTGTCCATTTATTTGGGGAAAATACATATTTCATTTAGAGCCCAACATTGCTATGTTCTGGTTGATGGGTTAATAACACAGGTGAGTTAGTTAGTGCTGAATTAGTTGGTGAATAATCCAGCAGTCCAAACGCTCACGTATCTTGGAGTAGTTAGGTGAATCAAATGGCCCCACCTCTGGTGCTGGGGGTAATATACGGCTAATGACAAGTTAAAATGCACTGGTCCACATTGTGTATATCACTAGAATTTGAATGGCTTTGGTAAGATTGAAACATCACACTTCTGATAAAAAGTATTGGGTCATGTGTCCAGAACTATTGACCTCCTGAGCCACTTCTGCAACACAAGATATGATTTATTGCAACACCACACAGGACTGGTAGAGATTTCTCTGACAGACACCATATGTTATGAAGTTGGTTTAGTATGTGTATCAGTTCTCCCAAAGTCTGCATTGCATCTGGGAGATTATGTTCAATATAGGGGACTTTGTACTGATTGAGATCATGGTGAAGGTATATGTTCCATCATATCTCAATACTGTGATCCGTATTCAGAATCCTTGCTGGCGTACCATGTATTTTGTTTGTCTCAGAATTGAAACTTGGGCTGGGGATCTAGAGCGAAACCTTTACTTGTTAGGGTAATGAGATAGATTTTGAAGTGTGGCAGTATCAAACACAACGAAATATAAACCATTTTAAAATTATTCCACAAAAGAGAATACAACACTTTCATTCTTACACTCTATAAGACTATCTTAAAATGAGTCAAGTGTTTACGAACAGAAAAATTATATTCTATGCAATTAATCAGCTTTGCAATAATGGCGTATCCTGATTCAATATGGTGAATAGCTTTCGGGAAATCACAATGAAATTAATTTACTGTAGTATCTACTACATGGACAGTTTTAGTATAATGAAAATTGCGCGTATGTGCGCCAACAATATTTTATCTTTGGCCAATCACCGATTTCCCCCTTGTCAATTTTCAAACTGGTACCAAATCAATTCAGTAATACCTCAGTCTATGTATTATTGTTGTTGGTCCGTCTCTCATACTTGCGTTTTTTTACAAAAAAATACACTTGTTTCTACATGGGAAAAGTTCCTACACGAATCCTGTCTTTAGAAACATTTTTGCCACTCTGTTTCCATAACATGTCCCTCTCTTTAATTACAGCTCGATTTTTTTTGCAGACTCTGGCCACAGATTTGGTTATCTTTCGTGATATGGGTTAAAAGTCAGTCTCGATTGTCTTCCTGTTATGGAGACAATACAGTGTTTTGTCAATATCTTCCTTATTATATCTATTCGTCTGGATATATGGATAAAGCAAATTATTTGTCAGCTCAAGATGGGCTATCAAACTAGCTTAAGTTTTATTTTCGTAACAGTATTATTAAACAAAATATTACCCTTTTTTTCCGTCTATTTTTTTTTTTTTTTTGAAAAATGTTCGAGCATCTTCTGTAATGGGTTTGCCAACTGCTGATTTCAAATAAAGCAACCAATATTAAAAGCGTCCAAGAATTGACTGTCTCGTATAATAGCTAAGGTACCCTTTTGCAATTCCATTTCTTTACATTGTAGTCAATAAGATAGTGTCATTTTTTCCTGTTTGGCAATTCCATTTGCGTCTTTTTAGCCTTGCTAGTCTTCAAACACGTGTTCAGTTGGAGCATATTTTTTCTTTTTCATGATTGGCTCCGTTCCCTCCCGTCTCCAAGGGTAAACGTTTTGTCTGCACGTCTAACAAGTTAGTTTCCATGGCGGGTAGTGAACCGCGGCATGGGCGATCATGTCTTCTAGTAGCTTACGCATTATTTTTATCCCTACATTTTATCTTGATAGTTGGAGATATTTTAACGTTGTATCACGGTTAAATTTATCACAAATAAGAGAACTCTGAAATGAGATTTCACACCACGGTAAAGTAATGTATATCTTGGGACAGAGTTCAGATGACAAGAGGCCCATGGGTTAATTAAACTAAGATGGAAAATGGGTGGGTAGTCCCATAATTCTGTCTTTGGTAAAAATGGGATTTCGCTGGTCTCAGTATTTAGTCTGAGAATTAACAATTGTCTAGCACTGCATCCAAAAACTTTGGTTACGAAAGAACTCAACTCGAATGATAAGCAGCCTGTGCTTAGGCGTAAGACTTGCTTTTGACAAAGCTTCGCTTTTTCGCAAAAGTACAACCGAGTGGGTGAGTGAGATATGTATTTATATTGATTACATTCCATTACATGTATGTAATATCATTTTAGATGGTTATTATTCAAGAGTATAAATGATCTTTTTGGTGTTAAAAAGGGCATTTTATAACTAACTAGTGTGCATTGTGATAGATACACATATGCCTTGAGCGTCATAACGGACTAGTATCTAGTGGGATGAATCATCTTCCCTTGATGTCATTGTTGACTATAATCTTATGGATGAGTTATCTCCCTTGTATTTTTGCCATTGAATGGAATTTAAAGCATATTTCAGTGTAGAGCAAATTTGCTAACAGTTGGGTGTGCTGAGTTAATAACACTGCTGAGTTAACTTGGATGTGCTGAATTAAAGGAGTAATTCAAGTCCAAAGTGTATTGGGTTAGAGAATCAAATCCAGCTGGTGCAATTTAATAATAATGATAAGAATAAAATTATGATAAGTTAACAAAAGATTTGATTTATTGCAATACTTTGGGGCACATGGTTGAGATTTAGCAGACACCGTGTGTTATGAAGGACTATTAGTGATGGTGGTTAACTGAACATGTTGAAGATGTCTTTTATGATATATCTGTCTTATTGACTTAAGCAAGCCGGTAAATACCCTTATGATGTGTAGTATGCTTCCATGGTATTTGTCTCGCATGCATAAACTGTAGGGCAGCAGTACAAAATACAAATATGGGTCTGTACTGTGAATTCTGAGGGACGGGCAACCCAAAGACTTAATAATTAATCTCTCCCAAATGGAGGATTACCGAAGTCGTGTTGTATCTTCCCCAGTTCTTTTAGGGTAGACTACACCAGGAGCTTCCGTCTTCATCGATGACGTCGAAACCTGGATCAGGGAAAGAGAACTTCCAACCCCTGAGATAGATCTGCACCTAACACCCAAACCTTTTCTTTCACCCGGAGAAATCAGGGAGTGACCAGGATTGCTGTCAGTAATCCAGATAAGTGGCACTATCAAGAACCAACCACTTCTTCATGCAAACTTAAGAAATGTCCTATGATGAATTATCAACAGTTTTGTAAACCACTATAAATACAACTTCATCAATGTCTTAATGCTGAAAGATAAATAGTCTTCGTTTACAAACTCAAGTCAAATTCTATAACTCCAGTATACAGTGTCAATACCTTTTTTTTTTTCTCTAACCAGCGGCACTCGAGCTTTCCAGCCCTTTTTGGCCCAATGACATGTCTTTGCGAGGCTGGGGGGTCAGTGGACTTTCCTTCCAACCCGGTCAGGAGCTTCGCTCCTTCCCATCCACAGGGGGTTTATGTGCAGGAGCCGTTCAGGTTATTCAGTCAAATTTCCGGTCGTAAACATTCCTTCAAACGCTGACGCCCGGGCTTGAACCTTAAAAACCTGGTCGCCAGTACAACGTTGTAGCCATTACACCAGCCTTTAGACACTATTGCATTGTTGGCATTTTTGATTATCTTAAAATCTATACATATTTGATTGATACATATTCTATATACCTGACAGATTTTTTTTATTTTCATCAGTAAAGTTTCATTGTAATTTTCTAAATCCAAGATTAGTTATTGACTCTTCTTTGGTGTTACAGTGATGTCTAATACTGTAAGATTATGTCATATTTGTATTTAATTAATGGGGGCTCTTTCTAATAATTCAGTACCTTAGGGAAAAGTGTGGCCTGGATAACTACTAACTCTTAGTCTACTCCAAGGATTCTCAACCTGCTAAGAGACAGTTACTTTCCAGTATCCCTATTAATAGATCTGCCAGTGATTCTCACTCTCTTTTCTTCCTGCGGAACTTATACTTACATTTTCTGCAGATTTTCTTCCAGCCAAATTTCAGTGAGATTATCTTGGACAGTCTTGGTACTTATTCATACATTCATTTTCTTCCATCTATCCATCACTATAATCAGCCAGCCACAGCTCCCAGTACAGGGAATATAATTGATGGAAATGTTTTTTTCAGAATTAGTGGTCCTAATGATGTCCTACTCTCCCCCACCCCCCGATAACCTGGGTAGTGAGATTGGATGCCTTCTCGGATAGGGGCGAAATTTAGGAGGTTCCGTGTGCAAGTTGCACACGTTAAAATTCCCTCGGCAGTTGGAAATTGTAAAGAGTAGGCCTATCTGGAAGGCCGCTGCCCTGGCAAAATTTAACAATTAGGAAACCTACCCAGCATAAAAATATTTATAGAACGTGTGATTACTGTATACACACATTGGGATCCTCGCCGGTGCTTCAAAGTTCGTGCACTGTGGTGAGATCCTCCTTGTCCAAACCAAACCAAACCAAACCTACCAAACCAAACCAAACCAAACCAAACCAAACCAAACCTACCAAACCAAAGCAAACCAAACCAAACCTACCAAACCAAAGCAAACCAAACCAAACCAAACCAAACCAAACCTACCAAACCAAACCAAACCAAACCAAACCAAACCTACCAAACCAAACCAAACCAAACCTACCAAACCAAACCAAACCAAACCTACCAAACCAAACCTACCAAACCAAACCAAACCAAACCTACCAAACCAAACCTACCAAACTAAACCAAACCAAACCAAACCAAACCAAACCAACCAAACCAAACCAAACCCCCCCCCCCAACAAACCAAACCCCCCCCCCCCCCCCCCCAAACCAAACCCAACCAAACCCCCCCCCCCAAACCAACCAAACCAAACCCACCCACCACCCCACCCCCCCCCCCCCCCACCCCAAACACCCCAACCCCCCCCCCCCCCCCCCCCCACCCCCCCCCCCCAAACCCCCCCAACCAACCCCCCACCCAACCCCCCCCCCCCCCCCCCCCCCCCCCCCCCCCCCCCCCCACCCCAAACCCCCCCCCCAACCCCCCCCCCCAACCCCCCAAACAACCCCCCCCCAACCCCCCCCCCCCCCCCCCCCCCCCCCCCCCCCCCCCCCCCCACCAAACCCCAACACCCCCCCCCCCCCCCCCCCAAACCACCCCCACCCCCCAAATCCCCCCCCCCCACCCAAACCCCACACCCCCCACCAAACCCCCCAAACAAACCCCCCCACCCCCCCAACCCCAAAACCCCCCCCCCCCAAACCAAACCAAAAAACCACCTATCCCCCCTTCAACCCCCCAAACCCCCCCCCCAAACCCTACCAATGACCCCACCCCCCCCCCAAACCTTGGGTAAACCAAAAGCACAGATTCCAAACCAAACCAAACCAAACCAAACTAGTCACAGTTGATCTGTTTATTATGGATGTCTGTTATAGTAGACCTCAATGTTTACTGAGTGTTAGTCTACTATTTCATTCATTATCATCACTGGACTTTGTCCTGCTTACTTAGCGTGGAGTCAACGCTACAGCAAGAAGCCTGCACAAAGTAGTTACACGTTCTTGCATCAGTGGCTTCTGTCGCAATTTGTTTCACTTCATGAGGTTGCTAGTTCCATGAACAACCTCATATTAGTCGCCTTGTACAACATCCCTGAGGATTGAGTAGTTCCATTCTGTCTTTGCCTTTCCCGAATCCCCGGGAACAACACGGGGGGCAGTCTACAATTTTCTAAGTGAAAAAAAGGTAAAGGCTGTCCCATAGCAGACATTGCCGTAGGGAGAGAATGTGTTAGAACTTCACGTTTACTAGATATCAACCTTGTGAGGTTGGGTGACCTGTTCTCCCTCCAGCCCCAACTTCATCCCAATCCCGGTAAACAGCGACGACAGTAGACAAGATCCGCCATGTTGCTTCCTTTTGCCAGACTGGCTATCTATTCATCCATTACAACTTAGCCTTAACCTAACCCCCAACCTTGTTTCGCGCTTTGCCAAACCCAATAACAGCTGACAGAGAATGGTGACACGGACTTCCATGTAATGCTATTAACAGGTTTCATCACTTCGCCAGCGTCTTTTTCTCATCTCTGATTCCACTGGCGCTTGTCTGGTTTTTGTCGTTTGTTCCACATTGCTGACCTTGTAATGCCTTTTCAATCCTTCTATTCTACGCAAACACCCTTTTATGAAAGTCTGTAGTTTCTTGATTGTTCTTTGTATTCTTCTTCATGTTCAGGAGCTGTACAATGAACTGATGTGACCTTTTAACGTTTTAAAAAATAAAAAGCAAACACAAATTCCAACTTGAAGCGGAAATTCCCTGTGTTTGGCCAACATGGCAGCCCATGATCTGCTAGCATGCAATTCCTTCTAACCCCAACATAATAATTTTCCATGGTACTTAATAGAGATATCCACGCCGGTTATTACAGTCTGATAATCACTTTGGGTAACTTTAGGGATACTGTCTTTCCATATCTTGTGGGGTGGCTGTTCACTTCCTCCATACTTCATTTATAATATCTAAAATTCTCAAGAGGTTGTTGTCATTAACTGCTTTAATCATTTCCCCTGAAGTTTCGTCAACTCCAGCAGCTTTAAAATTTTTCAATCTCTCAGCTTGTTTGATCTCGCAGCGTGAATTAATCGCAAGTAGGCAAGGTGGTTGTGGGTGTTTCATTATTAAAATACAAGGTTGGTGGTGGTCTGTTTAGCAAAAGTGCTAAGCCCATCTCTTCATTTGTTCTTTTTCTGTTGGTATTGGATTCCCTAATTTATCTTTAACAGGTGTTTCCATATCAGTAGGCTGGTGACATAGTTGTTTTGTAATTTGATAAAGGCACCTACTATTTCCAGTTCTTGCAGCATTTTCAGCTTCTACGGCCAGTTCATTGATGAAATGTCTTTTATCTCTTCGAGTTTTTGTCTTCACTTCTTTATTTAACAAGTTATAAGTTAGTTTGCAAGATTCAACTGCATTATGTGTACTTGCCGCTAGTAGTTTAAGTTTTGCTGTTTTCATTTCTTGTATTTTATCCCAAGTATCTTCTCTCATCCATTTTTTCTTTTTATGTACTAGGTATCCGGTGGTCGCTACAGCTGCTTCTGTCATTGCTGTTCTCAGTTGTTCCCATTTAGTATCGATTGTCTTGGTGGTGACATCGTTGTCAATTTTGCCTAAAGCATCGAAATAGTAGTTCATTTTGACATTATATTCCTCTTTTACATCGTTTGATTGCAGTCTGTGTACATCTATTCTTCTATTTTTATTCGGTTGGTATAACTTCTTCAGTTTAATTCTCAGTTTAGCTATGCAGAGGTTATGATTTTGTACTAACGTTACTCGTACATCGTAATTCCCGTATATCACTGAATGTAATGGCAATAGTAGTGACATAAACAACTAGCAACATTAAAATGACATCTTTAAATTACAATATCATACGCACAGCCTAAATATATTTACATTTACATAGTTTCCTGTGGTTAAAGTAAAAATTCGGTCAGAAAACAATAGAATTCGAAGTAAAAACGTAGGTATATGGATACAGTACATGTAAGCTGGGCTTACGAAAAATGTTTTTGTGGTTATAACTACAGGGATATTTTTATAAAAATAATAAATTTCTGCTAAAACACTACACAAACATTTTATAGACAGTCATTTTGGTGTCACCCCCTCTGATGGTGTCACCCGGTGCGGTCCACACCCCCCGCACTCCCTAGTGACGTCACTGATCCTTGGCTCTTGGTTCCACATATGTCGTAATATCCTATCTTCTACCCCATTCTGCAAACATGGCCAAAACATTATTATTAACTGGGAATGTTCCACTCGGGTCTGCAGGGGCTGGGTTTTGAGGCCATGATGTATCGTTTGGTTGCGGAACATGTCTCTTCTTGTTACCTCAGTCACTGTCTTCAGGTACTTCATTTCTTAGGATTGGAGCTAGCTTTTGTTCTTTCCTCAATTGTAAAATAACTCTGGAGGTCGGAGTGGCTAAGATGTAAGGCGTCTGCCTCGAGTTCTACAGGTTACCAGACTCGATTCCCAGTAGAGGAAATATAATTTATAGAAATTTCTTTTTCAGAACCAGTGGTCCTAATGAAGCCATACTCCCCCCTTGTCTTATAGGTCTGTCTAGTCTTCTTGGATAAGGTCGAACACATAGGAGGTCCTGTGTGCAAGTTGTGCACGTTAAAAATCCCACGGCAGTTGGAAATGGTTAAGAGTAGGCCATAATGCCGTTGCCCTGGCACAATTTAAAAACTAGAAACCTACCCACCAAATATATTTATAGAATGTGTGATTCCTATATACACACATTGGGATTCTCGCCGTAGCTACGGAGTTCGTGCACTGTGCTGAGATCTTCCTTGTGTTATCTAAAGGAGGTGATCGGAGCACTGATGGAGTTTTACGTAAGCAATGAAGATAGTCCTAAAAATAACTGTGATCAGCCATAAAGATTTCTGTAAGTTAAAAATAAACGTTTCTCAACAAGATAAACATTAAAATATACTTTACAAAAATGAATGTACACACTGATAGAAACGTCACTTTCTATTTTTAGATTTGAATATCCTCACTTGTATCAATTGGATACGTATAAAACAAATGTAACACCCGTGTGTTACCGGGGCCCGAGAGGGGAGCAAAGAATAGTAACACTGCACCCTACCATGCATGTCGTAAAAAGCGACTAAGGAGGGTATGGGCATGGGGCTGTTTACCCCATCCCGTAAAAACTTCGCACAGTGGGCTGATCACCTGCTTGCCAACCAATCTGATTACGGAAACAATGATAGATTGTTTGGTCTGTTTTTGTTCCACAAAGACGCCACTAGGCGTGGTGGAAACAGCGATAGATTGATCAATTTGTTGTTGCCCTAAGACGCCACTAGGCGTACTGGCCACATACTGCTTTGTCGGTTGATGGCTAAGGATGGAAGAAGAAGAAGAAGAAGAAAACAAATGTAAAGACAATGAACAGTAACTCCCATTTGACTATTAAGTTTTTTGTCTACCTCCTCCACCACCTCTGTTCAAATACTGATATCGAGATACAGAAAGAATATCACTACTGACCCCACAGGCATGTCGTACAAGGCAACTAATATAAGGTTGTACACCAACACCATGTCAAACAAACTACTTCAGAAACCCCCACAGCAAGACCATGTGAATGTTTTGGCACAGGTTTCCTACAAGGTGGACCAGCAGCAATGGTCGTTCCATGCTTTATAACAAGGGAAAAGATAAATTATGACATATATATATACAGTAGAACTCCATTTATCCGAACCCCATGGGACCGAGCATCGTTCGGATAATCAAATGTTCGGATAATTGGATTACATAATGTATCGAGTTACATGTACACATATTTCTAAAAATAATTAACCATAACAAGGAAATTACACTATAAAACATATTTACTTGTACTGTAATAATAATACCCACACTGTATTAGATCACTGTATCACCAAAATCTTTCATTACACTGCAGTGCATGTACTACTTGTATTAATTTTTTTTTTAAGAAAGAGAAATGTTTTCAAAATAACATTACAAATGATTCAAAACCAGGCGCAACTTACGTATACATGTACTTGTACAGATGTAACACACTATTTAAAATAATGAGGAATCCTCTTTTGCACCAAACTGGATAGTCTCCTTTTGGCTGCTAAGTCCCGCATTCTCTTCAACAGCAGAAGCTGTGTAGGACAGCTGTCATCTTCTTGCTCGTACCAAGCCATCGCTGTTTCTAGTGCTATAAAGGCCTCTTCAGGACTTGGTCGACGTTTTGGTTTTTCTTCATAATCTACAAGTACATCATGTACTTCTGAGGAGTCTTCATCATCGGTCACTACATGTATTTGGTTTTCTTCTTGCACAAAAGACAAAATTTCTTCGTCATTCAAAAACTGAAAACCAGAATCATTATCATCTTCTAGCCACATGTGTGCATCATCTTTGTCACAGTCCAAAAATCCGGGCATTGCTTGAAACAGTTCCACAACTTCATTTATACCATCATCATTTGTGTCAACTGCAGTAGTTTCATTTTCTCCTTTTTTCCCAATGTAGTGAAATTGACAGAGATACAACGGTAAAATACCTCCAAAGATAACATGTAAGGATAAAAACATAATGCGTAGGCTGCTGATAGTACATGATCGCCCAGACCGCGGGTCATCACCCTCCATAAAAATTGACTTGCTAGACAGGAGGGGAACTGCGGATAAAAAGGAAAAAATATGACTGGAAAGATTGCGTGAGACTAGAAAGGCTAAGGAGACGCAATTGGGGGGAAAACGGAGAAAAGTCACGTTTCCCAAGTTGACACAAAGTAAGGAACTCGACAGAAGGGACCTTGGATATGTTACGCCACAGTCATTTATTGGTCGCTTTTGCAATACCAAGCCTTTGATTTGAATTCAGCGGCAGAACGCAGATGTTTGGAATATTACAAAAATTAAAAAGTAACTTTTTCGTAATATTAATGTTAGGAATATAAAAATTAGCTGGCCGGATGGCCCATTCTGAGCAGTGAACTAATATGTTCTTAATTTTACAGACGGATAGATAATATTGAAGATAATGACAAAAGACAGTGTTGTTCACATCAGCGACAGACTGTATGGAATAAAAAGTGTCGCTATTTGCACAAAAAAAACACGACCTTGAGACGCAGGTGTTCAAATCTACTTAGTAGGGAAGCGAAGGGACATTGGTGGGAGCTGTGTCTAAATATAACTTTTAACGACAAAATTTTGGAGGGGAGAGAAAGGTTGGTTCAAAAATCAAGTACGTTTTTGAAAAAAAAAAACAAGTAGAGACGGACAGACTAACAGATAAACATCCATACTTGACTGAAGCATGACTGAAATGACTTTAGGGTAGGAAATTTGAATTTGAAATAAACCTAGGCAGTGATTGGCCACAGACAATCATTTTATCGGCGCTCAGACGCGCAAGTGGGGCCATTCCTCAATAGTTGTTCGATGATAGACACAGTATTTTAAAGTGTGGTGATTTCCAAATGAAAGAAAGTGAAATAAGTTCAGGGACGCCATACTATAGCCAGCAGCTCAGCTGAGTTTTGCTAGCATTTCTGTGTTCTTTATTCATAATCTGGTAAGATTGAAATTATTTCTTTGTATATTTTGAATATTGTTTAATGTTCGAGTGATTTGATACTGCCATATCATAATCTAGCCTTACAAACAAGTAGGGATTTGCTCTAGACCCCCCGCCCAAGTCAGGGTCTAGGGACCAACAATATACATAAACTCCAGCAAGGGTTAGGAAAGACAGATCAAGTGTTGAGAATAATGAAACATATTACCTATCCACTTTTAGGGAAGGAAACTAATAAATATTTTTCAGAATCTATAGTCTGGGGAGGACCTATCTGATGTAAAACCACCATGGTAAATGTGCTGTTTGGTCAGAGAGATCTGACCTGTCTGTATGATGTGGTTGTTGTGTCCGTGTTGTTTCCAGACGTGGGTAGAGAATAGAATTTTGACACATAGCCAATACTTTGATTGCAGAGCTGTGAGTTTCAGTTGTCAACAAGGCGGTGTCCATTCAGTTGGTGATTTTACTCGAGTGTATCTGTGCAGTACGTTGTGACAGAGACCAATATTATTGCCCGCCAGCACGGAGAGGTGGGACCACCAGATTTCAGCACCAGAGCTACATATGCAAGTTGAGTGAGCCTCTGGTCTGCTGGAAGTTAACCAACGCCTTTTAGTTACTAATACCCCATAAAATTCCTGCAATTTACTGGACACTGTGTAGTCAATATAGACAGGTGTGATGAGGCCACCCCAACAGCAGAAGCATTAACTATCCTCCCAAGTAGATGACTAAAAGAACATTTTAATAAAACTAACTAGTCTAGTACTTATATATGTACACTCTTGCATTTATTATGTAACATTCCATGCATTTCTTTCATAATTTTTTAAATCCTTTTTTTTTTAAAAAAAGTTCTGGTCAACATAAAACTTGATCCAGAACAAATAAATGTAATATAATTCTATCAAAAATTTTACACTCTTGAGTTAGTTCAGTGTATTATAATATTTGTTAAATATTATTAGTCTGCTTAAATATCTGTGGGTGTATCTATAACTATCACACCACATTACATATCATTACCCTAGACATTTTACATAGCTACATTCATTAAGAAAAAAAAAATTGAGTGTGAGGTCGTAGTGGTAGCAAGAAAGGCCTTCTGACAATTCACAACTACATTTTATCTCAGGAGCCTTCACAGCTGGCCTCATACATTACATTTAGTAATATCACCATCATACAATACCATCAAACCCACTACATACATTGGGGGCTCGTCCGGGATAATTAGCCCAACAGTAATATTAGGATCTCCTGGTTGGAGAAATAAAATTAGGGGAAAAAAATTGTGAAATTCCCTTTAAAATTAAAAGTGTCCCTGCAGATAAAAGTTGGTGAATCTTCACAGCCAGTGATAATTAATTAGTTAACTGGTTAGTTAGAATTAGTTAGACTATAGTCATAAGAAGTACTTAGTGTATTTACTGGTTAGAGATTTAGCTTGTATATTATTATATTGTCTGAAAAGTATGGCGGAGCTAGCAAAATTCCGATCAGCTGCTGTGCTGACCGCAAAGGAGATGGGAATGGATGGTCAGATTTTAATTCAATATGTAACGGCTGAATGTGATAAATATATTGAAAGGGAAGATAGAAAGGTAGCTGAAGAGAAGAGGTTACAAATTGAGGCTGATAGAGAAATTAAGAGGCTGCAGATTGAGGCAGAAGAAAAACGACAGCAAAGGGAGGCAGAAGAAAAACGACAGCAAAGGGAGGCAGAAGAAAAAAGGTTGACTGCCGAAAGGGAGGCAGAAGAAAAAAGGTTGACTGCCGAAAGGGAGGCAGAAGATAGAAGGTTGCAAAGGGAGCACGAATTACGACTAAGGGAGCTGGAATTACAAGGCCCGGCTCCTGAAAATGGTGCCAGCCCTTTTGCCTCAGATGCTACGCCCAGTCTGGGAGCCTCAAACTCAGCTATGGGGTTTCATTTAGACCATTTTGTTGAAAAAGACGATGACATAGAGGGGTACCTAGGACGTTTTGAGTTATTAGCTACTACATATGGGTTAGAGAGAGAGAGGTGGAGTTTAAAGCTATCACAGGGATTGAGAGGTACTTCTTATGAAGTATTTGCCAAAATGAACAGGGAAGACCAAGACAATTATGACATGTTAAAGCAGGCTTTGTTATTAAGGTACGAGAAGAATGGTGAATTTTATCGTAAGAAATTTAGAAATGCCAAACTGTTGTCTGGGGAGACATACCACCAATTCTCTGCTAGACTAGAAACCTATTTGGAGAAATGGACGGCTCTGGGGAAGACCCAAGATCTTAAAGAAATGATCATGATTGAGCAATTGAGAGAGTCCATGGCTCCAGACATGAGAAAATTTCTCATGGAACAAGGTGCAGAGAAGTTGGGGGAAATTTTAAATGTTGCTGAGAGGTATCAGGCAGCTCAGGCAGAGGTAAGTGGTGCTAAAAAGAAGCACATAGACAATTTTAAAGCTCCACAGCAATTTAATAAATTTGATAATAGAGAGCAGGGAAATAAAGGTAGGACATACTTTGAGCGGCCAAGAAATGACTATCGCGACAGAAACTCACAGTTCAATGACCAAAAGTTCAATGAAAGAAAACCGTTGAACCAAGGAAAAAGATGGTGTAAATGGTGCAAGAAGGATAACCATAACACCGAATTTTGTAGAAGGAAACCTTCAAACATTGCTGCAATGAAGTCGGGGACGCGAAGATTAAAGGTTAATCCTAATGGACAACAGGAACCTTATCACCCCCCAGTTTGTGAGGATGTTATTTGTAATGGGGTCACCATAAGGTGCCTTTATGATACAGGTTTGGATTATGATTCAGTTGTGAAGTCTAGCCTAGTGGACCCAAGTCAGTATACCACAGAAACAGTGGAAATACAAGGGGCGACTAAGGACATACCACTCATGACACTTCCCATCGCAAGGATAACGGTGAAAACTCGCTATGTGGAGGGAGAAATCAGAGCAGCAGTGATAGATGAACCAATCTACCCTCTGATATTGGGGTGTAGATACGTCTTCTTGGGGAATCCCGAGAAACCTGTGATCATGGCGACAGTGCAGACCAGGTCACAGAAGAAGGAGGAAGAAGGTGAACCTATAAATGCTCATCCAGAGGAGATGAGGAAGGCGCAGGCTGAGGATAGGACACTCAAGCCCTGTTTTAAAAAATTGCCCAAATGCCACACACCTCCGAGCAAGGGGGAATATTTCATGAAGAACAAACTCTTATACAGGAAGGCCGGAACTGGAACAAATGGTCACAACCAGCTGGTTCTTCCCACTTCATATAGAGATAAAGTGATGGAACTCGGGCATGCGATTCCCTTCAGTGGTCACATGGGGATCAGCGCCACAGGACAGCGTATAGCTTGTCATTACTTCTGGCCAGGGATAACGGAGGATATAAAAAGATATGTCAAATCCTGCCCAGAATGTCAAAGGGTAGCTCCAAAGCACTGGACTGCTCCTGCAACTCTAGGGGAAATGCCCATAGTGGGAACACCTTTTGAGAGGGTTGCAGTGGATATTGTAGGACCTCTCACTCGGACCAAGAGGAGGAACAGTTACATCCTTACTCTGGTGGACACTTGTTCTATGTGGGGAGAGGCGGTAGCCCTGCCATCAATTGATTCAAAACATGTAGCAGAGGCACTACTTACAATATTTACCCGATTAGGATTCCCGCATCAAATCTTGACGGATAATGGTTCTCAGTTCAAGGGGAAACTAACGGAAGAAGTTTTTAAGCTATTTCAAGCCAGACACTTTCATTGTAGTCCGTACCATCCACAAGGGAACGGCCAGGTAGAGAGGTTCAACGGGACTCTCATTTCTATCCTGAGAAAGCTGGCACACGAAAAACCGGATCTGTGGGATCAATTCCTGCCCGCCGCATTGTTTGCGTACCGGGAGGTACCACATAGTTCAACCGGGATGGCTCCCGCAACTCTGCTATTTGGGAGGCCAATAAAAGGTCCATTAGAAGCTCTATTAAGGACCTGGACAGATGAGAAGGCGGAAGAGACTGTTACCTCATCGTATCAATACGTGAACGAACTGACCACTCGTTTGAAAGCTGGATGGAAACTGGCAAATGATAATTTGAAGCAAGCCAGGAAGAAACATGCAGCATATTTTAATAGGAAGGCAAAGGACAGGGAACTGGCAGTCGGAGAGAAGGTGCTGCTTCTACTACCCGGAAGCCAGAATAAATTACAAATTGGTTGGCAAGGTCCATATACGGTTCTAGAGAAGGTGTCTAGAACAAACTATAAAATTGACAAAAAGGGGAAGGAGAAAGTTTATCATGTAAACCTGTTAAAGAAGTATCTGGACAGACCACTCCAGGAAAGCACCCCCTTATTGACCTTGGCTATTGCAACCCAGATGCAAAAAGAACCACTCACCTCACATGAATACCCATTACATCCTTGTGAAACCGCAGCACAGGTAAAAGTCAGTAAGCACCTGACTAAAAACCAGAGGGAGAGAGTTCAACAGGTTCTGGAGGAACATACAGATGTATTAACAGATAAACCAGGCCATACAAATTTGCTACAGTATGACATGAAACTGGTAGACTCAAACCCAATCTGTATGAGAGCCTATTCTATTCCGTTCGCGAAGGAGAAGGCATTGAAGGAAGAAATAGAGTATTTGTTGAAGGAGGGGATTATTTCGCACAGTGAATCATCTTTTAGTTCTAGTGTCGTTTTGTTGAGAAAACCGTCTGGGGAACACAGACTGTGCATAGATTACAGGAAACTGAATGCTGTCACAGAAGGACAAGTGGATCCATTACCAGACACAAAACAGTTATTTGCCAGACTGAACAAGGCAAAATACTTTTCAAAGGTGGATCTTAGTAAAGGCTATTACCAGATCCCAGTGAAGCCTGAAGTGAGACCTTATTTGGCTTTTAGCACTTCGGATGGACATTATGAATTCAATATGCTACCATTCGGACTGAAAAATGCTCCGAGTGTGTTTTCAAGGATGATGCGCAAATTGTTGGATCCCCTGAATAACCCATGTATCACGAATTTCATGGATGATATTCTCGTCGCCACAGAGACATTTGAAGAACACATTGAAGCTCTGGAGATGTTGTTTGATAGACTTCGGGAGGCGAACTTAACTGCTAGGCCAACAAAATGTTGTATTGGATGCAAAGAGTTGGAATTCTTGGGACACACTGTATATCAGGGTAATATGACCCCTGATCCTAAGAACTTGGAAAAAACTGCAGAGAGCACCTAGGCCGCAAACAAAAAAGGACGTGCGATCATTTGTGTCGTTATGCGGATTTTATCAGAAATACATCAAGAATTTTAACGCTATTTGTGCTCCTCTGACTGATCTGACTCGCAAGGGACTTCCAGATAAAATTATTTGGACTGCACAATGTGAACTAGCGTTCCAAGAGTTAAAGGAAAAACTCACTAGCAAGCCTATTCTCAAACTGCCTGATTTGACACAGGACTTTGTCTTAAGAACCGATGCAAGTAATGTAGGACTAGGAGGGGCTTTGTTGCAAAGATCATCTTTACCTGATGGGGAACTGAAACCAGTCGCTTATGCAAGCCGTAAATTGAATGTCGGTGCAGATTTCCTCAGTCGGCACCCCTGTGATCAAAATTAGAGTAGTGGCAGACGTGAGGAGTAATTTTACCTATGTGTATCGCTGGTTTTGGAACTTGCCATAGGCATGTTTTCAAGTGGGGAGATGTGTAGTGAAATTGACAGAGATACAACGGTAAAATACCTCCAAAGATAACATGTAAGGATAAAAACATAATGCGTAGGCTGCTGATAGTACATGATCGCCCAGACCGCGGGTCATCACCCTCCATAAAAATTGACTTGCTAGACAGGAGGGGAACGGCGGATAAAAAGGAAAAAATATGACTGGAAAGATTGCGTGAGACTAGAAAGGCTAAGGAGACGCAATTGGGGGGGGGGGGGGGGGGGGGGGGGGGGGGGGGGGGAACGGAGAAAAGTCACGTTTCCCAAGTTGACACAAAGTAAGGAACTCGACAGAAGGGACCTTGGATATGTTACGCCACAGTCATTTATTGGTCGCTTTTGCGATACCAAGCCTTTGATTTGAATTCAGCGGCAGAACGCAGATGTTTGGAATATTACAAAAATTAAAAAGTAACTTTTTCGTAATATTAATGTTAGGAATATAAAAATTAGCTGGCCGGATGGCCCATTCTGAGCAGTGAACTAATATGTTCTTAATTTTACAGACGGATAGATAATATTGAAGATAATGACAAAAGACAGTGTTGTTCACATCAGCGACAGACTGTATGGAATAAAAAGTGTCGCTATTTGCACAAAAAAACACGACCTTGAGACGCAGGTGTTCAAATCTACTTAGTAGGGAAGCGAAGGGACATTGGTGGGAGCTGTGTCTAAATATAACTTTTAACGACAAAATTTTGGAGGGGAGAGAAAGGTTGGTTCAAAAATCAAGTACGTTTTTGAAAAAAACAAGTAGAGACGGACAGACTAACAGATAAACATCCATACTTGACTGAAGCATGACTGAAATGACTTTAGGGTAGGAAATTTGAATTTGAAATAAACCTAGGCAGTGATTGGCCACAGACAATCATTTTATCGGCGCTCAGACGCGCAAGTGGGGCCATTCCTCAATAGTTGTTCGATGATAGACACAGTATTTTAAAAGTGTGGTGATTTCCAAATGAAAGAAAGTGAAATAAGTTCAGGGACGCCATACTATAGCCAGCAGCTCAGCTGAGTTTTGCTAGCATTTCTGTGTTCTTTATTCATAATCTGGTAAGATTGAAATTATTTCTTTGTATATTTTGAATATTGTTTAATGTTCGAGTGATTTGATACTGCCATATCATAATCTAGCCTTACAAACAAGTAGGGATTTGCTCTAGACCCCCCGCCCTAGTCAGGGTCTAGGGACCAACAATATACATAAACTCCAGCAAGGGTTAGGAAAGACAGATCAAGTGTTGAGAATAATGAAACATATTACCTATCCACTTTTAGGGAAGGAAACTAATAAATATTTTTCAGAATCTATAGTCTGGGAGGACCTATCTGATGTAAAACCACCATGGTAAATGTGCTGTTTGGTCAGAGAGATCTGACCTGTCTGTATGATGTGGTTGTTGTGTCCGTGTTGTGTCCAGACGTGGGTAGAGAATAGAATTTTGACACATAGCCAATACTTTGATTGAAGAGCTGTGAGTTTCAGTTGTCAACAAGGCGGTGTCCATTCAGTTGGTGATTTTACTCGAGTGTATCTGTGCAGTACGTTGTGACAGAGACCAATATTATTGCCCGCCAGCACGGAGAGGTGGGACCACCAGATTTCAGCACCAGAGCTACATATGCAAGTTGAGTGAGCCTCTGGTCTGCTGGAAGTTCACCAACGCCTTTTAGTTACTAATACCCCATAAAATTCCTGCAATTTACTGGACACTGTGTAGTCAATATAGACAGGTGTGATGAGGCCACCCCAACAGCACAAGCATTAACTATCCTCCCAAGTAGATGACTAATAGAACATTTTAATAAAACTAACTAGTCTAGTACTTATATATGTACACTCTTGCATTTATTATGTAACATTCCATGCATTTCTTTCATAATTTTTTAAATCCTCTTTTTTTTTTAAAAAAAGTTCTGGTCAACATAAAACTTGATCCAGAACAAATAAATGTAATATAATTCTATCAAAAATTTTACACTCTTGAGTTAGTTCAGTGTATTATAATATTTGTTAAATATTATTAGTCTGCTTAAATATCTGTGGGTGTATCTATAACTATCACACCACATTACATATCATTACCCTAGACATTTTACATAGCTACATTCATTAAGAAAAAAAAATTGAGTGTGAGGTCGTAGTGGTAGCAAGAAAGGCCTTCTGACAATTCACAACTACATTTTATCTCAGGAGCCTTCACAGCTGGCCTCATACATTACATTTAGTATTATCACCATCATACAATACCATCAAACCCACTACACCCAAGCAATTTATTCCAAGCCTTGTTGAGATTATCTTGTGACAGGGTGGTCCAAGCATCAGCTAACATATAGCAGCAGTCTTTGAGATTAAGCTTTTTGGAAAACGCCACCACACTTTCTTCATCTTCAGCCAACAATAAACGATGCAGGACTTCCTTCTTGTACATCTTTTTAAGCTTTGCTATAACACCCTGATCCATTGGTTGAATCAGTGCTGTTACAGTGGGAGGCAGAAAAATTACTTTAAAATTTGCATCAACTGCATTCAATGTATCCGTCTCTGGATGAGATGGTGTATTGTCCAGTAGAAGAATTACTTTTCCAGTTTTATTTTCTTGTTCTCTCAACCTCTTCACATTTGGGATGAACTGATTTGTATACCAATCAAGAAATATTTCACTATTCATCCAAGCACTCTTCTGTGCTTTGTAGCACAATGGGAGACATGTCACATTCTTTAAACAACGTGGTTTTTTGGCTTTACCGATCATTAGCACCGGTAAACGATGACTTCCACTGGCATTCGCGGCTACCACAATTGTTACTCTCTCTTTGCACTTTTTAAACACAGGGGAAGCTGCTTCGCGCTGAGATGCAAGTGATTTTTGAGGCAATGATTTCCAGTATAAGCCAGTCTCATCGGCATTATACATATCATCGAGTGAATAACCTTCTTCTTCCAAAAAAGCCAAGAATGTTTCTTTAAAATTGTCAGCGGCAGTTGCATCGATAGATAAAGATTCCCCTTGAATCTCCAATTCTCGTATGCCATGACGAGATTTAAAGTTTCTTAACTATCATCCCTGGCTAGCCTTAAAGTCAGGAGGACAGTCAAGTTGATTGTTGAACTAAAGTGCCTTTTCACACAACAGAGAACCAGAGATAGGTTCCCCTTTGCTTCTTCTTTGCACAAACCATATATACAAAGCCTCTTCCAATTTCAAATCTTTCGCATTTCTCATGGTTTACGTTTCTTCGACCCATTTTCACTATCCAATTTCGATGCAAAACTCATAATTTTATCCTTGGTCCTTTTGATGTCAGAGACGGTAGCTTTCCCAACATTGAAAATCCTCGCAAGTGAAGACACAGTTTCACCTTTTCCTAGTCTCTTGATAATTTCTGTTTTCGTTTCAATTGACAAAACATTGCGGTTCCTTTTATATGTTTTAGGCCTTCTGGAAGATGCCATATCGCACAGAGAAATACTTGCACACCAAAATTATTCTGCTGTAGTAGCAGACACAATTATTTTAAGTTGAACTGTCTGTTTAGCCAGTGTACTGCCTAGAACGCACACGTACACTAGATTGGTAAACCAGATATTAACTGACTTTATGATCTAACTGTCTTCCTGTACGTAAGCGACCGACCATTAGCCCATTCCATCCTCTACAAATTGTTCGCACACATTTGAAGCTTGCAGCATCAAAAGATTCAAAAATATAGTCTAACATGACTGGTGGCACCTAATTTTTTTTCTTCTCGAAAAAGTGTTCGGATAATTGGATGTTCGGATAATTGGGGTTCGGATAAATGGAGTTCTACTGTATATGACGAACTATTTCGTGGTATATGCATTTTTGGGACACCTTGTAGATGTAAGGGATATGAACTTAGGAAGACATAGCGAATATCGGCCAGGGCGGCACTCAGGGAAAAGCTTGAGTATGTTTTAATACATAATGATCGGAGTAATCTGCAAATACGCACGTACCCGGTGAATTATCAAACATAATCAATAATTGATCGCGGAATTTAACGACATTTCCGCCAGAAAGCAGAGATTCAACCGAGCAAAGTGTTGAATAAAGACGCAAGTAAATTCATGACCTGAAGAATATAACAGACAAGAACAAATACAACAACAAACATTGTAATAATAAATATACTTACTTGGTCTTTCCTCTTCTACCCTGGGGTTACGAGGTTTGCCAGGGATAGCGCCATACTGTCCTTTCGGCTGTCTTCCTCCAGGTCTGGTTCTTCAGAGATTGTCTAATGTTGTCCTCCCAGCGGACTGTCTGAGTTGTCCTGCAGGTCTATATCTCTGACTATATTTTTCCACATCTTGCTCACCATTTTCGTTTCTATCTCCAGTCATCTACTTCGAATGTTTCTGTGTCAACCGTCGCTTATCTTACTATGGAGATTCCGGACAAGGATTACCTTGTATTGCCAGCAACAAGTTTCCTCAATGTGTGTTCTGTCCATCGCCAAAGTTTCCTTTTAATCTCCTTTTCCACTGGGACATGGCTGGTTTTGGTCATCAATTCTACGCTAGTGATTATTTCATCCATGTTGTTCAATGTGAACACATATTGGGGGTCGGAGTGGCTCACAGTTATGGCGTCCACCTCTAAATCTAAAGGTACCGGGTTCGTTCCCAGCGCAGGCAATATAACTGATGAAAATTTTTTTCCAGTGGTTCTTAATGGTATAATTCCCCCCACCCGATCTCCTGAGTAGTAAGATCGTATGCCTAGTCTCCTCGTGTGCAACTTGCACACGGGACCTCCTAATGTTTCGCCCTTATCCGTCAAGGCTAAGCATCCGATCTCATTACCCAGGAGATCAGGAGGGAGTATGACATTATTAGCACCCACTGGTTCTTTAAAAAAATGTACATCACATACATTCCCTGTACAGGGAGCCGAACCCGGTACCTTTAGAATTCGGCTTAAACATAAAGCTAGACACCCAATCCAGTAACCAATGCGGAACTGATGACACGAGCCAGACATGTGCCAGAAGAACCAGCCATCTGCCAGAAGAACTAGACATGTGCCAGAAGAACCAGACATGTGCCAGAAGAACCAGACAAGTGCCAGAAAAACCAGACCAGACATGTGCCAGAAGAACCAGACATCTGCCAGAAGAACCAGACATGTACCAGAACAACCAGACAAGTGCCAGAAGAACCAGACAAGTGCCAGAAGAACCAGACATGTGCCAGAAGAACCAGACAAGTGCCAAGAGAACCAGACATGTTCCAGAAGAACCAGACAAGTGCCAGAAGAACCAGACAAGTGTCAGAAGAACCAGACATGTGCCAGAAGAACCAGACAAGTGCCAGAAGAACCAGACATGTGCCAGAAGAACCAAACATGAGAAGAAGACGCTAAAGATGGACAGGACACAACACTGAGCAAACCTGCTGATAAATTTACCAGGCAGTTCCTTGTTCTGGAATACCGAGGGTAAGAGAAACAGAGGATTATCAGGGTTGTCGTAGATTTTAGGATAGGAGAATTAAGACTAGGGGTTGGTCCCTTCTGAATAGAGTTGAATAGGTGATTGGCACCGTGAGAATTAGTAAAAGACAATAGAATTTCCACTCAGGTGAGATGATAGACTGTGGTATAGAGGCTGTCGCTGAAAGCGAAAAGAATTCTTCTCTCTCTCACCTATCCTCTACGACGGCTTTTTACAGAGTCCGACAGTCTAAACCACATATATATTACATATAATTTTATCTACTCACGGGCACGCACATACACGTGACGACAGTTAAAAACAGACTTGGACAATCTATAACGATGATTATACAGATAATTGGGATCGAGCTGACCAACGCACTGATTTTTTTTTTTTGTTCCAGAAAAATTTTTAATTATCATATCAAAATTTCTCACAACACCAAAAATACCTAAAGGAAGCATACAAATAGACATAAAAGAATCAATGACTTTCTACCAGGATGATAGCCCCGTGATAATATTAACTCTAGGTTTAGCCCACAGCCCAGTTATGAGACAGATGATGGCCCAAAGAGTCACAAATACATATGGTTAGGGTCTAATATTGTCCCCCTTAGAAGGTATAGACTGACTTTGACAGCAGTGTCTATTCTAAAGGAACAATTAATACAACAAGCGAGTGCATTAAATAACGAACATCCTTCCGTCACTTTCACTCGGTTCATTCATCAGGGATCCCTGGCACACGTTCTTACCTATCAAAAACTTGATGTAGTTCACCGTCTGGCGCAACCGTAGGACACTTCTCTACAGTGAATCTGTATTCTTTGGATAAAGCGAATCCCAGCTCTACAATTACAGGTTTATTCCACTTTTTTTTCGGGGAGCGTTCACTTCACCAGTTAAATTTTAGATTTACTGTTAATGTCACTTGAATCAGGTTTGATAAGCAAGTTTAAACGGGCACACAGAGTTCAGAAACACGAGGATTCCCTTAATTTGGAAAGAATGACCAGTGGACAACTTCTTTCAACAGATAGCCTGGTTTCACTATACACTCTTCGACAACAAAAAAATGTCGGGAAAAATGTTAATGTTATTGATTGTAATTATTCTCGCCGCCAGTCAGCAATTTTTCATTAGAGTTTATGAAAGAATTTAAGATCTGGCGCAAAGGCCCGTATTGATCATTACAGTCTTTGAAACCCGTTTGTGGGATATAGTATTTCTGTCTAACTCTGTCGGCCTATGCACTGTCCGACCAGTGTTACTTGAGAAACCCACGTGGTTCAAAAATAAGGACTGTCTATTTCTTCACAAATATGGAACTCTTATTAAATGCTGGTAAAGTTCGGGTCACCCCAGTATTTCACTGTATAAAAGGAAAAGCACATATAAATCATTTACATATTATGTACTCAATATAACTTACATTTAAAACAGCAAGCCTACAACTTGACTTATTATTTAAACTTCCGGTGAAATAAGTTATATAAAATCGATCATCAGGAATTAGGAATATGGTGCGTATTCCGTCACTACTCACTGATGTCGCGTCTTAGCATTTATAAGTTTGTTATTAAAACAGTTTCGACTGAGTATTAGCCGTTAAACTAAATTCCTTATAGCTACTAGTTTTAGTAAGCTAAAGATATAATTTATTATGTATTTCCACTGTATGCGTCACTAGAAAAATAATACAAACTATAAATTAAGCACTCTGGACACAGAACTAGTTTAGAATGAAATAGGCGATTAAACACTAATCACTTCACAAAATACTAGATAATAATATATTTACCTCAAACACAGCACTACAGGATATCGCACAATTAAGAATTATACGCTTATATTTATGGAAGTCTAGAAGTTCGACAAATTGTCGCAACAAACTAAGAAACTTCGCTTATACAGCTCTACTCTTCGCGAACCACCTGTCTACTCCGATTTATTGAGAAAGAATGAAAATAAAGTTTCAAACTAGGTTAATATTTTAAAATCAGACAAAGGATGAACTATTTCCCCCGCCCCGATCTCTCCCCCTTCTCATAACACCTTACGTTTAACATTACTATTACTAGACGTCTTACATAACTGACACTTCTGCATTTCCGCCCCTCGCGCTGACCCGGCCAACCGTGGGTGTCTTTTCAGGTGGAATTCCCAGACACATGTCTGAACTGCGCCGTGGAGCATGGGTGTCAGATGCGGGAACCCCGACACTCAGTCTGCTCTAGCGAGCAATGTCTGCCGCGATTCACGCCTCTGGCGGGATTGAGAGCGATTTTCACACTGCCCAGTGACTCAGCCTGGGAAAACGCCTTTGACATCTGAAATTTGCAGACGATAAGTCGGCCCTATTTCTAAGTATAAAGCACATTCACAGTTTCGTCCTCTGACATCTACGTAATAGAATTACGTATCCCAGTATGAGAAAAACACAAGGTAAATTTTGAGAATACTGAAGAAAATATTTTTCGCAAACGAGTGATGCGAAAAATACAGGAAAAAACAAGTAAGGAAAGATAATAAAATAAAGGATGCGGGTGAGAGAATAGGAAGAAGATGTAGGCAATTTAATGATATAAAGACCTACGTGACAGGACGTCCCCCCTATTAAGATATGGAAGCACTCCATGTCTACGTTATGGAATTAAATTACCTATAACCGTAGCTTCGTGGTGTCTGTCTTCTTCCCTCTCATCTTCCCCCTCCATCTCTGTCCAATTCCTACTCATGAAGTCTGCCCCGACGTTTCCTTCCTCTGGAATGTCTCCCATGCGCGCTTGAAAGAGCGTCGCCGCTTCTGACATTTTTCAAAGATTTTCTGTGATTGCAGTGGAATTTCCCTGCCACTATCGTCATCTTCGTCAGTTTTGGCGATCGTCAGGAGATGGTCGGAGGTCGGCACTGGTCTTTCCAAGTATCTCTTTAAGAGATTTAAATGGACAACCTTCTCCATTCCTTGAATAGATATCTGGTAGTTAGCCTTAGAAATCTTTTTCAGGACGGTAAACGGCCCTTGCCATCCGATCTTCAGTTGGTTGTTCTCGGTAGGGAGTAACACCAAAACTTCCTCTCCTGCTTCCAGTTCTCTCTCTTTTGCGACTTTCCTGTATCGGTTAGCGTGCTTGGTGCGTGCTCGCTTAAAGTTAGTCGTTGCTAGGTCCCACCCTAGTTTCAACCTTTCCTTTAAAACCGACACATATTTACTTTCTGAGACAACTGTCTCAACCGCCTTCTCGTCTGTCAGAGACTGAACTAAGGCTTCAAGCGGGCCCTTAATGGGTCTGCCGAATAAGAGTGTAGCTGGCGGAAATCCTGTGGAAGTATGAGGAGATTCTCTGTAGCCAAATAAAGCTCCAGGAATACAAAGATCCCAATCTTCAGGTTTCACTTGTGCCAGTTTACTTAGCATCATGTTGAGGTTTCCATTAGCACGTTCCACGAGCCCATTTCCGGCGGAGTATATGGCTTAGTGTGGATGTGTTGGGTCCTCAAGATCTTAACGATCTCATCCATCAACAGGTTTCGGTATGGAGATCCGTTATCCGTCAACACTTGCTGCGGGAATCCCAACCGAGTGAAAATCTGCACTAGGGCTTCTGCGACATGCTTGGCATCTGCGCATGTTAGCGGTATAGCTTCTGCCCATAAAGTGCATGTATCGACTAAGGTTAGGATGAACCTGTTCCTTCTTTTAGTCCTGTCGAAAGGCCCTAAAATGTCGATCACAACCCGTTCGAATGGTGTACCCAATATTGGCATTTCACCCAAAGAGACTGGGGGTGCCCGTTGCTTGGGTGGCACACGTTGGCACTGGGCACAGGATTTGACATATCTGATAATATCAGTATTTACTCCTGGCCACCAATAATGAGTGGTTATACGTTGGTTTGTGGCGTTCTGTCCCATATGTCCGCTGAAGGGAAGAGAGTGCCCCATTTCTAGGATTTGGCTTCTGTACTGTTTCGGTACTAGGAGCTGGTTGTAACCTTGATCAGGCTTGCCCGTTCTCCGATAAAGTACGCCATCCTCAGAAAAAAATGTCCCCGTGCTGTTTGGGTTCCTTAGCCATGGGCAGTTTCCTAAAGCAGGGTGCCAAAGTAGGGTCCTTGTATTGCGCTTCTTTAAGTTCGAAGGGTAACAAATTAGGCGCAGGCTCCCGTTCCTTCTTGGTTTGCCCTCTTGTAGTTACTGCTGCCACAATCGGCTAATCCGGTTTCCCAATACACACGTATCTCCCGCCAAGTATGACTGGGTAGATGGGATCATCCATAACAGCCGCTTTGATCACACCTCTGACAAAATCAGAGTGGATCTCCACCAATGCGATGGGAAGCGCTGTAGGTGCATCACTCTTACGAACTCCACAAAGTTTGACGGTCTCTCCTGTCTCTTGACCGGGTTTAACCAGGTTCCTGGCAACAATGCAATCATAAGAAAGCCCCGTGTCAAATAAGCAAGAAGTTTGAGAACCGTTCAAAGTAACAGTACCTCGCGTTGAGGGTCTATCCCCAACAGGTTGGGAATCACTGTCAATAATTCCATCTTGCGAGACTGTTAATAAGCTGGAGGTAGAGGCTGCGACACGACTTTGCACTTCTAGAGCTTTAAGAGCCAACTCATGTTGTCGCTCCTTCTCTTTCTCTCTTTCCTCATGCTGCATCCTGCGAATTTCCATTTCCTCATCCATCTTCTTCTGCTGTAAAAGACGGTCTTCCGCTTCTTTCCTCTTTAGTTCTTCTTCTTTCCTCTCCGCATCATATCTCTCAAGTTCGTCCCTGACAAAAGCTTTCGCTTCTTCTCCTTCCAGTCCCTCCTCTCTCGCTTCGTCCCTGAGGAGTTGTCTAAGCTTTGCCCTCTCGGCCATATTAAGTCAGTGACTGAGACTAGTGGAGAAAGAAAATAGGAAAAGGATACTCTGGTTCCTACCACGTACGAGAAAAAAAATGTACCACAAATTCAAAAGATGATATCCTTAACCCTTGGGATACCTCCTCCAAAGTAAAATCTAACTATCGCTGCTATTATCGGCAATAAAGCACTTAATGCAAAACACGACTACGCCAACTAAATGGTAGTTACGATTACTTCTGAAAAATAAGTTGCTACAGTGGAAAAGCAAAATAATTATTGCAAAAATTAAAGAGAAAAATAATCCCTTAATTTTAATCCACTATCAAGTTTACCCCTGAAGACAGTTCGGGTGAGGGAGGCAATTAATCTGGACGAATAGTCCGAAACGCACTCCTTAGCTTTGCTCAAACACCTACCTGCTTCAGAACCCTTGTGAATGTTATACACTCACAAAACTTTACCAGCGTTTAGTATTACAAATCAACAATAACATATATTCCGACAAAATCCACCTGTAACTCAAATGTATATTATTCAAAAAGCTGTGGAAAAAAAAAACTTATCAGTTTGTGTGGTCAGCACGCCCGTAAACAGATCGTTAGTCTAGGGGATAAATTATTTAAAATAAAACTCACAAGACAATCACACTCTTACTCTATTACCGAATAAAGAATCTCAAATACAAAATCCAGATAGACGAGTCCACATTTGTCGTACTCGTCTTCCTATTCTAAGTTCAAAAATCCGTCGGACGAGAACCCATTTGTCGTATCGCCTAGGATTTTGGGTTCAATTCCCGGTAACGAGCAACCATTTGTCGTAGATTTTAGGATAGGAGAATTAAGACTAGGGGTTGGTCCCTTCTGAATAGAGTTGAATAGGTGATTGGCACCGTGAGAATTAGTAAAAAACAATAGAATTTCCACACAGGTGAGATGATAGACTGTGGTATAGAGGCTGTCGCTGAAAACGAAAAGAATTCTTCTCTCTCTCACCTATCCTCTACGACGGTGTGGTGAAGTGGGATGTTATAAATATTTATAGGGGACTTAGTGTACTGACTGAGATCAGCTGTGAAGGTATCTATATCTAATAAGAGTAGTGTATTATAGATAACCTTACTTGCTGCCACATATGTATACCTCAGTCAGAATTATTCTGGAATAGTGTGATGACTACGTTATATGTCTAGGGTATGTGTATGATGAAGTGTAAGTCATAACAACAACAGACAGATAAACAATTTAATTTATTCCACCACACTTGACAACACTGTGACACTCACATACATAAAACACTCTACGAGGATATCTTAAAGGAGTCACTGATAACTTTTCAAATAACAATATGTATTCAGTGCTGTCATGAATGTATATGTGTCCTGATTCAAATACAAAGGGAACCAGGAATCACAATCAATTTTAATTACAAGTTATATGTACAGAATGTATCAATATGAATCTTGTAGTGACATATATTATTAATAGTATCCTATGTGTGTCAGTTGTGTAGTAGTAATCTGAGGTAATACTGGTTTTGTTTTGTTCAAGCTCTGTTGGTATTTGTCATCATGACTTCAATAGTTTGTCTTTGTTGGAACTAGTATTGGAGATGTTCTCAGTTCCTGGCATTAAAACAATTAAATTCCCCTCTTAATTTTATTTTACAGTGTCATTTTAAGATGGGGGTACATAATGTTGAGCTCCATGGCCACACTCTCTTATCTTTCTTGATGACTGCAGTAAAAGATATGGACCAAGGAGTATGCTGTCCACCTCTGGCTTTAGCAAAGCTCTGACCAGGTGCTGTTCAATAACTTTAAGACCACGGTCCCTGAAACAAGAAGGTTGTACCTCCTACTTCAAAACTAATTTACACTCTATTTCTACACTGAGCACAATACATCACAAACATTGAGTTCAGAGCGTTAGGCCAACTGTCAGCTTCATCTGAAATACTTTATACCAGTATTTCCCTCCCTAATGGTTACTACGCCTCTGCAATTCCAGCATTATTTCTTTCTAGTCAATAATCTAGGTGTCAGTGTACTGTTTGGCCATTCCATGCAGTTTTACTTTCCTCCGACACCTTCTGTTCAGGCTGGAGTACCATAGGCTTTACATCATGTTCGCTACTGAACTACACATATATACAGACATAAATTATCAATTTACATTCAATTTTCATTAAAAGATATTGAATATTTCAAGCTTACCACAATTTATGGAAATAATAAACAGTTTCGTTGACTGGCAATGAATATAGCACAACTCCGATCTGCCGATGTCCCAGGCTTTATTTTATAAAAAATATACACTGGTGCTCAACGCACTGCTTCTTAGTAGGTTTATTACAAGATGTGGCAATGAACAGACGCTCTGAATTGAGTATATTCGCAGCTCTACCCAATCAAACCATGTCTACACATCTTTTCAAAAAAAAAATACTCCTTTTCACGTTTCCCCTGACAAGACAAGATAGTATTTATAGCCTGACCAATCGTGTTTAGTCTTACATTTGTGGCGCTCCAATCAAATAGGAGTTAACATGGTAGGCTATTTCTGTAACGTAATGTTTTTTCAAACACGTTATAAAAAAATTTTATGAGCAGAAATGATTTCATGCTGTCAGGCACCCCTACTATTTTATTTTGGTTATAATTTGGTAATTCCTAGACTATTTGCGTAACGTTTTACATATTCTTTGTCAGCAAACCCTAAGGAACCCAAATATACAAATTTAAAAGAGCTAAATGGCTGCGTTCAAAACATGTGTTTTCCAAAGATAGTCGTATATTTGTTTTTTTATTTTTTATGTTAGAACCGCCACCTGTCCTGCTGTACTGTCAGACTAATGTCAGGATTTCGGACATAAAACAGTAGAATGTCAGGTTTTCCCAATAAGCGTTTTTCAGGGTTTAAAACCTAACTCTGGTATGGGTATTGGCTTTTTATCACTGTCGATCTGAAAAAAAGTATTGCTAGTGGCCTTACACGCGTGATGGCAGCAATTGTGTATCGCGCGACGCGTGTTTAGTATTGCATGCTTCCTGCCTTCATTCGCCCCTCTCTCTCTCCTGCTTTATCTGTCTTTTAGTTACGCCGTGTATGGAATGAATGAAATATTAAATCTAGGTCATTGATCAGCTTGCGTATCTCAAGGTTTTTCCAAGAAATACAGTACACGTTTCATTGAAGAAAGCGGGTAATAATACAGTAGGCTTTTACTATCAACGTGAAAGCGTTACAATTTGCAGACGAAGGAGAACACAAGGGGGATTTTGCGTACAGTCATTGTGACAGCACTGTTCTTTACCATTCCTCTTTCCTTTTATTAAATTTATTTGTTAGGCTTTACATTTACCTTTTAATTTATATATGTGGATTAGAATAATTCACGACATCTCCCCTCTTAAAACAGACATTATATGTCAGTCCTTTATTCTATATACACATAGAGAAATTTATTATTATTTCTGGGGTTTACGGTGATTCTCATCACACGGATGGCGGCTTAAAAAATCCGCTCCCAAATTTGTTTTTCCAGATATATACTCAATGCTAAAATTATATGGAGCCAAAAGTAAGGACCATCGGAGTAACCTAGAGTTCTCATGCCTAGCCTGTGCTAGAAACGATAAAGGTTTGTGATCCGTTTGCAACTTAAATGCCTTCCCATACAGATAAATATTGAATTTCTTTATTGCCCATATTACTGCAAGACATTCTTTTTCGCTAGTTGAGTAGTTGATTTCAGCTTTATTCAACTTTCTGCTAGCATATGCCACTGGGCTTAATTCCCCATCCAATGCATCTGATTTCTGTAGTAGAGTTGCACCTAACCCAATATTACTGGCATCCGTCCTTACTATGAATTCTTGACTTAAGTCAGGTAATTTCAAAATAGGTTTACTTGTGAGCTTTTCCTTCAATTCTTGGTAAGCCATTTCACATTGTGGTGTCCATGTAATGCGATCTGGATGTCCTTTACGTGTCAAATCAGTTAACGGTGCACATATGGAATTAAAGTTTTTGATATACTTCTGGTAGAAACCACATAATGAGACAAAGGATCTCACGTCCTTCTTGGTTTGTGGTCTCGGGGCTTTCTGTAGTTTCTCTAAATTCTTTGGGTCAGGGGGTCATGTTTCCCTGATAAACTGTGTGTCCCAAAAATTCCAATTCTTTACATCCAACGCAACATTTGGTTGGTCGGGCTGTTAAATTTGCTTCCCTAAGTCGATTAAACAGCATATTCAGAGAGTCAATGTGTTCCTCAAATGTTTCTGTTGCTATAAGGATATCATCCATGAAATTTGTTATATATGGATTATTCAGAGGGTCCAATAATTTTCTCATCATTCTAGAGAAGACACTAGGCGCATTCTTCAATCCAAATGGCAATCTATTAAACTCATAGTGTCCTTCTGAGGTACTAAAAGCTAGGTATGGTCTAACCTCAGGCTTTACTGGAATCTGATAGTATCCTTTACTCAGATCCACTTTTGAGAAATATTTAGCTTTATTTAGCCTGGCAAACAATTGATTTGTATCCGGCAGTGGATCCACCTGTCCTTCTGTAATAGCATTCAGTCTCCTGTAATCTATACAGAGTCTATGTTCTCCAGAGGGCTTCCTTAAGAGTACAACACCGGAACTATACGAAGATTCACTGTGGGAAATAATTCCTTCCTTCAACAGATAGTCTATCTCTTCCTTCAAAGCTTTCTCCTTAGCAAACGGAATCGAATATGGTTTCATACAGACAGGTGTGGGGTCTATCAGTTTCATATCATATTCCAATAGGTTTGTATGCCCTGGTCGGTCTGTTAACACCTCTGCATGATTATTTAGAACCTGTTGCACTCTCTCTTTCGGAGTTTTCGTTAAATGTGTACTGATTTTCACCTGTGCTGCTGTCTCACAGGGGTGTAATGGATATTCAAATGATGAAAGTGGTTCCTTTTTCATCTCCATGGCGATGGACAAGGTCAACAAGTGTGTCTCTTCCTGATGTTCTCTTTCCAAATATTTCTTCAGGAGATTCACATGATAGATTTTTTCTTTCCCCTTCTTATCTATCTTATAATTTGTTCTAGACACCTTCTCTAGAACTGTATATGGACCCTGCCATCCAATTTGTAACTTATTCTGACTCCCGGGGAGAAGAAGCAGTACCTTCTCTCCCACAGCCAAATTTCTGTCTTTCGCCTTCCTGTTATAATAGGCAGCATGTTTCTTCCTGGCTTGTTTCAAATTTTCATTGGCAAGTTTCCAGCCAGTTTTTAAACGAGTGGTCAGCTCATTTACATATTGGTATGAAGATGTAATGTTTTCCTCTGCCTTTTCATCAGTCCACGTTCTTAACAAAGCTACATGTGGACCTTTAATTGTGTGGACCTATTTGTCCATGCACCGGTATGGTCTCTTCCACTCGAAGCTCTATAGTGATGATTTTTCCTCCCAGAATTATCATTCACAAAACGACCGCTACCAATTCTTTTCCTGGGGCTTTCTCCCCACTTAAAATTCTTGATGAGAGATTTCCTCTCTACATCTCCTTCCTCCAGTTTGTTTAAGTCCGATTGAGGGATTTTCGGCTTATCCTGGGGTAAGACATCTTTTTGCACTCTCCGCATAGTGGCCATTGTAAAACAGTTAAGTGAAGCTTGTCCGTGGAAAGGGGCTTCCCATTCCATTTGGTCCACTTTATCAAATCTATTTTTCTTTTTATTATCAGGCCTACTTTTGCCCCGTGGCGTGTCCAGGTCCTGATCAATGTTCCCACTTGTGGGTGTTCCCTCATGTGCTATGCTACACCTTTCTACAAAATTCTCAATGTCCCATCTTGCTTTGGGCCAATAATAATTGTGAGCCACCTTTTGGATGATGGTACCTATTTTCTCATGGTCCCCATCTGGTTTCACATGTAGGCTCCTTATTAAGTCTGTCCTATATCTTTTAGGAAGTACCAGCTGTCCCTGACCTTTGGATCTATCTCCAGTCTTCCTATACATCAACTTGTTTTTCATGTAAAAATCTCCCTTGCCTGGAGTTGTATGACAAGTTGACAATTTTCTGAAACAAGGCTTGAGTGTTCTATCCCCAGCCTGTGCCTTCCTCATCTCTTCTGGAGTGGTATCTAACATAATATCCTCCTCCTGTCTTGAGGTCGACCTGACCTGAAGGGTTGCCATATACACAGGTTTCCTTCTGCAACGGTCAGTGTCATGATTGTCCATCTGACAATTTTTACACCACCTTTTTCCTTGGTTGAAAGATTTTCTTTCATCATATTTCCTTTCATCGAATTGTGGGAATTTATTTTTATTTTCATACCGTGGCCTATCAAACTGGTGCTTACCTTTGTTTTGATCCCTAGGATCAAATTTATTAAAGTTCTGTGGTGCCCTAAAGTTATCCACTTGTTTCTTTTTATTACCTGTTACCTCTGCTTGAGCTGCTTGATACCTTTCAGCAACATTTAGCAACTCACCCAGCCTCTCTGCACCTTGTTCCATGAGAAACTTTCTCAGGTCTGGAGCCATGGACTCTCTTAATTGCTCTATAAGGACCATTTCCTTAAGATCTTGGGTTTTCCCCAGAGAAGTCCATTTCTCCAAGTATGTCTCTATCCGTGCAGAGAACTGGTGATAGGTTTCACCTGACAGTAGTTTAGCATTCCTAAATTTTTTCCTATAAAATTCTGCATTCTTTTCATATCTTAACAAAAGAGCCTGCTTTAGCATGTCATAATTTTCCTGATCACTTCTGCTCATTTTTGCAAAAACTTCATAAGCTGCCCCACGAAGTCCCTGAGATAACTTTAAGCTCCACCTTTCTCTCTCTAACCCATATGTGGTAGCTAATAGTTCATACCTATTTAGATAGCTCTCTATATCATCGTCTTTCTCAACAAAATGATCTAAATGAAAATTCATAGCTGAGGTTGAGGCTCCTTGGCTAGCAGTGGCATCAGAGGCAAAGGGACTGGCACCATTTTCAGGAGCATGGCCCTGAAACTCAAACTTCCTTAGTCGTAACTCATGTTCCCTTTGTAATCTCTTCTCCTCCTTTTCTGCTTCCCTTTCTGCAGCTAATTTCTTCTCTTCTCTTTCTGCAGCCTGTCTTCTTTCCTCGGCTTCCAATGCTTTAGCCTCTTTGTCAGCCTCAATCTGCAACCTCTTAATCTCTTTTTCAGCCTCTAACTTTCTTTCGGCCTCTTTTTCTAATCTTCTTTCTTCCCGTTCAATATATTTGTCACATTCAGCAGTGACATAAGAAATCATAATTTGCCCGTCCATTCCTAACTCTTTCGCAGTCTGTACAGCAGCAGATCGAAATTTTGCCAGGTCGGCCATTGTCTAACAGATAAATGTCTAAAATATGTAACTAAACAATTTTATCTATGATTAACTAACTTAGGACAACACAGGCACTGTGAGCTCAACCTTATTTATTTTCACCCAAGGATACCTTTTAATTCTTATTATTCCCTGAAGTGAATTACCCCAATATTTTTAATAGGGAAAGATTCAAAATCCCGAGAGCGAGACCCCAATATATGTGGTGAAGTGGGATGTTATAAATATTTATAGGGGACTTAGTGTACTGACTGAGATCAGCTGTGAAGGTATCTATATCTAATAAGAGTAGTGTATTATAGATAACCTTACTTGCTGCCACATATGTATACCTCAGTCAGAATTATTCTGGAATAGTGTGATGACTACGTTATATGTCTAGGGTATGTGTATGATGAAGTGTAAGTCATAACAACAACAGACAGATAAACAATTTAATTTATTCCACCACACTTGACAACACTGTGACACTCACATACATAAAACACTCTACGAGGATATCTTAAAGGAGTCACTGATAACTTTTCAAATAACAATATGTATTCAGTGCTGTCATGAATGTATATGTGTCCTGATTCAAATACAAAGGGAACCAGGAATCACAATCAATTTTAATTACAAGTTATATGTACAGAATGTATCAATATGAATCTTGTAGTGACATATATTATTAATAGTATCCTATGTGTGTCAGTTGTGTAGTAGTAATCTGAGGTAATACTGGTTTTGTTTTGTTCAAGCTCTGTTGGTATTTGTCATCATGACTTCAATAGTTTGTCTTTGTTGGAACTAGTATTGGAGATGTTCTCAGTTCCTGGCATTAAAACAATTAAATTCCCCTCTTAATTTTATTTTACAGTGTCATTTTAAGATGGGGGTACATAATGTTGAGCTCCATGGCCACACTCTCTTATCTTTCTTGATGACTGCAGTAAAAGACTCCTCTGCTCGATTACTTTAATGAGTTCTGGAGCCACCCCACTGGTTGCTATATGGACCAAGGAGTATGCTGTCCACCTCTGGCTTTAGCAAAGCTCTGACCAGGTGCTGTTCAATAACTTTAAGACCACGGTCCCTGAAACAAGAAGGTTGTACCTCCTACTTCAAAACTAATTTACACTCTATTTCTACACTGAGCACAATACATCACAAACATTGAGTTCAGAGCGTTAGGCCAACTGTCAGCTTCATCTGAAATACTTTATACCAGTATTTCCCTCCCTAATGGTTACTACGCCTCTGCAATTCCAGCATTATTTCTTTCTAGTCAATAATCTAGGTGTCAGTGTACTGTTTGGCCATTCCATGCAGTTTTACTTTCCTCCGACACCTTCTGTTCAGGCTGGAGTACCATAGGCTTTACATCATGTTCGCTACTGAACTACACATATATACAGACATAAATTATCAATTTACATTCAATTTTCATTAAAAGATATTGAATATTTCAAGCTTACCACAATTTATGGAAATAATAAACAGTTTCGTTGACTGGCAATGAATATAGCACAACTCCGATCTGCCGATGTCCCAGGCTTTATTTTATAAAAAATATACACTGGTGCTCAACGCACTGCTTCTTAGTAGGTTTATTACAAGATGTGGCAATGAACAGACGCTCTGAATTGAGTATATTCGCAGCTCTACCCAATCAAACCATGTCTACACATCTTTTCAAAAAAAATACTCCTTTTCACGTTTCCCCTGACAACACAAGATAGTATTTATAGCCTGACCAATCGTGTTTAGTCTTACATTTGTGGCGCTCCAATCAAATAGGAGTTAACATGGTAGGCTATTTCTGTAACGTAATGTTTTTTCAAACACGTTATAAAAAAATTTTATGAGCAGAAATGATTTCATGCTGTCAGGCACCCCTATTATTTTATTTTGGTTATAATTTGGTAATTCCTAGACTATTTGCGTAACGTTTTACATATTCTTTGTCAGCAAACCCTAAGGAACCCAAATATACAAATTTAAAAGAGCTAAGTGGCTGCGTTCAAAACATGTGTTTTCCAAAGATAGTCGTATATTTGTTTTTTTATTTTTTATGTTAGAACCGCCACCTGTCCTGCTGTACTGTCAGACTAATGTCAGGATTTCGGACATAAAACAATAGAATGTCAGGTTTTCCCAATAAGCGTTTTTCAGGGTTTAAAACCTAACTCTGGTATGGGTATTGGCTTTTTATCACTGTCGATCTGAAAAAAAGTATTGCTAGTGGCCTCACACGCGTGATGGCAGCAATTGTGTATCGCGCGACGCGTGTTTAGTATTGCATGCTTCCTGCCTTCATTCGCCCCTCTCTCTCTCCTGCTTTATCTGTCTTTTAGTTACGCCGTGTATGGAATGAATGAAATATTAAATCTAGGTCATTGATCAGCTTGCGTATCTCAAGGTTTTTCCAAGAAATACAGTACACGTTTCATTGAAGAAAGCGGATAATAATACAGTAGGCTTTTACTATCAACGTGAAAGCGTTACAATTTGCAGACGAAGGAGAACACAAGGGGGATTTTGCGTACAGTCATTGTGACAGCACTGTTCTTTACCATTCCTCTTTCCTTTTATTAAATTTATTTGTTAGGCTTTACATTTACCTTTTAATTTATATATGTGGATTAGAATAATTCACGACAGACGGCTTTTTACAGAGTCTGACAGTCTAAACCACATATATATTACATATAATTTTATCTACTCACGGGCACGCACATACACGTGACGACAGTTAAACACAGACTTGGAAAATCTATAACGATGATTATACAGATAATTGAGATCGAGCTGACCAACGCACTGATGTTTTTCTTTTGTTCCAGAGAAATTTTTAATTATCATATCAAAATTTCTCACAACACCAAAAATACCTAAAGGAAGCATACAAATAGACATAAAAGAATCAATGACTTTCTACCAGGATGATAGCCCCGTGATGATATTAACTCTAGGTTTAGCCCACAGCCCCGTTATGAGACAGATGATGGCCCAAAGAGTCACAAATACATATGGTTAGGGTCTAATATTGTCCCCCTTAGAAGGTATAGACTGACTTTGACAGCAGTGTCTATTCTAAAGGAACAATTAATACAACAAGCGAGTGCATTAAATAACGAACATCCTTCCGTCACTTTCACTCGGTTCATTCATCAGGGATCCCTGGCACACGTTCTTACCTATCAAAAACTTGATGTAGTTCACCGTCTGGCGCAACCGTAGGACACTTCTCTACAGCGAATCTGTATTCTTTGGATAAAGCGAATCCCAGCTCTACAATTACAGGTTTATTCCACTTTTTTTTCGGGGAGCGTTCACTTCACCAGTTAAATTTTAGATTTACTGTTAATGTCACTTGAATCAGGTTTGATAAGCAAGTTTAAACGGGCACACAGAGTTCAGAAACACGAGGATTCCCTTAATTTGGAAAGAATGACCAGTGGACAACTTCTTTCAACAGATAGCCTGGTTTCACAATACACTCTTCGACAAAAAAATATGTCGGGAAAAATGTTAATGTTATTGATTGTAATTATTCTCGCCGCCAGTCAGCAATTTTTCATTAGAGTTTATGAAAGAATTTAAGATCTGGCGCAAAGGCCCGTATTGATCATTACAGTCTTTGAAACCCGTTTGTGGGATATAGTATTTCTGTCTAACTCTGTCGGCCTATGCACTGTCCGACCAGTGTTACTTGAGAAACCCACGTGGTTCAAAAATAAGGACTGTCTATTTCTTCACAAATATGGAACTCTTATTAAATGCTGGTAAAGTTCGGGTCACCCAAGTATTTCACTGTATAAAAGGAAAAGCACATATAAATCATTTACATATTATGTACTCAATATAATTTACATTTAAAACAGCAAGCCTACAGCTTGACTTATTATTTAAACTTCCGGTGAAATAAGTTATATAAAATCGATCATCAGGAATTAGGAATATGGTGCGTATTCCGTCACTACTCACTGATGTCGCGTCTTAGCATTTATAAGTTTGTTATTAAAACAGTTTCGACTGAGTATTAGCCGTTAAACTAAATTCCTTATAGCTACTAGTTTTAGTAAGCTAAAGATATAATTTATTATGTATTTCCACTGTATGCGTCACTAGAAAAATAATACAAACTATAAATTAAGCACTCTGGACACAGAACTAGTTTAGAATGAAATAGGCGATTAAACACTAATCACTTCACAAAATACTAGATAATAATATATTTACCTCAAACACAGCACTACAGGATATCGCACAATTAAGAATTATACGCTTATATTTATGGAAGTCTAGAAGTTCGACAAATTGTCGCAACAAACTAAGAAACTTCGCTTATACAGCTCTACTCTTCGCGAACCACCTGTCTACTCCGATTTATTGAGAAAGAATGAAAATAAAGTTTCAAACTAGGTTAATATTTTAAAATCAGACAAAGGATGAACTATTTCCCCCGCCCCGATCTCTCCCCCTTCTCATAACACCTTACGTTTAACATTACCATTACTAGACGTCTTACATAACTGACACTTCTGCATTTCCGCCCTTCGCGCTGACCCGGCCAACCGTGGGTGTCTTTTCAGGTGGAATTCCCAGACACATGTCTGAACTGCGCCGTGGAGCATGGGTGTCAGATGCGGGAACCCCGACACTCAGTCTGCTCTAGCGAGCAATGTCTGCCGCGATTCACGCCTCTGGCGGGATTAGAGCGATTTTCACACTGCCCAGCGACTCAGCCTGGGAAAACGCCTTTGACAGGTGAAATTTGCAGACGATAAGTCGGCCCTATTTCTAAGTATGAAGCACATTCACAGTTTCGTCCTCTGACATCTACGTAATAGAATTACGTATCCCAGTATGAGAAAAACACAAGGTAAAGTTTGAGAATACTGAAGAAAATATTTTTCGCAAACGAGTGATGCGAAAAATACAGGAAAAAACAAGTAAGGAAAGATAATAAAATAAAGGATGCGGGTGAGAGAATAGGAAGAAGATGTAGGCAATTTAATGATATAAAGACCTACGTGACAAGGGTATACATGGAGAAGACAACTGGAGGCATACGTGAAGGGGATGAAGAAGATATGAAAAAACCATGAGCTGATGGCACAGGACAGGAAGACTTGTCATAAAGCATATGTTCCTTAGTGAGTCGAATGATGATGATGATGATGATTACGTAACTAATTTACATTCGATTACGTTGTTACTTTTCAGAAGTGGAAAAAAAAATAGGAAAAAAGGGGTGGGTGTTAGAGTTTTGTGACGTCATATTGGGGAGGGGAGTCTGAGTTTTTATGACGAAATGTGACGTTGGGAGTTAAAAATTGTAAACATTGCGTGACGTTATGGCGGGGGTGGGGGGGGGGGGGGAGGGTGGGACGACGACCCCATTTCTGTGTGTTGCGTCATGCACCTTCTTGACAGAGTACCTTCATCTGTCTTGGATGGCTGAGTATTGTTATCCTTAGTTGACCAGTCTAGGTTGCTTACTGAAGTTTTAAAATTTCTGTCAGATGAACACAGCTCTATGGCCAAAACCCTCCTTAATCGCCTGTTATGAAATGCATGGCAGGTCACAGTGTTACTATTTATTGCGCCCCTTTTTGGTTCTGGTAACACACGGGTATCGCAGTATCACAAGCGATATTTATATCTCTTTCACTCTCTTCGTGTTTTTATCTTCTATGAAGAGTTTGTTACAGCTCCTTATTTATTGTTGTCATCCTCTCTCTCTCTCTCTCTCTCTCTCTCTCTCTCTCTCTCTCTCTCTCTCTCTCTCTCTCTCTCTCTCTCTCTCTCTCTCTCTCTCCGTTTATTTTCGAGACATAATCTCCAGTTCTCGGAAAATCGATTTAACGGACATTTTCGACAATCACGCCAGCTTCCGTAACTTTATTACACTAAAATTAACTATGTTTTTCATTCTCTTTCGCTGACGTCTTCGGAATGTGATTCGTATTTTTTGAAGATCATCAATATTGTCTGCGTGATATAAATGTCGAGGAAATAAAGCAATTTAAGACAAATGATTGAACAAAAAATTAGAATGGGTCAACAAAAGATAAATCTAGCGGACACGAGATGAAAAATCAAGGAAACTAAATGTATTTATGCGTTTGTTAGAAGCAACAGCGTCCGATTGGCAGAGTGGTTAGAGCGCTGGTCTCTCGCAGCAAAGGTGCGCGGTTCGATTCACTGTATAGACACGCTCCAGTTTATCGAGCTTTAAATGGGTACCTAACTCTTGAGTTAGGGAAGGCAAACGTAGCGAGGTAGAGAATTGGTCACCACTGCCTCTCGACCTAATATAGTGAAGTCTCTAACACTTGGCTCCCTTACGGCAGTATTTGTTATGGGACTACATTTACCTTATTGTTTATTAGAAAAAGAGTAAGGAGAAATAAGATACATTAAAAGTAGCAATACAAGAAACGTTCAATCACCGCAACGATCAGGATGTTACACTTAGTCAATCAAGCAATCAGTTAATCAATCAATCAATCAATCAATCAATACCCTTTAGCTCCCCAAGGAACATAACCCGTCAACAAACACTTGACAAGTCCTCCTGTCACGCGCCATCAGCTCGTTCTTTCCATGTCATCATCGTATTTTACTTCTGCCTCTAGTTTCTATTTTCCGTGTGTTTGTTGGTCTACCTCTGTCTCTCTTTCCCTGGGGATTCCTGGACAAGGACTGCCTTGTAATGCTATAAACAGGTTTTCTCAGCGCGTGTCCTATCCATCGCCAGCGTCTTCTTCTCGTCTCTTGTTCCACTTTCTCTTGTCTGATTCTTGTCATCAAGTTCCAGATACAAAATTCTTCTTCTACAGATTCTTCTTTATCATTGATTAGCGCATACCACTGGATGCTGTTTATTTTTATTTCTTGTTTGGCTGTTTTAAATGTTGCGGTTATAATTCAGGGTCCCATTGCTTCCCATTCTATAAGTGCTTTATGTGTGTGGCCGTTGGCATATACTCTAAATGATTAATGATGATTGTGTATAGTGGTATTCGTCTCACTGCCCCAATCAGTAGGCAGCTTTTTATTGATGATGTTAAATTGCTTCTTATTAACTTGGACAATACAACAGTATGAATACAGATGGTTGATGGTTTAACACCTGAGGTGAATATACTTTACGCCAACAGCAGTGAACAGTAATGCGACTTTATTTACATGAAGATCAAAAGATTTGAAAATAGTGATGTGCCCAACCTTCCATCTGAGGCTGGTAAACTTTATACAGCAATTCCATAGGCAATTACTAAACATCGTATTATTCAATGTTCCATATGTTCTCTATTCACCGTCACTGTTTCTGTATTGAATAGTGCCTCAAGATGGTTATAAGTAGTCAAGATGGTTATAACTTGAGAACCACTGTTGTCATGAAGTTCCTTGTCGTAACATTTTATCTCAGTACTCACTGTTACTAAATCTGTTCTGCTCTATCTCTGCTGTACTGTTATCTTCTTTGAAATTGTATGTGTCTTAGTGAGAGTTACTTGGTGTATCTTTAGAAAGACTGGTCTACTACCAGGGATGACTATTTCTACCAAGGTCTCATTATTTTAACAGTTTATCTTGTTGGCGAGACTTAACAAACCTGGTCTGGCATTCTTGAAAACATAACTGTGCAATCTTGAAAAGTGGAACACTGTCCCTTTTGACCACAATATAAAATAATGTACTATCATCTAAAAAAGGCTAGACAAATAGTTTTAAACATTCTGCCATCACAGAGGCAACAAACTCGTTGGCATATTTTCCGTTTTGCCCCTTCTAATATCACTTGCCACTTCAAACTTTAACACAAGCAACGTGCTTTCTAACGCTACTCGCGTTCAGACCTCACTGAATAAAATTTGTACCAAGATTTTCCACGATAACTTTACCCGAACTTTCTAGCACAAAATAGTTCACTCGAAATATGAACTTCCCGTGCGTGCAATTTACTACGCGTGGTTGAGCTCACTTAAAATTTCTAAAAATCCGAATCTGTCAGTACTTTATCCCTCAAGGGGCAAAAAAGACTAATGTTAATGGATAGTCGCCCTTTGATAATAAGTCTATAGGTCATGGATTTTTCGGCCCTTAAGTTAACTTCAATAATCTGTTCATTTCCCCTATGCAAATTTATGAAACCAGATTTCCGGACACAGGCACAATGTTGACCTCTATTTTGAAATATCGCCCTAAGCTACAAGTATTATAAGTCGTAGCTTATCTCCCTTTTAGTTACATACAACAGTCTGCCACTTGGCGTTATGCAAATTTCTAAAACCGGAATTCTGACACATACTTCCTATTACATGTGCTTCCCCAGACAGCATAAGAACCACCCCTTCATGTTGGTGGGCACTTTCTTCCTCATGTCCTGAGGACAGTATAATTTCTCATGTGACCAGTTTTTCCTCTATATGCCATTCCTCCTTGTCTGGCAGAGACCCAGGAAATCAATCCTATAATTCCACAATTCTGCTACTACTTGTGTAGTTTTCCGTTGTTCGTTTAGAGTGCGAACGTTCCAGCTGCCAATACTGGAGATTTTCCCTGACGAAAAAAGGTTAGCCGACAACCCAGACTCATATTACACTAAGACATATGTGGAAAACCTACGTGGGTAGAAGACGGCACACACACACAAAAAATAAACAAATAAACAAAACAAGTACAGACGGAGATAGAAAAAAAGGCGGAAGTATGAAGAATATTAAGCCGTGTAGTTCCCTGGAGTATCTGAGGGGGACAAATACATAATAGGTCTACTGTTCCCTCATGCATGTCGTAAAAGGCAACTAATGTGAGTTTGGGCACTGGGCTGACAACTTGGGCATGTAAAATAAATAGATGGCAGACTTAAAAACAATGGCTCCAGAGCGCTTGGAACAGAGACTATTGTTTCTCCTGTATCATCAGCTCGTGATTTCAGTAATCAAGTACGGGCTAGGAATACTCACGCTGTCAGTGTCACAATGTGAACGACTGGAACGCATTCAAAATGAAGAGATGCGACTAGTTTTGGGTTGTACGAGTGATACCCCCATCGTGACAATGAGATACATGCTCGGATTGCTGTCGATTAGATCCAGATATGCGATGGCCCAGGCAAAAGCATATATGCGGGTAACCACCGACAAAAGACACACTCTGCATGAGAATGTAGCTGACATTAAATGAGCAAGAATAAAGAGGGGTATGTCATGGAGATGGCAGAGGCTACGATTGGTCAGGTGACAAGGGTTGAGAATGTATCCAAAGGAGAAGAATGGAGTAAGTCAGGGGAGAACTGGATAAACTACCAGCAGATCATCATTAGCCTTGGCAGAGAGTGCAGATCTTGGGGCAATGGAAAAGCAGAGCTGGAGATTAAGCAGGTGATAAGTGATCATGCTGGAGATGATGACGCCATTGTGTACACTGATGGGTCTGTAGTGTGTGGTGAGAAATCAGGATGAGGTTTTTCTGCGAGAATGAAGGGCAGGCTTGTCGCTGAACAGAGTGGAGCCTACATGACAACAACCCACAGCATGAGAATGGAGGTAGAGGCAGTTACTGCAGCACTGAAGTGGCTGTCTGAAACTCCATCAACCAGGGCAGTTATAATGTCAGACTCTCAAGCCATGCTTCGAAAAGTTCGGAGCGGATGGCTGCATCATGAATAAAAAAAACATCAATAGAATCCTTAAGTCTTGAAGAACTGGTGTGGATCTACTGCCCTGGTCATGCAGTGGTACGTGGCAATGAGAGAGCTGACAATGACCTCGAGAGCACCCATAGTGGGGACACTGGACATGGATAAGGGAGAGATACTAAGGGCTATTAATGATCGCCTTCTGGATAATGACACTGCAATGGATGAATCAACAAGGCTGAGGCTGTTGGAGTTTGGCATCAAACATGGGACTAGCAGAAATGGACGTGAGAGAGGATGCATCCGTCGTATGTACAACCAGCGTGCTACAGGTACAATTAGCATTCATACTCTTCGACATTTGCTGAAGGAGACTGAGCACCTATGGGTTTGCCCGGAGTGCAGTGAGGTCGATTCTGATTAAAAATAATAATAACCTGCAGAAGCCAGCGCTGCAAGAGTTTGTGCTTTGGTGTAAGCTTCCTCAATACGGACGTTCCGCAGTCGTGTAGGGAGTGAAAAAAATGAAATGATAATGGTGATGGTGATGATGATAAATGGATGCAGGAGAAAATTAAGGGGAGGAGCTGCTATGAGATGCTATTATGTTATTAATCATAGAATTTCCATAAAAATGCACAGACGTAACCTACATCAATCATAGATACGCATAATGAAGAATATGATGGTATTTCATCATTGGTTGCCATGGAAACGGCATCCATATGGGATTACATTGTTGTTTCAATTTGCTAAGGCTTCTTTATTTATTTATTTATCAATACCAAATCTAAACAAAAAGTTTGTCATTGTATTTTACAACTGTCGTCGGATTGGATATTTGATAACTTAAGTAAATACTGAGATATAAAAATTAAAAGTCTGTACGTATGACGAAATCAGTCGTGCTTTTTTATAAATCTCATTCACTACGGCATTATCTCTTCATTTCTTGATTTTTCTTATTCATCATCCTATTATTTGGCCTATTTTACGCCCTAGATTCTTTCTGTGACCACTCCCAGACTGTTTACGTTACGCCAGGACTCGTGATAATACCACGTTTATTGAACCGGTCATCGGTAACACGTTTATCTCTTGAAATCGCCTAGCCAACATTTGATAATAGACGATCCTCGTTGGACAACCATATTGTTTGTCTGAGCGGCCGGCGACCCTTTGTTTGACTGTCTGAAGAAGGCACGAAATCACAGGTGATATGAGATAATAGCTTTTTGACGATGCTGTGGGGATGCATGCTGTCGCAGTAATTAATCCTTAAAGATGCTTACTATCTTCTTACATCATAATTGACACATCCATTCCTGAGTAAACCAATCAACACCGAAATTTAGTCCCAAACTGAACACCGTATTACGGAAATGTCATGAAACACAAACATTATATGAAATCCAAATATCCAAGGTAATAATTCGTAATTCCTCAGGGTTTACTCCCGAAGCCAATTCCATAAATGGATATTCCCGCAAGGCAGCGGTGGTTTGAATTCAGAGTTCCTTCTCTTAGATAAGCTACCAACCAAGGATCACGAGCCCTATCTTCCCGAAGCTGCTGGTTTTAAGGCGCCAGTCACTCGCCTTTGCCCCTTCTCCCGTCAGTGGAAACAGTTCCGCCGGGCTCAAATTGAGCCACACGTGAAGGCCGGGAGCTGGACTTGGTTGTCAGAGGCTGTTTGAGGCGCGTGCCATAGAAGTATTTTATCTGCAGTGAGAGCTTATCCTCACTACAACTCCCGGCAATAACAACCTTTGGAACACCTGAGGATAAATCCGGAGTCGGAGTCCCTAAGGCAGTCTAATGTCGATTCGACATTATTCTGGCAACTCCTGCGACATGGCTGGTACCAAACTATATCGGCTACTGCCGTTCCTTTGGACCTACCGGCTGTGTGGAGAGGGGGAACATGCTGCATGGGCAACAGCTTGATCTCCATATAACTGTGCCCAAGCTCGCGCCCTGGAGAGGACACTCCAGCTTCACCCTATAGGTGTCGGCAAAACACGGGAAGTAGCAGTTACCGGTTATAAGCATTTTGCCCAATTGGCGTAGGGCATGGCGCCAGGGGCTACTTCCGACAGTGGGAGAGGTTCTAGGATCTCACTGGACAGCTACCGCCCGCTTCAAGCTGGGCAGCCCCCAGTCAATAAGGTGTTGTCCCGCCACTGTCTGCTTTCCCCATTGGGTGCATGGGGATTAGGGTCAAACCCGAACTGTGGACAGAAAATTTTGCACCAAGCAATTATCGAAAAAATAGAAATAAGCAAACTCTCAGATTGGGATGCTGGAACGTCCGGACTATGTTGACTGGACTATCCGAAAACCTACAGGATGTAAACGATGTAAGGAAGACAGCCATAATTAATGATGAGCTTAAACGACTTCAGGTGGATATAGCTGCACTTCAAGAAACGCGCCTGGCGGGCTCTGGAACGGTGAGCGAGAAGGACTACACATTTTATTGGCAAGGGAAAGATCTTAATAAAGCTAGAGAACACGGAGTAGGTTTTGCGGTCAAAAAATCGATAACTAAAATGGTTGAACCAGGCGAGAATGGATCAGAACGCCTGTTAACGCTTCGCCTGCAAACTAGCACAGGTCCCATCACCCTTGTCAGTGTGTATGCTCCTACTCTGTACTCTGCCTCAGAAGCAAAAGATGAGTTCTACGAGAATCTAACAGCAGTTATCAAAAGCATACCTAGGCAAGAACAGCTTGTTCTCCTTGGTGACTTTAACGCTAGAGTGGGTGCCGATAATGTTTCATGGCCTTCATGTCTGGGCAGGTTTGGTATTGGCAAGATGAATGAAAATGGACAACGGCTCTTAGAGCTGTGCATCCACCATGACCTCTGCGTGACCAACACCTACTTTCAGACAAAACCCCAGCATAAGGTGTCATGGAGACACCCACGATCCAAGCACTGGCACCAACTTGACCTGATTCTCGTCAGAAGGCCACTCCTCAGGTCTGTGCTCTCCACGCGCTCGTACCATAGTGCAGACTGTGATACAGATCACTCCTTGGTTTGCTGCAAAATCAGAGCACAACCAAGAAAACTCTATCGTGTCAGACATGAAGGGAAACCATGCATTGATACCAGCAAGATGTCAGACCCTTTCATGATCGCTCAATTCACTGCGACCTTCGAGAAAGTGCTCAGTAGCCCTCAGCATGGTGATACTATTACAGAGAACTGGGAGCATCTACGGAACACCATTCAAAGTACTGCACTTGCCACCTTTGGTAAGAAAACATCAAAGTCAAATGACTGGTTTGATGCTTCATCAGATGTGATGGCACCTGTCATTGAAGCTAAGCGCAGTGCTATGAATGAATACAAACGTTCACCGAGTGCCAGAACCCTACAGATCCTGAGGGCTACGAGAAGCAAAGTTCAACAAACTGCTCGACGCTGTGCAAATGACTACTGGCTCCAGCTCAGTGAGAGCATCCAGATCGCAGCGCAAACAGGCAATATTAGACAAATGTATGACGGTATAAAGAAAGCACTTGGCCCCCATAAAAGTAAGACGGCTGTTACCAGTAATTTTAATGGAAGGGGACGTGATCTGGAAAATATTAGGTGAGCAGATTAGATTATGGGTTGTCGTTGCTTGAAGACGTGATTGTCTTTAATGTTAGGTTAAATTGTAATAGTAGAAGTAAGGTTACAAAGCGTGTGAACGCTAGTCAGTTCAATTGTGGAGGTTTGTTCACTCCGAACTGTTTTGAGATACGGGTGTTTAGCTATTTGTGGCTAGCCCGTGCAAGTAGTGAGACTGAACGGTGTTTTTTAACAGCCGGGTCTCGTAGCTGTTTTAGGGGGAGGATGTGTATTCCCGTGGGCAGTGAGTTTTGGGCATCGATCTGGAGAGGTCGCCCGATAGTGTGTGTTCTTGATAGTAAGCCTGTACAGTGCTGAATATAAGAGGCCATGATTTATGTAAGGCCATTATTTCCTTAGAGAGGATAATTGTGTTATGTGAAGACATGTTGATAAGTGATATTATTGCAAACTGCTGGGTGAGCAGTATTGTGAATATTTTGATAAGGATCCATTAACTTACACATGTCATATAATAGCGCTAAGATGAGTAAAGGCGAGATTATTGCAGACTGCCAGGTATGGAGTCGTGTGAGAAATTGCTGGTAGGACTCATTAGATTATGACAGCGCTTATGTGAGGAGTATCTGGAGGATACCATATTTATGCAGTAGCACGGCGATGATGTGAGCCGTTTGCTATCTGTGAGGAGGCCATATTTACGGATCCATTATTATATATTATAGCGCAGGAGGAGTATCGGGAGGATACCATATTTAGGCAGTAGCACGGCGATGATGATGTCCGTTTGCTATCTGTGAGGAGGATATTTATATTTATATTAGCACGGCGATGATGCCCGTTTGCTGGGATCCATTATTGTAATATTATAGCGCTTATGTGAGGAGTATCTGGAGGATACCATATTTATGCAGTAGCACGGCGATGATGTGAGCCGTTTGCTATCTGTGAGGAGGCCATATTTACGGATCCATTATTATATATTATAGCGCAGGAGGAGTATCTGGAGGATACCATAGTGATGCAGTAGCACGGCGATGATGTCCGTTTGCTATCTGTGAGGAGGCCATATTTAGAATATTATAGCGCTAATGTGAGGACAGGTGGATAGCGCTGAGTTGAGGAGTATCTTTAAAGAGGTCATGGATATTGTAGTATCTGCATGATTCTGAGATGTGAGAAGTACTTTATTATTGTATTGCTATAACTTGTAGTTGACTATAACTGTGTATTCTGTGTTAACGTGGCGTGTTGTGGTGTATTAAACATTCGTTAACTATCACCAGCCGTTACACCCTTCTATGACATCTACGTGCGTACCTGTGTTGTGAGTGATTGTTCCTACACGCACGCACTCAATCAACCACAAAGAAATCAGCATATAACATTTGGTGGACCAAATCAACGGGTCGTAACACCCACATTACATTCGCGTGATAAGAGAGTAAATTAGGTCAGATTCTGGACCAGTCATTACAAGTGGGAACACTGAACTGTGTTATGTTTGGCTCTGTGTGGGCGTGTCTTAATTCAGCTGTACACAGGTATCAGCTGACTGCGCATATCCATCCTCATATCTTGGCGTGTGTAGCAACTAAACTAACTTTATCAGTTGGTTTCAATATCAAATAGCTGTTATCTGATAGCGACATTGATGCCACAATTGTTACAGTGCTTGTTCCAGTCTTTCCATATGCAGATTCAACTATAGGTGCAGTATTTTGGAGAGTTCGTCTGCACGTATACCTCAAGTAACAAGTTGCGGGGTTGCTGTGTTCAGTTCCTGTCGTCTGATGCATTGTTGAGGACATACTGTACGGTGGCAGAGATCTGAAGACAAGAGAGCTTAGTCCTTCTACCTTTCTGCAGTGGAGTGTTTTAACGTCAAAACTTTGTGATATCCAGTGTGTTAGCGAAAGAGACGGGATTACCTTCAGTTAAGTGCTTTTGTTGTGTGTAAATGTTGCCACTTCTGTCCATGTCAACAAGCCTCAATCTGCACTATCCTATTCTATTAATAACTATTGTTGTTGTTGTCGATAATTATATCGATTAATTATGGAATATGATGATGCATGAATAATGTATGGCTATGTACAGGAATTGATGATGCAGTGATTGAGAAATAATTGCATTTTCTTAAAAAGATACTTGATTTGGTATAATGAAAGTTTAATTAAGACATATAGGGTTGACTAAGTAAACAAGTCACAATGGATTGTGATACAGATCCAGAGGATATGAGACCTGTATTAGAGTATCTGTTTCAAGAGGGAACAGATTATCAGGGATTAGAAGGCCCAGAGCTTGAGTCACATGTTATGGACAGGTTTTTGGTCTGTGCATCAAGAGCTCTAAGAGAGTTTGCTGATGAGAGATTTCAGTCAATTCCTCATGTGAGTATGGCTAAGGATCTAGCGAGGTTGTTAGTTTTGGACCTTCGTCTGTTTTTGGACAAGCATATTGGTAACAAACGTGATGAAATATTGAAGATTATGCGTACGTTATGGCGCGACGACATGCATAGTGACCAGAAAGAAGAGTTAAAGGATGAGAAGCAAATAGGAGACATAAAACAAAGTACACATGAGCAAAGGGAAAGTTGCTTAAAAAGTACTACTGAAGTGAATGAGCTACATAAAAAAGTGACTAAACTTACAGGTGATTTATGTAAATCAAATTCTGAGCTTGCTTGTGTTCGAGCAAAATTAGACTCGGCATTAGGCAAAATTAAAGAGATGGAAGCTCAGGTGGGAAAAAAAATGGCGGAGTTAGAAATCTGACTCAAAAAGTTCAAGAGAAGACGGAGATTTGTGGAAAATTAGAAGTTCAGATTAAGAAATATGAGAAGTTGTGTAATGAAACACTTATTGATCTGTTAAGTGACGATGAGATTTGTGGTCGCCAAATTAAAGAAAAGGATACTATATCCCTAGAGAAGGTTGATAGGCTTACGAATAGTCATGATATTGAGATTGAGAGGGTTGATAAAGAGAGAGTGAAAGAATTAATGATGGAGAAAGACAAATTGATTAAGATTGAAAATTTGCTAGCAGAGGAAAGCTGCAAGGTCTTAAAAGCTAATAGTTTAAACAAGAGATTAAGTGAACAGATTGCACTTAGAGACATTGAGATTGCAGAAGCAAGAAGAAGAATATATGGTCTGCTTGACGTAGTCCTTGAATAGCAATATGTGGTTCTCTTCTGTCAATGGTGACAGTGATAATAGACAAGAAAGTGCTTATCATCAGAAACACTAAAGCAAAAAGCCAGCCTTATACACTTTTTGCGGATTCTACGGTCAAGAATGATGGACATAGGTCGTTTCGTGGGAAATATAACTTCCAACGCATTACCAATGCTATTTCCAATAATATTGTTTCTTGGCGACAGTCCAACAAAGAGAATTCTACAGTAATATCCAGTCCTGTTAGATAAGGTAAGATAACAGTGCTAAATCTCAAGTCAGTGTGTTTAAAAACCAACAGCGTATTTATTTGACAGATCTGATAAATTGGGTTACAAGTAACAAACATACTACTGCTTGTTCCATGAAGGAAAACAAATGTTGTGTGCAAAAAAAATAAAGAGATTGTCAAACCTTCTAGTCATACCCAGTCAAGGCAGTGTGACTCATTTCTTAAACACATTGCTACAAGCAAAGAAAAAAATCGTTTAGATAGGAGACATAACCCTAAGGTTATAAAGTACCAAGGGAGTTCATCCTACGGTAACGTTTCTTCTCACCAAAAAACAAGAAAAATGTGACAGATCTCAACATCGTGATTCTAAAAGTTTAGGAAACTATAGCAGAAGTAATTATATGAAAGTTCATCAGTTTAGTAATAATTTTTCTGCTAAAAAAGCCAGTTCTATCTGGTGGACATTGTTATCTAGGAAGAAGTATTAAGCATAACGATTGTAACTGGGATTTAAATCAGTACAACGGTGTTTAATAGAGCAAATAACCAATGCTCTCAAAAGAAATTATACAGATCGCAACCAGGTTAACTGTGCTCCACATAAGAGCAAGATTATTAGCAATCAGAGTAATGGGAACGGTAAATAGTTTTCTTAAATGCTTTTGCTTGTCATGCTGATAGGTTTGAGAGAGATCATCTTGGTCTTGTGAAAGTAGTAATTGTTTTTTTTCGGCCTACCGCACTGACAGCTGTGAATTATAGGTCAGGTTAATGTACCTATGTTGTGTCTGCTATGAATGACGAGAGTTGTTGACATCGCAGGAGGTTGCCCACAACCTTACACCAACGGAGTTCGGGTAATTGTGTAGTGAACTTTTTCGTGTTTCTCTTAACCTTACCTTTGATTAAAACAGATTTTTTTTTTTGTATTGTCTCACAGCGTGCGACTTTGCGAGGGATTACCCTTCTTATTTGTCATTACCTGCGAGAGATATAGATCACTATGTACCATTTATCCATTCAAGCGAGCCTAGCCAGTACGTTAACCCACCGTGTCATGATGTCACCTTGCGTGATGATGAGATGTTCGCAAGACCTCGAAGGAATTTTTTTTTGTTTTTTTCAAAGGTCCTGTTTATTTTTTGTTCTGTTTACAAACACTGAATGTTATTGTATTCTTTAGTATAGAACTTTATATGTGGTTAATAGAATATTATGTAATCTTTGGAACATTTGATTGCCATAATGTTTTGGTTGTTACTTATATGACTGTATTTTAATTATGCATTAAATAATTTCTATGCACAAACTTATTTACTGAGACGATGTAATAATCATTTTCATAGATAGTCCTGAGTATTTTATTCACTACTTAAAATTTTGGGTTTGTTTTTCATCATGGGTTTGATACCATGTTTAGTTAACATATTTATATACAGATTATTTAATTTAATTGTTTAGTGAAAGGTAATTTTAAACATAACTTGTATATATTATTAATGATTTTGCGTTGAAGTTAAGGACGTATTCTGAAACTTGGTTTTCATTTTTTCTAAATTATGACATTTGATAATTTAAACAATTTGATTTTTTGTCAGCCAGAATTAACTTAAATTTCCTATTAAATTAAGTGGGTAGATTAACAGCGACGGCTGATACTATTGTTCATTTAAAGAATTTAGATATCTGATTATAATACATAGTTAAGATAAATAATATTACACTTATATATATTTATACTTCGTTTGTAGTTAACAGTTTATTACCCAATGTGACGTTTCTTTGATGTATTTTTAAAAAAAAATAAGAAGATTAAAAAAAAAAAACTTACACGTTTTTCATGTATGTCTGTTTAAAGATAAGATTATTTTTATGTTACTCAGCTAATTTAATTGTTTGTCGTTAATTATACCTACATATTACTTAGAAATAAAAAACGACTATTTTTATTTAACCTAAAGAGAAGAAACATTTTTTGTATTGTAAATTTTTGGAAAAAGTTGTTTTGGACATTGATGATATTTATTTTTTTTCTGCGCCAGCGCTAGATTGTATGTTAAAGGTTACTTTTATGTAGTAGTGACATTAATTCTTTGAAAATGTTTTTGATGTTCGGATGTATTTTTTTGGTATTTAGCGCTTGACTAACTGCGTCAATGCGAAAACTTGTGTTATCGTTAATAATTTTTTGTTTAGGTGATATTTGATGTAATTTATTTTTAGTTATGTTAACTTTAATAACTTAGTTAAATTACTTATTATGCTGTGCTTGTCATAAGCTTTCTTTTTTGTGTTAGTATATAAATATACTTTAGCATTTTTGTATTTTACAATACGTTGGTTACAGTTGGATAGTTATTGTTAGTTTATTGTTACCACTTTCTTTACATTTGCATCTTTACTGTCATCTATCTTTGTTGACTATTTCGTCATTTCTATTACTTCCTTTTCTGTTGTCTTTTCAATATTGTCTGATATTTTTATGTTTTTTTATTTTTTTTTTGTTTTATGCTTCCGTGTTTCATCTTTGATGTAATTCATAAACTTCTAGTAACTTTTTTTTCGTGTTACGCTATTTTGATACTTTCATTCTTTGTAGGTGTTAAATTAATTAATTATTGACTTTAGATAATGTAATTGGTTCTCATCAGTTCTCATTATGTTTTAACATGTATGGAATTGTTGTGTCTTCATTCTTGTTATCTTATGATTACTATTTGATTCTTATCATATTCCCATTTCATATTTTGTCCTTTTCACTCTTACGATTAGTTATTTTCTGTTTAGTTTGTACTATGTGTATACTTAACTTGGGTTTTGTATTAGATTAATTTTTAATTTTGGTCTATGTTTTGAATGCGTCAGTATGTTGGATGATTTAGTCGTTTATCTTTACCATTTATTGATGAAGTTTTTTGTAGAGATGTTGCTATGTTCTCTTGTCAAGGTATATTTTTTGTAGGTAATTGATAGAACTTCAATAAATTTATTAAAAATTTTTGGGAATTAAAATAAAGAGATATTTGACATAACTTCATGCCCTGACAGTTAAAATTTTTGGGGAGTTTATTTTTGTACGTATTTCATATAATTTCATTAACCTTTAAACTTTTTGGGAATCTTAAATTTTCTAAAAAATGATTAACTCACCCCCTTTTTTACCGGACGCCGTTGTGGCAAAAAATCTGTATACCAGTAATTTTAATGGGAAGGGGACGTGATCTGGAAATATTTAGGTGAGCAGATTAGATTATGGTTGTCCGTTGCTTGAAGGACGTGATTGGTCCCTTTAATGTTAGGTTAAATTGTAATAGTAGAAGTAAGGTTACCAAAGCGTTGTGTGAACGTCTAGTCAGTTCATTTGTGGAGGTTTGTTCACTCCGAACTGTTTTGAGATACGGGTGTTTAGCTATTTTGTGGCTAGCCCGTGCAAGTAGTTGAGCTTCGACTGAACGGTGTTTTTTTCTTCAACTCACAGCCGGGTCTCGTAGCTGTTTTATACGGGGGGAGGATGTGTATTCCCCGTGGGCAGTGATGTTTTGGGCATCGAATCTGGAGAGGTCGCCCGTAAAAGTGTGTGTGTTTCTTGATAGTAAGCCCTGTACAGTGCTGAATATAATGAGGCCATGATTTATGTAAGAGGCCATTATTTCCTTAAGAGGATAATTGTGTTAATGTGAAGACATGTTGATAAGTGATATTATACTGCAAACTGCTGGGTGGAGCAGAAGTATTGTGAATATTTTGATTAAGGATCCACATTAACTTACACATGTCATATAATAGCGCTAAGATGAGTAAAGGCGAGATTATTGCAGACTGCCAGGTATGGAGTCGTGTGAGAAATTGCTGGTAGGACTCCATTAGATTATGACAGCGCTTATGTGAGGAGAAGTATCTGGAGGGATACCATATTTTTATGCAGTAGCCACGGCGATGATGTGAGCCGTTTGCTATCTGTGAGGAGGCCATATTTACGGAACCATTATTATATATTATAGCGCAGGAGGAGTATCTCTGGAGGATACCATATTTAGGCAGTAGCAACGGCGATGATGATGTCCGTTTGCTATCTGTGAGGAGGATATTTTTTATATTTATATTACACGGCGATGATGCCCGTTTGTTGGGAATCCATTATTGTAATATTATAAGCGGTTATATGTGAGGAGTATCTGGAGGATACCATATTTATGCAGTAGCACGGCGATTGATGTGAGCCGTTTGCTTTATCTGTGAGGAGGGCCATATTTCACGGATCCATTATTATATATTATAGCGCAGGAGGAGTATCTGGAGGATACCATAGTGATGCAGTAGCACGGCGATGATGTCCGTTTGCTATCTGTGAGGAGGCCATATTTAGAATATTATAGCGCTAATGTGAGGACAGGTGGATAGCGCTGAGTTGAGGAGTATCTTTAAAGAGGTCATGGATATTGTAGTATCTGCATGATTCTGAGATGTGAGAAGTACTTTATTATTGTATTGCTATAACTTGTAGTTGACTATAACTGTGTATTCTGTGTTAACGTGGCGTGTTGTGGTGTATTAAACATTCGTTAACTATCACCAGCCGTTACACCCTTCTATGACTTCTACGTGCGTACCTGTGTTGTGAGTGATTGTTCCTACACGCACGCACTCAATCAACTACAAAGAAACCAGTTTATAACAACGGCACCGCTAAAAACCATCAGCGGAGAGAAGCTAACCGATAAGGGTAAGCAGATGGAGAGGTGGGTCGAGCACTACTCTGAGCTTTACGCTAGAGACAATACCGTTACGCCTGCAGCCCTTGATGGTGTCAACAGTCTGCCAACTATGGAGGAGCTGGATGCCGAACCAACATTAGAGGAACTCAGCAAGGCCATTGATAGCTTGACCTCTGGCAAAGCACCAGGCAGTGATGGGATTCCTCCTGATTTAATCAAATGCTGTAAGAGTACGCTATTACATCCCCTGCATAGGATGCTGTGCCAGTGCTGGGAAGAGACAACTATTCCTCAAGACATGCGAGATGCCAAGATTGTAACACTGTATAAAAATAAAGGAGACAGAAGTGATTGCAATAACTACAGAGGCATCTCTCTTCTTAGTATTGTTGGTAAGGTTTTTGCCAAAGTCATCTTAATGCGACTACACAAGTTAGCTGAGCGCATATATCCAGAGTCAAAGTGTGGATTCCGAGCTGGCAGGTCAACAACAGACATGATCTTCTCTCTCCGCCAGCTTCAGGAAAAATCAAGAGAGCAGAAAAGACCATTATATATCGCCTTTATAGACCTCACAAAAGCATTCGACCTGGTTAGTAGGGATGGACTCTTTAAAATCCTCCTGAAAATAGGCTGCCATTCTAAAATGCTGGAAATGATAAAGTCATTCCATGACGGCATGAAGGGAACAGTCCAATATGCCGGAAGCACGTCACAGCCCTTTGATATACGAAGTGGCGTTAAACAAGGCTGTGTTTTGGCTCCGACCCTCTTCGGAATCTTCTTTGCCTTACTCTTGAAACATGCATTCAGAGATGCAACTGAAGGAATATGCCTTCACACTAGGTCAGATGGCCGTCTGTTTAATCTTTCAAGGCTGAAGGCAAAAAACAAAAATCAGAAGGGTCACTATAAGAGACTTGTTGTTCGCTGATGATGCTGCAGTCGTCACTCAAAGCCAACAGGAGCTTCAGAGCTTGATGAATCGCTTCACTAAAGCATGCAAGGACTTTGGCCTCACAATAAGTCTAAAGAAAACGAATGTGCTGAGTCAGGATGTGGGTGCTGCACCAGTTATCACTATCGATAACTATGAATTGGCAAGTGGTGCACCACTTCACATACCTAGGGTCTACCATCAATGACAAACTCTCACTGGATACAGAAATCGACAGCCGCATTGGCAAAGCTGCAGCTACCTTTGCCCGCCTCACATCGCGTGTTTGGGGAAACTCTAAACTCACAATGAAGACCAAAGCTGCGGTATATAATGCCTGCGTCACCAGCACACTCCTATATGGCAGCGAGACCTGGACGACCTATGCTAAGCAAGAAAGAAAGCTCAATACCTTCCATTTGCGGTGTCTACGCCGCATCCTCGGCATCTCGTGGAAAGATAAAGTGACAAATGTCGAGGTGTTGTCACGTGCTGGCCTTCAAAGTATGTATACGCTTCTTAGACAGCGCAGACTTCGCTGGCTTGGCCATGTTCGCCGCATGGAAGATGGTCGCATCCCAAAAGATATCTTCTACGGACAATTAGCAGATGGCAAGAGAACAGTTGGGCGACCACAGCTGCGGTTCAAAGATGTGTGCAAGAGCGATATGAGGGCATTGGACATGGATCCAGCAACATGGGAGGATGACGCTGCCGATCGCACTAAGTGGCGATGCTATTTACGGTGCCACCTCAGATTGGGCGAAGAGAGGCTCACACAAGAAGCAGAGGTGAGGAGAAAACGTCGAAAGGAGCACCAGGAAAATAAGCAGCTGAGGGCTGTCACCTCAGGGGCGTATTCCCATAGTCAGTTATGACTGAAGGGGCTATTATTATTATTATTATAATTCGTAATTCTTCTTTCAGAATTAAACAACAAGATTCAGCCATAACATCTTACCATATTTTCCCGCTCCACAAGCAGCCTTTCAGTTTACCTTTCAGTCAACAACTAACTACCTCGCACACTGCACTGTTCTCCCGTGTTTTGACCCACAGTCTCGCACGAGGCAAACTCACGTAAAACCCGACTGACCGCTTTTCATTCGCACTTAACATACACACAGACCTACGCAATTTACAGTTCACGCAAACAACCTCTCTTACTCTATTATTTGCTTACACATAAATTTACCATAATCATCATCATCAGCGTAATCACCATCATCATCAATAAAATATACGCTTGATAATTATATTACACTGATACCATCATTACCATTACAACATATGCTCGATGTCTGTATTATACTGACAGCATCATCATCATATGACATCTACCTTACACTGGTATCATCATCATCATGTAACATCTACCCCCATCTCCAGAAGAAAACACAGTTTTCTCATAGAGTAAGGCAAATTTCTGGAACAATAAAAGAGTATATTACATCTAGTTACAGGTAAATTAGCATAACATAATATCATCCAAAATTGTCTCATGAAAAATCTATCTGTAAACATATTATAAGTTATAGACGGGATAAAGCATCCGCCAACACATTGGATTTTCCATCAAGAGGAATTACAGAACAGTCATATTGTTGTAGCAGTAGGTACCATCTTGTTAACCAGCTGTTTGGCGATTTTGCCGTCCTCATATATGCTAAAGGTTTATGATCTGTGTTAAGAAATAAATGAGCTCCCATCAGATACTTGGAAAGCTTCGCAACACACCATACATTGGCTAGGCATTCTCTCTCGATGGTAGCATATCTGGTCTCTGCTGGTAATAACTTCCGACTTGTATATAAGACCGGATGCAGAGTGTTTTGGTGTTCTTGCATTAGGCAACCTCCTATGCCCACCGAAGACGCATCCGTCCTGAGGACAAATGGGAGATGCACATTAGGCAGCATCGAAATTGGTTGTTTGGAGAAAATACATTTTATCATTTTTAATGCCATATCGCACTCATCCGTCCATACCACTCTATTAGGCATACCTGTGGTAAAGTGGGATGTTATAAATATTTATAGGGACTTAGTGTACTGACTGAGATCAGCTGTGAAGGTATCTGTATCTAATACGTGTGGTGTATTACAGATAACCTTACTTGCTACCACATTTAGACCTCAGTCAGACTTATTCTGGAATATTGTGATGACTACGTTGAATGTCTAGGGTATGATAGTGATGAAGTGTATGTTCACAACAACCAACAGACAGAAAAACAATTTAATTTAATCCACAATACATTACAACACTGTGACACTCACATACATAGAACACTCTACAAGACTATCTTAAGGAGTCAAGTGTAACTTTTAAAATATGTATTAATTCCTTTCAAAAATAGATATCCTGATTCAACTACAAAGTGAACCAGGAATCACAATCAAATGTAATCACAAGTTGTATGTACACAATTTATAGATATGATCTTTGTATTGACATATATTATTATTATTACAATATGTGTGTAAGTTGTGATGTAGTACTATGAGGTAATACTGGCTTTTTCAAGCTAGGTGGTTGTTTGTCATCATGACTTCAAGTGTTTCTTTCTGGTGGAAATAGTATTGGAAAAGTTCACAGTTCCTGTCATTTGAAACAAATAATTGTCCCTCTTTATTTAATATACAGTCACTTTTAGAGGGGGGGGGGGGTTCACAAGATTGAGCTGCTCTGGCCAACGAATCTTAACTTCTGTGTGGGCGGCAGGAAACAGTCTCCACTGCTCGCTTGCTTCACCGTTTCCTTGAGAAACAATACTGGTCGCTATCTTGACCAAGGAGTATGCTACCAGCCTCTGGATTCAGCAAAACTCAGACCAGGTGCTGCTACAATACGTTAGGACCACGGTCCCTGAAACAAGAAGGTTGTACCTCCCTTCAGAACTAATTTATAATCTATTTCCACACTGAAGCACAATACATAACAAACACCGAGTTCAGCGCTGTAGTCCAACTGCTAGCTTCTCATGAAACAATTTACACCAGTATTCCTCTCCCTAATGGTTACAACGCCTCTGCAATTCCAGCATTATTTCCTTCTATTCAATAAGATAAGTGTCATAGTACTATTTGGCCATCCCATGCAGATATATTCCTCTCCGACAAGTTTTATTCATGGTGGAGCCATATCGAGGTTTTGCCTCTGTTTATTGTTACTGAACCACACACATATAGACATAAATTATCAATTCACATTCAATTTTCATCAACAAGATATCAAATAGGTCTAGCTTACCACAATTCATGGAAATATTAAACAAATACGTTGACTGGCGATGAGTTATGGCATAATTCCGATCTGCCTCTGTCCCAGGCTTTTATTTAGAAAAAATATGAGCTGGATCTCAACGCACTTGCTTTTACAAATTGGATTTTCAAAAAGTGGCACTGAACTGACGCTCCTAATTGACTATATCAAATGGTCTAGCCAATGGGACCATGTTTACAAAAGCTTTTGAAAAAATGTACCCTTCCTATCGTTTCTAGTAACAACCAAAATTAGTATTTGCAATCGACTAATCATGTTTTTTATATTTTTTATGTTTAGAACCGCCACCTGTCCTGCCTTTTCGACTGTTCTGTCAGTATAAAGTCAGGATTTCAAACAGAAAACAGTATTGTGTCATGTTTCCTAATAAGCATTAAACATGTTTCCAAAACCTGACCCTCGTATTGGTAGTGTTTTTTGTCCCTGTTTATTTGAAAAAAAGCAAGCCTGCGTGCCTTTCGCGTGGGGGTGGCATTAATTTTATATCGCGAGACGGCGTGTTAGTGTTGCATGCGTCCCTCCGTACATCTCTCTCTCTCTCTATCCTAAGTCCGTCTATCCTTTAGTTACGCAGTGTATAAAATGAAATTAATGGAATATTAATCCAGGTCATTACGCAGTGTGTCTATCTCAAGGTTTTCTCAGAAATACAGTACACGTTTTATTTTTATTTTTTTTAAACGCGTGTAGTTGATGCAGTAGGCTTTTCTAGTAAACGTGAAAGCGTTACAATTATGCAGACGGAGCATAGAAAGGGATTTTCTTGTTTAACTAGCATGACGTACTATAACACAGGCGTACGCTATAGTGACCGCACTGTTCTTTACCATTCTTCTTTCCTTTTATTGAATTAATTCGTTAGGCTTTACCTTTACTTTTTAATTTATATATGTGGATTTAGAATGTTTCACGACAATACCTTTGCACGTTAATGAGGAGAGAGTGGCAGACAATGACGAGAACTGGGAGATGAATCTATGGTAAACATTAATCAACCCCAAGAGACTGCGTACTTGTTTTTTGCTAGTAGGAGCTTGGAGATTCATAATCTTCGTTATAGTAGTGTCTTCTGGTTTGAACATTCCCCCACCTACTCTATATCCTAGAAAACCAAGTTCGTGGAACCCGATTTTGACTTTTGTGGGTCTAGCTGTTAGATTATGCAGTCTAAGACTTGCCAGAAGTGATGACAGTCTACAGACATGCTGCTCCCAAGAATCACTAAATAGGCAAATATCGTCTAGATAAATGACTACATCAGGCCGATCGCCGAGTAGCTTTCTCATCATACGCACGAATGTCGCTGGGGCATTAACAAGCCCAAAGCACATATAGTTCCACTGGAACAGACCTTTTGGCGTGACAAAAGCTGTCAGAGGTTTTGCCGATTCCGTCAGAGGAACTTGCCAGTAGCCTTTAGACAGGTCGAACTTAATAAAGAAATGAGCTTTTGACATTTGTGCTAACAGGTCATCCTGATTTGGTATAGGTTCTGCGTCTGTGATTGTAATAGCGTTTAAGCGCCTAAAGTCAATACAGATACGTAACGAGTAGTCTTTCTTTCTAACAATCACTAACGGGAATGCATATGGGGACTCAGAAGGTTCAATAATCCCCAAGTTGAGCATTTCGTCTCTCTCTCTCTCTCTCTTGACTGCCGCCTTATAATGGAGAGGTAGCGGGTATGGTTTCAGTCTGATGGGGCGCTCATCCAACAATTTGATGTCGTGACTTATCAGTGTTGTCCTACCCGGTTTATCCGTCAGCACGTCAGCATAGTCTTGAAGTAATGCTTGAAGTTGCCGTTGTTGATCGAGAGGAACGGAGTTGCATATCTCTACATTCTTCCATGACTCTGACTGTTGTAAGGGAAAAAGAGACAACTGGAGATGGATATCCTCTCCATCACAGCCTTTTTCCACCACCACTGCAGAACATACAGTTTCCTGCGTATCCTTAAGGACGGCTTCCGCAATGTGCTGTAGGGAATCAGGGCGTTCATAGTGGGGTCTTAACATGTTGACATGGAATATTTTTTTCTTCCCCTTCACTTCAATCATATAATCTACGTCTGTAACTGCTTGAATTACAGAAAATGGACCCTGCCAGGAGATAAGCAAATGATATCTATTGGTGGGAAGCAAGAGCCACACCTTATCCCCGGGTTGAAGAGCCAGTAGTTTACTATTACGGTTAGTATAAGCACGATATCTAGCACCCGCTCCACTCAATGAGTCGCTTGCAATCTGACATGATCCCACGATGTGCTTTCGCAGACTGACAACTAAGTCATATGAAGATTTGACCTCCTCGTTGGGGTATTTACCGATGAACAAATCCTTCAATAGACTCATGGGGCCACGAGGATTAGCTCCATATATAAGTTCGAATGGCGAGAACCCCGTACTTTCCTGCGGTGCTTCTCTATAAGCAAAAAGCACGGCTGGTAAATTTATGTCCCACTCTGTGGGTGACTCTGTCGTCACCTTTCCTAACATACGCTTCAACGATCCATTGAACCGCTTGCAAGTGCCATTAGTTTGTGGATGATAAGGAGTTGTGAATGACTGTTTAATTTTTAGCATTTTGCATACCTCTTTCATCACGTCTGATGTAAACTGTATTCCTCTATCGGATAATATTTCATCCGGAAACCCGAAACTACTGAATATCATTTGGAGAGCTTCTATTACGGCCGCGGAAGTAATTACTTTCATAGGGACAGCCTCGGGCCATCTAGAGCAAAGATCTACCACAGTACGAATGTACCGATGTCCTCTGTCAGACATTACGGGAAGAGGACCTACAATATCTACTGCCAGTTTCTTAAATGGTCTACTAGGTGAGTCCTGTCGCCGTGGTTTCCTTCACTTTTTTCTGATGATTAGTGCACTTCTCCTCATACTAGCGGCGTCATAACGTTAGTACTTCAAACCGTCTGATGTGTCGGCCGTGCGGAAGTCGGATGTGTCGGCCGGAAGGCACAAATACCGCAGCTTCGCTGTAAACGGACCCAACGCAACCAACGTCCTTTTTAGGGCGAACAAGGAAGAAGAGGAAGAAGAAGAAGAAAACGGTCTGATGCTTGTAACCACGTACTTTTTAGAAAAAATAGAAATTCCTCTGCTAAGTACACTGAATTGCAAGCTTAACAGGCGCATCCTCTCGCTGTCAACCCACCAATGTTAATCACTCAGAAGAATTAAATTCTTGAGTATACACAGTGTAACCCAGGAAAGATGAATAGAAATCACCACTATTCCACTGGGTAATAACTAGGAAAATGTGTCTGGACAGCGCGAATAATGATTTGCGCCTGAACTAACATTAACAAGTTACATATATCTCACCAAATGATATGCTACACTTGAGGCACATGTGATGTAATCATCACTCATCACTGCTCCAGTCGGAGTCTGGGGTCACCTCTGCTGTCGGGTATTCCGCACGACTAGCCAGAAACAATCACCAGCGCTTGCTGTAGTGGTTTATGAATAAACTATTTTCGTATGTTGAGGTTGCCAGCCTCATATATAACCACTTAGCAAGAAAATATGTTAGTTCACATTTGTAAAAGAAATGTTCACAACCTACCCCCAATTTTTGCGTTATACACAATCTTATTTCACAGGTTTCGGGTGGACACGAGCAATTTCGGTGCATATGCTCTCGAATCAATTTCGTCTAAGAAATTCCTCTCACGACGGTGTTCTATGAATCACTTGGTCTGGGATATTATTTCTCTTATGACTGATGATCCAATTTCTAGGTTTCCAGTCTCTGTATTTTTTCAGGCAGGCTGTTTTTTAAAGGTTTTAAGTTTCCCAAATTCTTCGATCTTTCACTTATAAGTATGGAATTCTAGGTCCGATCCTTCTCTTTCTGGCTTTTTGGGAGTTGCTCGTTTGAAGTTGCGAAGCTGTCTGCTCTGTGTCTCTGACTATGCTGGATTTTATTTTCAGTTTCCAGTTCACATCACAGATTGTACTTCCCGGCAATTTTGCTAATGAGATTCATTGTATATTCCGGGTCTCACTTCAATCCAATCGTAAGCTCTTTTTCGCACTACGTGGGTTGGGGTGTTTAATTCATAATCTCCCCCGCGAGTTTAAAATATTAAATTTAATAATCCCACGCGTGACCTCTTTATAATAAGACGTAATATTTCCGGTGACATCTTGCGCACTCTCACAAACAAATGTGTAAACATTTTTGCCTAGTGTAATTTCTTCCTCCCAGATGTCTACTCAGACAGATTATCTTTAATAATCACCAGGGATGGTCCCGCAAGGCGATAAATGCATCTACCACCTGTGTAATCTGCCAGACAAGCAGAAACGGTCGTCGGCAACCTCAGACAAGCAATCTGGTTCTTTTTAACGATCAGGCGATTTTTTGGCTCGTGTAAACACCATCAGCTTTTCACCTGGGGTCAAATGTTGGACCGACGCGTTTCAAAGGGTGGTCAGACTGAGAGAATAGATCCACGGTTACTTGCTCAGTAATAGAAGGGTGACCGGAATTTAGTTCATATGCCTGGGGGTCATGTTTCCCTATCGGCCCCCTGATCAGGCAAGCGACATTATAAGGGCCTGCCTTAGGCCTCTTACAGTCCGATCTTACAATATCGTCTTCCAGTTCCCTGGGCTGAATTGCTCTATGGTGATCCTGTGGTTATTGTTGCTGTTGTTGTGTCGTGTTGTGTGAGGTGTTGGTCGTACTCTTGGAGTCAATGAAGGGGCGCTCCTCTCGTTTGGGGTGACTTTCGTGTTGGCGCCTTTTAGTCGGGTTCACATCCGACTGGGCACTCTGGTACCGATCAACAAACAGTACCACCTGATCAAGAGTTTCTGACCCATGCTCCGCCAGGAACCGTCTCATGTCTGGGGTGAGCGAATTCTTGAATTGCTCCACGATAATCATTTCTTGCAATCCCTCGTAAGATTCATCAAAGGCGATTAGTGATCCTCTTTCTCCAAGTACATAGTCAGGCGTGTAGTAAACTGCTTATAAGACTCGTATTTTTATCTCTTGGCTTCCCGGAATTTGCACTGAAAAGTTTGTGCATTTAGTGAAAAACGCTGAAGCAAAGCTTTCTTCAACAAATCATAATTGTTGTTGTCTTCCGGGGCCATTTTGAGGAACGAACGAACGAACGAACGAACTTTATTTTCGAAGGGTTGAGAAATGGGCGCGCAGGCCCGTCTAACATTCTGCCCTTTCATTCTCATTTATCTTGCATACTATATCCTTTTATTCCCACATATTACTTTAAGCATAAATTTAAAGGCATGCAACATTATAAAGTTAACATAATAGCATTCATTTACAGTATACAATCATAATAAAAAATGAGTAGGTTTTTTTTTTTTTTTACAAGATAGTGACTGAAGAAAAATAATAATAATAAAAAATAAAATAATATAAACAAAACAATAAATAAATAAGTTATGTATACCGACACTCACTTATGCGGTCAAAACGTCTAATCTGTAGTATTTTTGAATATGTCATCAATCCTCAATACAAGAATTACAAAAACACATTCTCGCTTACATCCATACATTCTTGGCGGAAATTGAAATAATAATAATAACACTTTCTTGCGCACTTCTGTAACAGAAAAAGTCTTTCAGCAGTTTAAAAAAAAAAAAAAAAAAATTATATCTGCATGTACATCACCCATTTAAGCAAACGGAAACATTCACATCTCTAAAGTACAGTAGTATGCGGGTACATTCTCACATACATTACATTATATAATAGTATTACATGGATATAAAACAAATTATTCCCATTAAAAACGAGCGGAAGAGGAAAAGAAATGTTGACCTATGGATGAGATGTTGACAGGCAAATGATGTTTCTATGGGGGTAGATAATCAGTGTTTAGGAAGTGTTTGAAAAGTGCTTTGTTAAATGAATATTGTGTAGGTAGGCTTTTTAGGTGGTGTGGAAGGCTGTTCCATAAGTAGGCTCCAGAGTAGGCTAGACTCTGTTTGAACAGGTCGATCCTAGGTTTGGGCAGACGTAACTGATGTAATTGTAGTCCCTCTCTTCTACTGGTTTGAAACAATGATCGTAGGTACGGCGGAGCATTGTTTGATAGAATTGCGTGGGTCAGCTTGGCTTTGTTGTAGAGAAGACGTTTTTTCAGGGACAGTATTGTGGGTTCTTTTCCTGTCCTTGTGTGTGATATCGTGCGATTATCGGTGATCAGACGTATTGCTCTCTTATGCAGGGAGTGCAGTCTCTTTGAGGTGGAAGCAGGGCAACCATCCCATAGTGTAGAGCAGTAATCTAGATGTGTCTGTATATGTGAGGTGTAGAACAATAGTCTAGTGTCTGCGTCTAAGAAGTGTTTTATTTTGGCTAGCTGGTACGTCTTTTGAGCTAAGTGTTTGGTTAAATTCCGTACATGGGAGTTCCACGTTAAGTGCTGGTCAATCGTGATTCCTAGAACTTTGTGTTCTGTTACATGTTCAATTTGTATTGATTCCGCGTGTACCTGTAGCGATCTTTTGGTGCAGTTTAGGAGTTTCTGTCTGGTGGTAATCAACATAGATTTCGTTTTTGCTGTGTTTAATGGCATACGATTCATATTACTCCATTTTGTTAGATTGTCTACATCGCATTGAAGAGTCATTTCAAGTGCCACGCAGTCATTGTCACTAGTGTAGATAGTACAATCATCTGCAAAGAGGTCACATGTTGAATATTTTAGATGTAGTGGTAGGTCGTTGATGAACATTGCGAAGAGTAGGGGCCCAAGAATAGAACCCTGCGGTACTCCTGTATCTATCTTCGAGAAATCTGATGTCGAGTTGTTGTGAAGCACTAACTGTTGTCGATCTCCCAGGAATGATTTGATGATGTTTAGTGGATTAGGGCCTATTCTGAGGGTTTCCAACTTTTGAACCAAGATAGTGTGGTCAATCATGTCAAATGCTTTTTTGAAGTCAACAAAAACAGCACCACCTAATTTCCCATCATTTACGTTCGACAGCCAGTTATCTGCCATTTTGGTGAGAGCTGTGTGACAGGAATGTTTGGGTCTGAAACCTGACTGGCTCTCAATGAGCAGTTTGTTTGTTGTTAAGTGTTGAAAATGTGGTGTTGTAAATGTGTTTCTCTAGTGGTTTTGAAAGAGATGATAGAAGGGATATTGGTCTGTAACTGTTGGGATCGCTATGTGAGCCAGATTTATAGAGAGGATACACTTTGGCAGATTTAAATGCTGTGGGAAAGTAGTTGTGTGCAATACATTGATTGTACACATAGGTTAAGGAGTCGCAAATGATGGGTGCAGCGTAACGTAGAATCTTATTGCTGATACCATCAAGACCAGAAGAATTGTTGTTTTTTAATGCCAAGATATATTTGAGAACTTCGTGTACTGTTAGAAAAGGAATATCTCTAAGATCTGTTATGGTATGTTCAGTGTTGCAGAAGGCGGTCAGTTTACTAATATCGCAGTCCATTGGCTTTAGTGTCGATTTGAGATGGTTAATTTCTGTTTTGAAGTGGTTACTAAAATGAGTAGCCGTGAGGGAGCAGCTTTTTGGTAAAGAGTTTAGTGACTTTGTTTTGTGTGTTAGTGTTCTAATGGCTGCCCAGACTTCTTTACTGTTTGCTTTCTCTTGAATCATCTTTCTGAAATGTAGTTTCTTTTCCTGACGAATGAGGTATTGTACTTTGTTTCTAAGCATCCGATACCTGCTGAAATCTTTGAGCTTATGTGCTTCGTCCCGCTCTCTCATTGTTGATAATATTTCGTTTGTTATCCATGGGGTCTTTCTGATATTTTTAACACGAACTTGCTTTATAGGAACATGTTTGTCGAATACATTGTTAAAAGTTTGTGTCCAGTATGTTATGGCTTCTTCTGGATAGGGAAGTTGGTACACGTATGAGAGAGGGGATATTTGTAGGTCTTGTAGGAATAATTGAAGGTTAAAGTTTTTGAAATTCCTGTAATGGACTGTGATATGTTCCGTTTTAGGTGCTTTGAACCCTTTTCTCGTCCAGGTACAGCAAATAGGATAGTGGTCACTTAATGCTGTCCGTGTGCATTCTACAATGTTTTCTGGGCAGGTCGTATAGATATGATCAATTAGTGTAGATGATGAATCTGTTACTCTCGTGGGTTGATTGACTAGCTGTGTTAGGTTGTATGAGATGGTGATATCATTCCACGTGTTGTTCGATTTGTGAAGGTCAATATTGAAATCTCCCAGTAGAATAATTTCCTTCGAAGAAGCCCAAACGTTGTCCATCATTCGTGAGAATGTGTCAAACCATACAGCAGAAGAGCTAGGGTTTCGGTACAGGTAACCAATTAAAACGGGGATCAGGTTGGGGAGTTTTATTTCCAGCCATATACATTCAATGCCAGTATGTTCTAGATCATCACGGCGTCTGTACTGAAGAGATGTTGAGATGTATATAACTAGCCCTGTTTCATGTTGTCTGTTAGAATCCCTGCGAATGGTGGTGAATCCATTAATCCTAATTTCTTCATCTGTAATTTTGTCATTGAGACGGGTTTCAGAAAAACCAAATATGTGGAAGTTTTGTTGGAGAGAGGTGAAGACTTCAGGAAGCTTACCTAGCAGGTGGTAAATGTTTAAATGACCAATTTTAAGCCCTGATAGTTTAAGCCATGAATTAGTGATATTGCCTATATTTTGATTTGAGTTTTTGCAATCGGACATGATAATAGTCAATAGGAAAGAAAGAATGAGGGGAGTAGGAATGAGTAAGAAGCAATAAAGTTAGTACACAATGGTTAATACAAAATTGTAAACAAGTTATAAAATATACACTGCAATAGATTTCTCTAAAGTCCGTGGACACTGTTTACCGTATCTTAATCTTTGCAAAAAAGTGCGGCACACAGGAATATTTTGACTTCAACCACAGTCAATGTAGAGAATTCATCTTTTCGGGACAGTTAAAGGTCCACGCTTGTTAATTTTATGAGGATTTCCTAATTTTCCTCAACACGAATACACAAAGGTGCAGTCGGAGAGAAGGCGTCAATCTGGGAACTAAGCTCCAAGCTGGTTTGAAATACAGCTTTTAAGTGAGTTTATCTGCAACAGCTTGGTGTTTGTGCGCTGAATTTTGTTCTGACAAGTCGTATAAAGACATCTGAAATGCCTGCATCAATACTTCTGGGCTATACTGCCTAAGCTGATGTAGCACATACGAACTATGAGAGTGGCATTCTTGGCGGCTAGAGGCAGGATGAAGAAAGTCCAATTTCCTAGCTGTAGTTCCTGTGTTGTGGTTACTTGATGTAGAGGAAGAACGGGTCATACTTGTAGCCCAGTCTTTCCATCTGTCCAGTTGTGCCTGTCGAGCAGGTAGTGGCGGGGGTGTCTGTAGTGTGGGTAATGGGGGAAACATTTGGTCATAAAGATTAGGGTGGAGGATGGGAGTAGGTGTAGCTTTGCTAGATAAATGAGCATTACCTGAGGATGACGATGAGTGGTTATGAGGGGTTCTGCGTGGATTCACTGAGTTTAGTGTGTAATTTGTGTCACTGACTGACGAATATGTGTGTTTGTGGTGAGTCCTCTCGGGGAACTTTAAATTTTTGGCTAGGTAGCTCGTCCCTAGCTTAGAAGTGTGGACTTGATCTATATATAGCATCTTTTTTGGTGCACCTGACTTTGATGTGAAAAAAGGTGTGTTGTTTATGAAAGAAATGTGATGTTTAGTGCAGAAATTATATAGCACCTTGTTGTTGATATCTACAGTTTGGCGTGCTTGACCATAGCTGGGTGGAATTATTGACGAGATAAATATGGAGGTGTTTGGGAATTTTTGTTTTTATGTTGTCAATCATTTTGGAGATGTCTAATGGGTTAATGGTGTATCCATTTGTGCTATCGTTTATCCCTACGTGTACTGTTGTTTTCCTTATGTTAGTATTTCTGTTGAGATGGCTGATTTCATTGGTTGTTTTCACTATTCCAGCTCCTGGTAGTGGTATTACTGTGACAATGTCCTCTGGCGTTGTTGACATTCTGTCACTGTGAATACCTTTTAGCAGTGAGTCCCCAATAATGATGTGATGTGTGTTGTGTGGTATGTGTCGATGGTGCTGTGGCTGAGGTCGTGCACGACGGTGTTGTTGGTGCCATTGATGTTCTTCTTGCTGGAGGTCTTCAGCGGATTTTTGTGTCGGTTGTTGTGTTCTTTCATGTTCCGTTGCCGTTGTTGCTTCGGGATCTACTTGTGTGGGTTGTCTTGGTAGGTTTTCAGTACGATGACTAATTTTTACCTCAAACGGGTAAGTCTTATTTGGTGATGTTTCTTTTCGTTCTTTGTTTTTAATATTCTGTTGGCTGTTTTCAAGCTTGTGATGTCGTGGGCATATTTTGTCTTCAGGAACGGGTGTTTGAGGTTGAGAGGGTAACGGAGCAGGTGATGTTTGTGGTGTAATTGGATGACCCGATATTTGAGGGTTTTGGACACCACCGTTCTTGTTTTTACTGTCTGAAGCTTCTTGTATTTGGTCTATTCTATTTATCAGCCTTGTGTTTTCTTGTCTGAGAGACTTGACCTCATGCCTGAGTGCGTCAAGTTCTCTTTTGAATGAGCTGTCCAGGTCTTGTTTGAGTTCAGCAATGATGTTTCTCACTGAACTTTCAAGGACGGTAATCATCGCCTGACAGCAGCGCTTCTCTGTTCCCTCTACTAGACTTCGCACTTCGGGGCTGTCTTGCTCCTTAGTGTACTCAATAGCTAGGAGCTGTTTGTGGATAGGCATTATTCTTTTAGTAACAGTGTCTTTGGTGCATGATGGGTGTGTCTCGTGTGCACTGGGCGAGTGATTTAGATCTGGATTATCTGTAGGTATATTTGTATTAAGGGTAGATGATGCTAGTTCCAGTGTACGTTTCGGAATATCATCATTTGAAAGGGAAACATTTTTGTTGGATTCCTCTCCAGTTTGCACAATTATTGGAGTGATGATAGGTGGACTGGTTTCAATGGTTAGCTGAGATTGTACGTTGGCAGGCGTGTCTCCTGTGATTGTTGGTGGAGAGGCAAGATCAGTTACAATCATGGTCTTATCTAGAGCTGATCTTTGGAGGTGACAAAATTCGACGTCTAGCCATGTCTGTACACACTCTGTCGCTCCTTGAACTAAAATTTTATCTCTTGTGTGATACAGATGTATTGTGAGGAGGTCAGTGCTTATTTTGTCCTCAACAATAGCATCTAGTTGATCGCTCCGAGTTTCAATAGAACAGTTTCGGTAGTACTCTAAGCAAGTGTGTTTGAAAATTTCGTAGTGTTGGCTGTTATGGAATTCAACAGAGCAACATTGACCATTGACCATTGTTCGTTTGCTTGATGGTCAGATGAGGAGGGCTATTCCAAGCAATTAATTTTCTTTGTATGGCTTTTCCCCGGTTCAGAGAGTAACTCTTAGCTACTGTCGAAGGGCGTAATCGGCCATCTCGTGGTGGTTTTATTGTCCCTGAAACGACGCGTTTCTCCCCGCTCGCCATATCACATTACATGCTACAAGGAGGACAAGTCCTGTGATTTATCATAGTCCATTGTATCCTAGCCACAGGGTCACAGTTACACTTTGGAATGTGTTACTAAAACTGAAGATAGTACTACGGTTAAAGTAATTCTCGATATATCGAAAAATGGTGGCACCACACGATGAACGCTTCTACCGTCATTCCATAAAGAGAAAAACACAATATTTACAAGTGAATTTAACACAATTACAGAATAAACAATTTCATTGTAAGTCCAAGCAAAACGCTGACACAGGGGTGTATAAACCATTCATATTAAATGTGAACAACTTAGAATAAAATGTCCAAATTGTAGAGCCAAATAAAAACACGTCCGCACAGGAAGACGCCGAACGAATCATATCAAGCTGGTCCTCGCAGACTCTGAGATAACTTCATGTTGTATCTCTCCCTATCTAATCCATAGGTGGCAGCTAAAGACTCAAACCTAGCAAGATAAGTGTCTATTTCCTATAAGGCCTAAACGAGTAGACATCTAACTGAAAAGAGGCCGCTCTAAGAATTGTCGCGTGAGATATACGTATTTACCCCATCACTACCCTGAGAACTCCCCGACTCATTAATGCTAGAGCTAGATTCGATTCTTCTACCTTCAATATCTTGTTCTTTAAGTCTGAGTGCGTGGGCTCTCTCATGTTCCTTTTCCCCTCTTTCGGTCTGTTCCTTCTTTTCTTGGAATTTCCTCTCCTTTTCAGCCTTCTGCTCCTCAAAAGCTCTTTGCTTTTCTTTCTGCTCGGCTTCTTTCTCTGCTTTAGCCTTTTCGTGTTCTCTCGCCATCTGTCTCCCTGTCACGGTCTTTTTCTGCCTTGTCAAGGTCTTTCTCCGCACATTTGTCCACATAGTCAACTAAATATTTGCCAGATAAACCCATCTCTTTAGCCATACTATGGTAAAACGTGTAAAGATTTTGTGGTTCGGCCATGCTGGGCAAGGAGATTGTTTACAGGCGACAGGAACATTGCAATTGCTACTTGTCTAAAATAAAATTAGCCGCTCTAAGTCAAAATACTAGCTGACTAAAATTATCTAATACACAACACCAACAACACAAATTAGGCTTCAGCAATGGACAGTTTTTTCCTCTTCTAATTATATTTTTAGAGAGGTTTTTTGATTTTATCAATTATTTACTTTACTCTTAAAATAGTTCATCTTATTTATTTATTTATTGCAAGACGTATGAGCAGATCTATATAAACTAATAACTAACAATACTCTTTCAGTAAATCTAAAATTTCTGTCAGTATTCTAGGGAAATTAACTATCGGGTACTTTATCCCCGGAATTGCCCCCAATTATTTTATTACAATGTCATGTCCGAGTTAATCCCAAGATGAGACCACAATTGTCACGGATTGCCTCCCCTGCTTTGCAGTAGTGGTCCAACAGTGACAAAAACTCAAGAGTATCTAAACTGGGTCGTCAAAGGTGTTTACCTTCGCACAAGATTACCCTTGGCAGAGATGTAGATAGAAGTGGGAAGACGCTCTTTTTCGCATTACGTGGGTTTGGGTGTTTAATTCATAATCTCCCCCGCGAGTTAAAAATACTAAATTTAATAATCCCACGCGTGACCTCTTTATAATAAGACGTAATATTTCTGGTGACATCTTGTGCACTCTCACAAACAAATGTGTGAGCATGTTTGCCTGGCGTAATGTCTTAGCCAAGATGTCTACCCAGACAAATTATCTTTAATAATCACCAGGGATGGTCCCGCAAGGCGATAAACGCATCTACCACCTGTGTAACCTGCCAGACAAACAAACACGGTCGTCGGCAACCCCAGAGAAACAATCTGGTTCTTTTTAACAATCGGGCGATTTACTGTCTTGTGTAAACACCGTCATCAGCTTTTCACCTGGGGTCAAATGTTGGACCGACGCGTTTCAAAGGGTGGTCAGACTGAGAGAATAGATAAGCGTATGACGGGTATAATAACCTGGTATTATCGCATTTACCTTGCGGAACGTAAACAATTCTGCGTATAAAGCAGATACGTCCGTAGGGGAGTAGAGTGTTAGAGACTTCACCCTACTGATCCAACAGAGCAAAATAATGAATGAAAGGGCAAAAAATTGCCACATAATAAGCGATCGGAGAGAAAAAGGAAGAAGAAAATAGATACTGCCGGAGTGGCTGAAAGTGTAACACAGCCACCAAAAGAACACGTACAGACGTTTTGTCACACCGTGCTCCAAAGAAAAATTATGATGATGATTTGTATTACTTATTTGTTATTGTTAATCAGAATAGACCTCACTGCTCTCAGGACAAACCCATAGGTGCTCAGTCTCCCTCAGCAAATGTCGAAGAGTATGAATGCTAATTGTACCTGTAGCACGCTGGTTGTACATACGACGGATGCATCCTCTCTCACGTCCATTTCTGCTAGTCCCATGTTTGATGCCAAACTTTAACAGTCTCCGTCTTGTTGATTCATCCATTATAGTGTCATTTCTAGCCGGCGATCGTTAATCACCCTTAATATCTCTCCCTTATCCACGTCCAGTGTCCCCACTATGGGTGCTCTCCAGGCCAGTCTGTCAGCTCTCTCATTGCCACGAACCCCTGCATGACCAAGACAGTAGATCCACACCAGTTCTTGGAGACTTGAGGATTCTATTGATGTTTTCCATTTCTGCCGCAGCCATCCGTTCCGAATTTTCCGAAGCATGGCCTTGAAAGTCTGATATTATAACTGCCCTGGTTGATGGAGTTTCAGACAGCCACCTCAGTGATGCAGTAACTGCCTCTACCTCCATTCCCATGCTGGAGGTTGTTGTCATGTAGGCTCCACTCTGTTCAGAAATGACCCTGCCCTTTATCCTCACAGTGAAGCCCCATCCTGATATCTTACCACGCACTCATCAGCTGATTAATCTCCAGCTCTGCTTTTCCATTGCCCCAAGATCTGCACTCTCTGCCAAGGCTAATGATGATCTGCTGGTAGGTTATCCAGTTCTCCCCTGACTTACTCCACTCTTCTCCTTTGGATATATTTTCAACCCTAGTCACCTGACTAATCGAAGCCTCTGCCTGTGCCATCCATGACATCCCCCTCTTTATTCTTGCTCCTTTGATGTCAGCTACGTTCTCATGTAAGGGGTGTCTTTTGTCGGTGGTTACCCGCATATATGCTTTTGCCTGGGTCATTGCCCAGATACTTAGGCCTATTTGACTTGTCCATATTGTTATATTAAAGTTTGTTTTATTTTGTTACATTTTCAAAAGGATAGGATAGCCGGTCCAATACCCAACCCTCCTTTGTCGCTTCTTACGACACGCATGGTAGGTTACAGAGTTACTATTCTTTGCTTCCCTGTCGGGCCCCGGTACCACACGGATAATCACAAGAACTAGAAAAGTGCCAGTGGAATTAGAGGTGAGAAAAAGACGCTACCGATAGTTATAATTCTCATTGATGAAACCTATTGATAGCATTACAAAGCAGTCCTTGTTCTGGAATCCACAAGGAACAAGAAGCAAAGATAGACGAAAGACACAAGAGAAGAGAAAAAATAATGATGTGGACATGGAAAGGTCTGGAGCTGATGGCACGGAACAGAATGACTTGGTATAAGCTTGTTGAAGGCCTTACTCTCAGATGACCTTATTTTCTTACCCACAGAAAGCTCTAGAAATTATACTAAGCCGTTTTGTAATTTATAAAAAGAGGACAAAGTACGTAATTTTTCTGCTAACAGTAATTTGTCGATTTGTTTCGGCTAACATGCTGCTCATGTATCTATCTATCTATCTATCTATCTATCTATCTATCTATATCATATACTATATCTATCTATCTAATCTTATTATCTATCTATCCATCCATCATCCATTTATCTGTCCAACGTCCGTCCGTTCGTCCGTCCGCCCGCCCATCCGCCCATCTCGTCTGTCTGTCTGTTTGTCTATCTGCCGGCCTGCCCTGCCCTGTCCTGTCCTGTCCTATCTGTCTGTCTGTCTGTCTGCTCATGTTCCATTCATTAGAAATCAGTCTCTAACACACATATCGCTGACTTGGGGTTAGCGTCAGAATTAGGTCGAGATTTAACCAACCTTAGTCATCTATTTGAAATTTGATAGTACCATTTTCCCTATGTCCTACTTTATGTTGCCGATGTCTTAAGTTCTCTCATACCGTATATCTCAATTACTCCTCACTTACTTTGTTTTGCTGTCTGTCTGGCTGCTTGTATGTCTGTCTGTTCATCCTTCCATCCGTTTAGCCGCTCGTCTTCGTTCTGTCCGTCTCTCTTTCTGAACTGCCTGTCCATTTGAATGTTTGTCTGACAGTCAGTGTGTTTGTCGATCGTCTATCTGCCTGAGCCCATCTACCTGTCTGTCTGCCCGTCTATCTGTATGTTCGTTTGTCTGTCAATCTGTGCATCTGCCTTTCTGTCTATCTCACTGTCTGTTGATCGATCAATCTAATCTATTATATTCCCTATCCTAATACTTCCCACATTATCCCCCTGCCCCAATTCCTAACTGCCTAATCTCCAGATAAATCACACAAAGGTCACACAAACATTCCGTGAAAACAAATTTAAACTTTTCCAGAGTTAAGCATCTCAAAAGATTCAGGGAACATAATCCTATTTGGATAATCTGTAGTAAGAACATGCAAGATAAGAAACTCTATGGAAAGCCTCTTGTTTTCATGATAGAACTACAGACTCCGGCACGAAGGATGTTTGTGTAAAAGATCTCATTTTGAAATCTGGGAATTGTAAATCTACTACTGAAGAAAGTTAATCGCATAAATAAGTATATGGATTAGGTAATAATATTGATCAAATGAAGACTATGATAATTAGCAAGGCAGACGATAAGCTATTGTTTCAAATAAGAATGAATTGGAAGATAGATAGATGAACAAGTCTACAGTTTCTCATATCTTGGTCATATAACAACAGGTGGTAGATGTGAAACAGAAAACAAGAAGAAAATTACTGTTATTGTTAAACAGAATCGATATCATTGCACTCAGGGCAAACCCATAGGTGCTCAGTCTTCTTTAGTATGTATCGAAGAATGTTAATGCCGACTGTTCATGTAGCTCGCTGGTTGTATACACGACAGATGCATCCTCTCATACGTCCATCTGTGCTAGCCTTTCATTATTACATTCAACAACAGGAGACTAATACTAACATCTAAATAATGACTAAACAATTACAAATGAGAGTCATCAACTGTTATATATTGTCTTCATTACTCTATGCAGGGGCGGATTAAGCCAAGACGGGCCTCTTGGACTTTAAGTGTTTGGGCCCGCCTTCAACTAATAAGCAATAATTTTTTTCAAACCCCTTAGCGTAATTGTTTTAACTTATGCACGGACTCCCAAGAGCTCCGGGCCGCTAAGCTTCAACCTACTTAGCCTAATGGATAATCCGACCCTGACTGTATGGTGTAGAAAGAGGGGCAATGAAGAAGCAGTTAAAAGAAAGAATTGCGGATCTTGAGGCGTGGATATATTTAAAAAAAAAAAAAATTGTAGAAAAGCCCTGAATGAACAAAGGCATAATGAATGAGACTACGTATTAAAAATGACATAACGCCTTGCGGAGAACTATAACGGAAAGAAGAGTTGTGGGAGCCGCGCTGGTGTAATGGCTTCGGTGTTGTACTGGCGACCAGGTGTTCATGATTCAAACCCGGGCGTCAGCGTTTGAAGGAATGTTTACGACCGGAAATTTGACTGAATAACTGAACGGCTCCTGTGATAAACCCTCTGTGGATGGGAAGGAGCGAAGCTCCTGACCGGGTTGGAAGGAAAGTCCTCAGGTTCCCCAGCCTCGCAATGACATGTCATTGGGCCGAAGGGCTGAAAGCCCAAGTGCCGCTGGTTAAGAAAAAAAAAAAGAAAAAAAAAGAAAAAGAAAGAAGAGTTGCAGGCAAACGTGCAGGACGTAGACATTGCTAGAAAAGGGAAGATAACAACAGGTGGGTTTGGGGGTATATCCCTGACAAAAACCCTTGTGTCGTAACGCAGGTCGTTTATTTATTCTTTGTCTCGCATTATTTCCCGTTGATCGTTTCGAACCCTTACCAGACGACCCCATCACCATCATCATCACCCCCATCAGCGCCCTAAGGAACATACGCCTTCAACAACCTTATACTACGTCTTCCTGTTCCATGTCATCAGGTCATGGTTTTTACATGTCTTCTGCATCCCCTTCAGGTCTGTCTACCTTTTTCTTTTCCGTGTCTTCTTGTCATGAGTTCCACATCAGTGATCTTGTCATGAGTTCCTGTCGTGAGACATTCTAAATACACATATATAAATTAAAAGGTACATGTAAAGCCTAACACATAAATTCAATAAAAGGATAGAGAAATGGTTAAAGACCCGTGCTTTCCAATAGCGTACGCCTGTGTTAATAGAACGTCATGCTAGTTGAACAATAAAAACCCCTTTTTATGCTTCGTCTGCATATTCTCACGCTTTCACGTTGATAGTAAAGCCTACTGCATCACTACACGCTTTCTACAATAACACGTGTACTGTATTTCTAAGAAAACCTTGAGCTAGGCAAGCTGCGTAATGACCTAAATTAATACTTCCATTAATTTCATTTTATACACGGCGTGATGAAAAGACAGATGAACTTAGGATAGCGAAGGAGGGCTGAAAGCAGGAACGCATGCAACCCTAACACGCGTCTCGCGATACAAAATTAATGCCATCACGCGTGTAAGGCCACAAGCACTAACTTTTTTTCAAATAGACCGTGATAAAAAACACTACCCATACGAGAGTTAGGTTTAAAAACCTGAAAAATGCTTATTGGGAAACATGACATTATACTGGTTTACGTTTGAAAGCCTGACAGTACCCAGACACCACATCGATCGAAGTGAACGGGAGGTAGAAGAAAATGCATATTTTGAACGCAGCCACCTAGCTCCCTTAAATTTATATAATTGGGTTCCTTAGGACTTGCTGACAAAGAATATGTTAAACGTTACGCAAATAGTCTAGGAATTAACAAATTATAGCCAAAAGTAAATAGTGAGGGTGTCAGACAAAACCAAATAATAATCGCACAGTGGCATGTTTTGAAACCACCATTGTACGGGAAATGGGCCACCATGTAAAATCCTATTTGATTGGATAGAAGTAAATGTGAGGCTAAACACGATTAGTCGGGCTACAAATACTATTTTTTGTTGTTAGGGGAGACGGAAGGAAGGGTACTTTTTTTCAAACGCTTGTGTAAACATGGCTCGATTGGTTAGACCCGCCAATATAGGCAATTAGGAGCGTCAGTTCAGTGCCACATGTTAAAATAAACGTACTAAAGAAACAGTGCGTTGAAAGCCAGTGCATATTTTTCTAAATAAAAGCCTGGGACAGAGGCAGATCGGAATTTGTGCCATTATTCATCGCCAGTCAACGTATCTGTGTATTATTTCCATGAATTGTGGTAAGCTTGATATATTGTTGCGTGGGTGGGTTACTGGTGTTGGAGAGTCCTTCGTTCGATTATTATAAGTTTAGTTGGGATGCTTGCTTATTTATCATTACACAACTTGTGTCCAAGCAAACCCCGGTTCCGTACGAACTGATCCATTATTACTATAAACTTCTTACAAGAAAGAGTTCATCAGGTCAAAGGACCATCAACAATGCAAGTTGAAGCAATCAAACGTAATCAAAGGAATGTGGGTAAGCCTTCGATTCGAGTCCAATATTTATTACAAGTTGACGCACGAAGACAGTTCACATTGGTACACGTTCATATATAGTTCATTAGAAATTACATGCATAGTATTCATGTCCGTCCGTGTCAAAACAATATGTCAAATGAACATCGTGGCTATATACGTGCGCTGTTGTATTCAACAGCCAGAAATGAGCGCATGAGTTCTTGACAGCTACAATTTTGAATCATAAGACGATTCTCCTTCCATCATTAATTTAATTTAATAAATCTCATACTTAGATTAATATCCGAACTGACCCTGAGTTCTACATTGATTCACATATACATATAGGCTATATACTCAGCCTTTTTCTTGGAAGGAATACACGACACGACTTTCTTGCTTGACGGATAGCGTAACAAGGGCCCTGTAACCAAGTCACCCAGCGTGACCTTCCCAACGCGAAATGCGTCATAATCTCAGCATATATTTCGCGTTCACTATACCGTAAAATATCGACATATTCTATAAATGTTAATGACCCCTAAACGTTGCGCACGGGTAAACCCCAGCAGACGCCATCATTTAAAATAACACCGTAACAGATTTCCTGTCAGACGGGGGAAAAAAAATCTATTAAATATATTTTTTTTTGAACAATATTAATCAATTATCAAAAATTTAACAAAACCCGACGTATGACCTACGATGTTCTATCTAGAACAGTGTCGCGGTCATGTCAGCAATAACTTATAATAAAATCAACGTCATATAATTCATATAACTTATATTAAATAAAGAAATGTCACTGTCACTAATTAATTAACTAATTAATTTGATGTATGTATTGACTAACTACTAATGTGAGGTGTTATTAAAATTATTCTAACTAATTAAAATTAAAATAATTAATTATAATATGTACGTATGTAACTAATTAATATCTAATTGAAGAAAATTAGAATTAGTATAAGAGAGTAAAAGAAATAAAAATTGAGAAGTACGGACAATTAAAACTAAATATTAAAGTATACATTAAATTAGAATGCGTGTGAAAATGAAGTGTAAGGATAGATACCTAATTAAATTAACGCAATCAGAAGAAAAGAACAGAAAAAAAAAATTCATACATTTTAACTATATATATGAAATGTCATAATCTAATATCTATTACCTTAATAATTACACTAATTAAAAGGTTTAATTGGTGTGATATTCTTTTGTTTCATCTTTTCTTAGTATATTTTATTTTTTTATTTCATCACACTTTGACTTTATTATATATTAATTTACTAACTAGAAAATTTAACAATATCGGACATGAGGATCCAATCGTTGTTACCTCCTATTGACTTGTATGAAAGTTCATTAAGACACAAGTTTCATATTATCGAATTATGATATGATTATCCAATCATCGATAGTTCCTTTATTAAAACTTTGAATGTAATTTGAATAAGTCATCACCGTATCTGTCACGTCTACATCAGAGATTGTTCCTTTTTTATCAGTTTGCAATCGAAATGAGTGATACGCAAAGTGGAAGTGAAGTCCAAATATTCAACCGATCCATAAAACTTGATATTTTGATCACAATAGTTTATTTCGAAATTGTCCTTATTTAAGTAGGAAGTCCAACTGAATTGTTGTATATTCTGACGTGACATTAATACCGTTCATTGCAAATGTAATGCTTGATTAGTCAGAAAATTTTCTTGAAATTGTAATATTCATTCAGAATCCGTAGGATGTCTGGACAACGTATCGGCTATGACGTTCTCAGTTCCTGGTATCGACTGTATCTCGAACTCGTAGGGTTGCAACGCAATAGCAAATCGTGCAAGCTTTGGACTTTTATGCTTTGAACGACGTAATGCTGCCACAGATTTCTGATCAGTCTGGATCAGAAATGGAGATCCCAGCAAAAATTTCTCTAGTTTGGTAATTGCCCAGATTACGGCGAGCAATTCTCTGTCTACAGTCGAATATTTAGTCTCCGGAGGTTTCAGCTTGCTTGAGATATAAAGTACAGGGTGAAGGACATCATCATGATATTGGAGTAGACAAGCTCCGAGTCCGTAATTACTCGCATCTGTACGTTGAACAAACTTTTTAGAGGCATCTGATAATCTTAAAACAGGTGAGCAAGAAAAAATTTTCAAGATAGTGCGAAAAGTTTTGTCACATTCGTCTGTCCAATTTATCCTTACTGGCATGTTCTTCTTCAATAACGATGACAAGACAGCCGTGATGGATGATAAGTGAGGTACAAATCTGCTATAGTATTGGATTAACCCTAACAGACTCCTAACCTGTTTCTTCGTTTGAGGAACAGATAAATTTAATATTTTAGAAACCGTACTGGGAATTGTTTGGATACGTCCTGATCCAATAATGTGCCCCAGGAATGTTATCTCATTACACGCTATTTGAATTTTAGTTGGTTTAGCGGTTAAATGGTTATCCCGCAATATTTCCAAAACTGATTTAAGACCCAAAAAATGTTCCTCAAATGATGAACTATACAAACATATGTCGTCAATGTAGGTAATTATATCGGATCTACCTGCTAAAATTTTTCGCATCATGCGAATAAAAGTAGCTGGAGCATTCATTAGCCCAAAAGGCATCACGTTCCACTGGTAAAGACCTTGTGGAGTTGAGAATGCTGTGTAGTATTTGGCTCTTTCGGTTAGTGGAATCTGCCAATAACCTTTGGTCAAGTCAATTTTAGTGAAAAGTGTAGCATTGGATAGACGAGGAAGTAAATCGTCAAGGATAGGATGTGGTTCGCTATCAGGTACTGTCTGCGCATTAAGTTTCCTATAGTCAACACATAAACGTATGTTGTTGTCCTTTTTCCGGACAATGACTAAAGGAGAAGAAAATGGAGATGTACTAGTCTCAATAATCCCTAATGATATCATCTGTTCGAGTTCCTGAGATGTCTTACTCAGAAAATGTAGAGGTACAGAATAAGGATGAACACGAATTGGTGTATCATCGTTGAGAATAATATCGTGACTAATTACAGATGTGCAACCCGGTACATCCGTTAACACATCTGGGAAAGTTTGTAGAAGATCAGCAATGCGTTGATGCTGTTGCGGTGTAACCGTAGAAGAAATGGTCACATCACGCCAAGATTCAGTAGATTGGACAATAAGTACAGGTAAAGGCATCTGCACTTCAGGAAAAGAAGATTCTTCCTCCTGTATAACAGATAGATTAGAATAATGACAAGTAGATACCGTATTGTCATCTAGTTCATGAAAAATTGACTGTAAGTGTATAGGACGTGTATGAAATTGCTTGAGCATATTAATATGGAATATCTTTCTGTGTCCCTTGATATCTAAGACGTAATCAACGTCTGAAATTTTATCAGTAACCTTATAAGGACCAGTCCATGAGATCAATAACTTATTGTTATTGTGAGGGAGTAATACATAAGCCTCATCGCCTGGGAATAATTGGCGTAATCGTCTAGATCGATTTTGTATAGATCGAGCCTTAGCTTTTGCAGCCTCAGAAGAAGCTGTTGCCAATTGGCAAGACTCAATAATATTATTTCGAAGATTAATCACATACTCATAAGATGACTGAGTGTCCTGAGTCATCTCTGCATCAATTAATAAATCTTTTATCAGTCCCATAGGACCTCTCGGAGGGACACCAAAAACTAACTCAAAGGGAGAGAAGCCAGTTTGTTCATGTGGCACCTCTCGGTAAGCAAACAGGACAGCTGGGAGTGCTCTGTCCCAGTCCTGAGGGTGTTTAACAGTAACCTTATGTAAAAGTTGCTTAAGCGTACGGTTAAGTCTTTCAACTGCACCGTTACTCATGGGATGATAAATGCTACTCAAATTTCTATCTATGTTCCAGGTTTTCATTACCTCCTTCATGGTATCGGATATAAACTGCGACCCATGGTCAGATAATAATTTTCTAGGAAAACCTATTCTAGAAAAAATCAGATGTAGTGCATCAGCTACATCTGTGGTAGTGGTTGTCTTCAATGGAATGGCTTCTGGCCATCGTGTGCATAAATCAATGCACGTGAGAACAAATCTATGTCCTCTCGCAGATGGTAGAAGTGAACCAATTATATCTATGGCCATCTTGTCAAAAGGTCGTACTGAGATATCGCAAGCCTGAATAGGCGCCGTGTGAAAAGCTCCACGTGCTTTCACTTCCTGGCACGTAGTACAAGAACGTACATACTGCGAAATATCCCGTGATACTCCTGGCCAAAAGAATGAAGACAATACTCGAGATCGTGTTCGAGTATATCCCATATGTCCTGCACACTGCGAATCATGCGCGTGTTGAAGAATGTACCGTCTAAAAGCAGCCGGTACCATCACTTGTTGTTTTACCAGTGATTTATCACTAAAACATCTAATCAGTATATCATTTTTAACAATAAACCAATGTTTGTTTTTATTACCTGTAGTTAAATTATCAACCTTATTAACTAGGTTAAAAAATTTATTTAAAGATTTGTCATTTTTTTGTTTGTTTGCAAATGATTCCCTGTCAATAGGTGAATTGACTTCAATATCCTCCTGTTTCTCTGCATCCATCTTATTATCATTGACACTTTCCATGAGCATAGTCTGAGCTCTAGTCGTCACGGCGTTTCCAGTGCATAGATTGTGTCTCTCCCATTCAATAATATCTTCTGGTGAACAATCCTTGCTGCCGTGTATGCGACCCACCATAAGGTCTGCAATCGGCTTTTTCAGCATGCATACCTTCACGTTCCCTGTGAAAAAAGGTGTTTTAACATGGATAATAGCTGTGGGGTAAAACTCAATAGTTCCCCCAAAAGTCATGCAACGGACATATTCCCCTGTTGCACAGCTAGGATGTACCAGCGACTGCCGCACTCCAATGGTTGTGGACCCCGAATCTCTCAATAAAGAAACTATAGAACCGTTAACTATCCCTCTGTTAAAAATCAGAGAGCCTGTTCCATCATTGGCTGCAAGACCTACTTCTGGTGTAATGTGTCCGCAGTTTAGCACTGTCTCCTTTGCCTTCTGAAAAATAAGATTGCATTGTGGGCAACTATTTGCCACGTTATAATTTATAGCAAAGCATGCAGCAGAAGAATGCATTGTATTATCGTTAGGTGGAACCTGAACCTTAGGGGTGATATCATTTGTAACTGCTGCCCCGGTATTATGGTTATAATGTGAAGATCCACGAGAATGAGAACGATTACGAGAATAATTAGTTGAATTATCCCGTTGTCGTCTATTATAATTGTTATCTCGATGTCTCGAGTTATAATTATCGCTATTCTTCCAATTGTTTCCATTATTATATTGATATGACCGATTATAACTTGAGTTACGTGGATTACTGTTGTATCTTGACTGAGGTGAATAATTTCTGTTTTGTTGTCTTCCTCTATTAAAGTTATTATTAAAGTTATTCTGTCCCTTATGAAAATTAATGTCATAGTTTCCTTTGAACCTACCTCTGTCCACACTGTGTGTTCTAGGTTTGTTATTATTATGATATGCCATATTGGAGGCTACAGGAAGAGGTTCTCTTATCAACGAGCCAGAAATATTAGCATTCGGATGAGCTGTGCAGTAATTTAACGAAATTTTTTCTAACTCATCAATAGTTTCTGGTTTTCTTTCTTGCAGATAAGCAAAGAATGGTGAGCTGACAGAAGATAATACTTTATCCCTCAATAACAAATCGACTAACTTGTCGTAAGATTTGTTGACACCTGCTAGTTCAACCCATCTGTTAAAAGTATTGCGTATGTTAGCAATAAATCCTGTAAAATCTTTATTATTATCTGGCAACAAACTTTTGAAACGTAATCTACATGCCTCTTCGTTCAAGTGGAAACGACGTAATAACAACGTCTTAATGGCCTCATAATCTGTGGCTAATGTAGGATCAATATTTTGTGCTGCACTTGCAGGTTCGCCATCCAGAAATTCCTTAAGTTTAAGTGCCCATGCAGTTTTTTCAAGGTTATTGACCTTGCATATATCCTCAAAGCGCGCCAGCCATGATGAAAGGTCGTCCACGTGTAATTTGAAAGGTGGTAATTTAAAGTAATAATTGCCTTTAAGTCGGTTGGAAGAAGATCCCGATGGAGCCTTATCATTTTGGTTTGCTGCAGCACCCTGCGAATTAAGTTTTGCTGTTTCCAATTTAAGCCGTTGCAATTCCATTTCTTGCTGCAGTATGATTTCCTGTCGTTTCAATTTATTCTCTTCTTCAATCCGTAGGATTTCATCTCTTGCCATCTTTCTTTCTTCCTCTTGTCTTAATTCTTCTCTCTCTGCCTTAGCAATAGCTTTCTTTTCAGCCTCTTTTCTTTCAAGTTCTTCCATCTCTGCCTTAGCAATAGCTTTATAGTTAGCAAGTTGTTGTTCCGCAAATTCAAGGAGTGCATCTCCTTTTTTGTTACAATCTTTTCCAATTTTAATGAAATGATCCAAGGTAAGCATTCTTGGAGTTGAATTATTTAAGTATTCAATTACTTATGTATTGTAATCAACAATAGAATCTATGTCGATAATTATAATTACCCAACGAATGAATAATTAATATAAGAAATTGCAGTATTCACGTACTGTTATTTATAAGTTCCACAAATCTGTAATATTTTGTATAATTAATAATTATATATTATGCCATAATCATGAGCTATAAAGTGCATTGCCCATTTCTAGGACCACCACTGCAAATTGGTGCAAAGTCCCTAATTCCTCCTAAAACTCATAAAAATTTAATCATATTCATCTACACTATTATTAATGAAGAAATTATAGCATTAATATTAAATTATAAAAGGATGAAATGAAGACAAACAATACAATGGGTTAACCAAGGAGTACAGAACAGTAGCACAATACCAAAGTGACATTTTCACAAAAATAAATGATATTATAAAACCAAGTTTACTAACCGGAAATGTAGAAGGGTGAAGGTTAACTGAAGGAAACGAACATATTTGGCACTAAGAATGATGACGTCACAGGACTCATTTGACGTTAATACAATACATTTAAATAAAATTAAAGATAGCCAGATCAGAATAAACAGGATAGATTACGAACATATGAATGTAACTGAATAAAAAAAAGAACCAAATACACTAGAATACACCAGTTATAACATGACTATACACCTAACATGCAAAGTGAATTAATGCAAGTCCGAACGACACGATCACCGATAATGTATTCGACGCGTTCTTCGCGAGGTGCTATTAAGTCACGGCCCTAAGAACGATTACAATCAATTCGTAGAATCCTAGGAGCCATAGAACTGATTATAATTCGCCGCCCATCCATCCCGCTACATGTAAAAGGACAGAAACAATATTTAACATGGATACAAAAAAAAAAAGAACATGGCGTTATTGGACAAATAGGATTAACTTATTGTAACCTTCAAATAAGTTACTTATCTTTTTGCCTCGATAGATTCATACAATGCTTGCTTCGCCAACGGACAGTAGGACCTATATTTCATGCTCATGTTGATTGAATCTATTTTCCAATGTTCGATTAAGCGTTTATAAATAATTTTCTTCAAAGACGTTGAAAAGCGGCTGCCATCGCTACAGTTGATTCATCCTGTTGTCAAGGGGGTGTGACGTCATCGGTGTAGATAATAAAAGTGTTCATTTCGCTCGAAGGAAAATTATTCCTTTCAACTCGATAATCTTTGAGTATTTTTTTACAATTAAATTCCAGTTCCATATCATACTGGCCACCACTCTTGCGTGGGTGGGTTACTGGTGTTGGAGGGTCCTTCGTTCGATTGTTATAAGTTTAGTTGGGATGCTTGCTTATTTGTCATTACACAACTTGTGTCCAAGCAAACCCCGGTTCCGTACGAACTGATCCATTATTACTATAAACTTCTTACAAGAAAGAGTTCATCAGGTCAAAGGACCATCAACAATGCAAGTTGAAGCAATCAAACGTAATCAAAGGAATGTGGGTAAGCCTTCGATTCGAGTCCAATATTTATTACAAGTTGACGCACGAAGACAGTTCACATTGGTACACGTTCATATATAGTTCATTAGAAATTACATGCATAGTATTCATGTCCGTCCGTGTCAAAACAATATGTCAAATGAACATCGTGGCTATATACGTGCGCTGTTGTATTCAACAGCCAGAAATGAGCGCATGAGTTCTTGACAGCTACAATTTGAATCATAAGACGATTCTCCTTCCATCATTAATTTAATTTAATTAATCTCATACTTAGATTAATATCCGAACTGACCCCGAGTTCTACATTGATTCATATATACCTATAGGCTATATACTCAGCCTTTTTCCTTGGAAGGAATACATGACACGACTTTCTTGCTTGACGGATAGCGTAACAAGGGCCCTGTAACCAAGTCACCCAGCGTGACCTTCCCAACGCGAAATGCGTCATAATCTCAGCATATATTTCGCGTTCACTATACCGTAAAATATCGACATATTCTATAAATGTTAATGACCCCTAAACGTTGCGCACGGGTAAACCCCAGCAGACGCCGTCATTTAAAATAACACCGTAACTATAAATTAGTTCTGAAATAGGAGGTACAACCGTCTTGTTTCAGGCACCGTGGTCCTAAAGTTATTGAGCAGCACCTGGTCTGAGCTTTGCTGAATCTAGAGGCTGACAGCATACTCCTGGGTCCAGATAGCGACCAGTGAGGTGTCTCCAGAACACAGGGGAGCAATCGAGCAGGGGAGTCTTTTCCTGCCGCCATCACGAAAGATAAGCTTCTGTGGCCAGAGGAGCTCAACATTATGTGTCCCCCTCTAAAATTGACATTATAGTAAAACAGAGGGACAATACATTGTTTAAATTGATAGGAACTGTGAACTTTTCCCCATACTATTTCCAAGATAAACAAACACTTGAAGTCATGATGACAAATAACAACATAGCTTGAAAAACAAAACCAGTATTACCTCATAGTACTACTACACAACTGACACACATAGGATAATACTAATAAAATATGTCACTACAAGGTTCATACTTATAAATTATGTACATATAAATTGTGATTACATATGATTGTGATTCCTGGTTCACTGTTTAGTTGAATCAGGATATATATTAGTGAAAGTAATTAATACATATATATTTGAAACTTTACCATTGACTCATTTAAGATAGTCTTATAAAGTGTTATATGTGTGTGAGTGTCACAGTGTTGTACAGTGTTGTGAAATAAAATTAAATTGGTTATCTGTCTGTTGTTGTTGTGACTTACACTTCATCATTTACATAACCCTAGACATTCAACGTAGTCATCACAATATTCCAGAATAATTCTGACTGAGGTATAAATGTGGTAGCAAGTAAGGTTATCTGTAAAACACTACACCTATTAGATACAGATACCTTCACAGCTGATCTCAGTCAATACACTAAGTCCCCTATAACTATTTATCACATCCCACTTTACCACAGTTCCACATCAGTGATCTTGTCATAAGTTCCACATCAGTGATCTTGTCATATAATATTAATCCTTCGAATCTACACAAGCACCCATTTGTGAATGTCTTTAGCTTGTTAGTTGTTTTTATCGTTCTCCGTGTTTCAGAGGGACGCCATTGGACTGACTTGACATGTTAACTGTAGATTCTGATGTATGCAGAACGGAAGAAGATCGGCTACCACGCCTAATATGGGAAACTAAAAGCCAGGAATCCAGACCACCAGAACGACCCAGAGTTCACTGGGAGGACAACATTAGACAATCCCTGAAGGACTGAGAACAAGATTGGAACCAGGCCAGGAGAAAGACAGCCGATATAGCGTTCCTTCTGACAAACCAAACCACCCCAGGGTTGAAGAGGAACGACTAAGTCAGTAAGGAAAATTCTGATGTTTATGTTGTAAGGGCTTTATTTCGATTTATATTTATTTTCCGGAAATGATGCAATGAAAACTATTATTTCCATTTGTATTCGTGTTCAGATATCACTGTCTGGGCTCCAACTCCGTCTATACTGCACCCATGATGTAATTCTACATCTTGTAGGGGTGCTTCATCAAGTATAATCTTGTTATCATTTCCTGCACTGACTCCAGCAACATTTACAATAGATATGTCTTGAATATTTTCAGCACGTCTGACAACACAACACAGACAATGGTCTGTGACCATCAAGCTTGATGGTGTCTGTAAAGAAAGAACAAACTCACTCCTCTTCGCTCGGTACGCGGCCACGCTTCGTACAGAACCCCTACTCCGATTGATGCTTATCATCTCAGAACTCTTTCCGATTGCATATAATTGCCTTATAATGTTTCTATATCTGATTGTTTAAACTCATAACAAATTTACTTGTACAATGTCCCCTAAACGTTTCTTTGTGAAAGCCTTATAAACATTTAAGTGCTTTTGTTTGTGGAATACTTGATTCGCTTCCTCGCTGTAGCGTGCAGTAGTAAAACAAATAGAAAAAATGAAAAAAATAACAATACTGTATTGATGTAAATAAAAGCTACCTGAGAAAATACGTTATACTGCATTTTTTGGGCGATCCTCTTCTACACATGTATATGGGTGTATATTTTGTTTCACTTTTATGTCTGTGCGAGAGGATGCATTCAAATCAAGGCTGTGAAGTCATGGTCATATTTTAGTGGAGTCGTAGTCGGTAAAAAAGGTCAGGACTCAGACTCTGAAGCTTATGCCACATGACTAGTAAAAAAACTGTAGTCTTAGGAGTCGGGGATTCGGAGTCAGAGCAAGAAAATGTGTTGGCCGACTCCACAACGCTGCTACAAACAGATCTCTGTAAGCGTAAGGTCGGTAATAATGAGTGAAGTTACTGGAGTCGCAAATTCTATAATTTATTCGACACATCAGATTATAATGAAAGGTTCCGAGTTAACTACTTTTGATTAAAGTGGAGGATCCAAAAATCTTATATATGAATTTATAAAATTTACATAAACTTATACCAGTGTGTCAGTCAGCTGGTCCCAAATATCTATATTCCATTGTTATAGTTTTCACGTCTGTGCGTCTAACTGTCGTCACTTATGTGTGTGTGTATGTGAGTGGTATATACATATATTAATATATATTCAAATAGACTGTCTGACTCCTCTAGATCTGTTGTAGAAGATAGGCTGAAAGAGAGAAGATCTCGATTTCAGGGACAGACTCTATTAATTTCTACCATCTCACTCGTGAAAATCTATTTCTATTATCATCTCCCACTGAGCTATCACGTGCTCTATTTCTATTCAGAAGGGACCAATCTATGTCTTAATTCCCCTATCAAAAATCTACGACAATCCCGGGGATTACATTGTTAAAAAATCGGCACTCAACACCAGAGAGAAAATCGATAAATACAAACCATACCTTCACCATCACCATTATCTCTTGCTAACAGTTACCTACCGGATGTTTACCGTTAGCTTCGGAAAAAGTACTTTATTTTCTGTCTACTGTGAACACTAGAGCACGAATTATAGTTTGCTACCTGAACCATCGGATGTGACACTGTTTTCATACCCAATGCGTCAATACCAAAGTAAGCGTTTCCCCATTATACAACTTGATTATTCGTGGAGAAACTGGGGCTCACTTCGGAGAAGCACAACAAGGGATTGTATTTGATTGCATGTCCATCTGCTGTATAAGTTCACGAGGTTGGTTATCAACTAATAGGTAAGCGAGATTAGATGTGGCCACAGGTTGACAGAGTGAGAGAAAAGAGGAGCGAATATTTATTTTTTTATATAATCATTGTACCAACTTCTTTGATTGTTCACTAGCTTGATTATTTTTACTGGGATAGCTTAAGTAAAACTTTGGTTCCTTACTATAACTATCTATCCTATATACCATAAATGCTAACCTTTGACCCGAAGAGTTATTAACTTCTTTTTTGGGGGGGGGGGGGGGGGGAATCTTTCTTTCTTTACAAGAGAGGAGGGCATTTATGGGGATGTTTTTATAATTCTGTAAAACCTTTGATTCTATTGATTGATATATATGTTTGAGGTTGTGACGAGTTTAATGATAATAAACTAAACAAAACTTAATTTATCGTTTTGGTTAGCACACTCCATACCCATAGTACCTTTACCATAGTTTTTCACGTTTGTACGTCTTGTTGCCGTAAAACTGTGTGTGTGCGTGAGTGGTTAAACGTATATGTTATATTTACGGAGCGTAGGATTGTCTGATAACAACTTATAGTCGTAAAGATAGGCTGGACTAGAGTGTCTTCTCAAATCCAGTGACAAATTCTACCCTTAAACTATTCACTCGTGAAAATCTATTTCTTATACCTTATTTCTCACTTATTCACCACTTTTGCTGTTCTATTTTAGACGGGACAAAATCTATCTTAAATACCTATCTAAATTTACGACAAGGGTCTCTGAAGAGACAAAGAAATAATAGAACCATTGCTCCCTCATGCATGTCGTACTCGGCGATAAAATGAGGTTGTGCATGAGTTGGCAACCTCATCGTGTAAAACTAATTGCTACAGACACCGCCATTGAAATAACATGTGCATGATTCGTACATGATTCCTGCAAGAGAACCTGGCCCAAGGATACATAAGTAGCTTACTTACTTAGTCATTCCTCTTCTACCATAGGGTGTACAAGTTTGTCAGACTATCCTATCGGCTGTCTTCCTCCTGGCCGGATTCCAATGTAGTCCTCGGTCCTTCGGAAATTGTCTAATGTTGTCCTCCCAGCGGACCCTGGGTCGTTCTAGAGGTCTGGATCCTTGGCTCTTTGTTTCCTATATTTGTCGTAGTAGCCGATCTTTCTCCAATTCTGCAGACATGACCAAACCATTTTAGTTGGGACAGTTCCACTTTGATCTCCAGGGGTGTGAGTTTAGAGACCATAACGTATCGCAATTTTAGAAGAACAAGAAAAACGAAACAGACAATTTCAAAATAAACTGTTATTTGCTTATATGGTTGCGATCGGTTTTCTTTATGTCTTTATTATTCATTTTCAAAAACAGAGCATATAACGCCAATCTATAACTCAACATGAATATAAAAAGGTAAAGGATCCCGTTACACGCCCATTGAGGCATATTGGGAATATGGTGTTAGGCCCATATTTTCTTGACCATCGGCACACTAGGGTGATGTGGTCAGCAGCACGCCGGCCGCCTTAGCCTTCCCAGAAGTTGCTCTGGTACCCAATTGGGGCTGTGTCGACCCAGAAGTCGTTTGCGGCCTAAAAAAATCCCACATCATCTGGGGATCGAACCAAAGACCACTGAGCTAGGAAGCCAGTGCACTAACCACTATGCTACCGCGGCTCCCAACATGAATAAAGTAAAACATTATCTGCCATAAGATTTTGAAAACGTAAGTGTATTATGTTTTTGTCCAATGCTACACTGAACATAACTTCCCGATTATACAGCGTGATCCAACTAAGTAGCATGAAATTGACTCTCGTAAGATATGCATGGAGGCATATCTGGAGTCATCCTTATAAGACCACCAGCTAAGCACAGTGCTAAAGTGTACATATAAGGAAGCGAATCTTCCGAGGCTATTGACTCTCGAAAACTTTCACACATTTCCAGTGATTCTCCCTATGGTGAAACATGTCGAGAACACAGCATTGCATACTAAGCTTGGAGGAGTGACTAGAGCCACAAAAGTTAACTCCGGCTTTTTACCTGGTCGGCTGTATGCAAGAGGATCTCACTGTGGAATTATGTTGGGCAGGGCGAGCTGAGAAGTGGCTTAATGCATGACGTGATAATTCCTTGGGAGAGCCCAGAACCATAGCACAGTATTTTTGCTTTGCAGATTTGGAGAGGCCCCTTGGGTGGCGGGAAATGCACAGTATGCCATGCACTCCTTCATCCTAGCGTGGGACCAGATGTGATCCCCTGCCCTGCCCTGCCCTGTCCTATCTGTCTGCTCATGCTCCATTCATTAGAAATCAGTCTCTAACTTACATATATCGCTGACTTGGGGTTAGCATCAGAATTAGGTCGATATTTAACCAACCTTAGTCATATATTTGAAATTTGATAGTACCATTTTCCCTTTGTCCTACTTTATGTTGCCGCTGTCTTAAGTTCTCTCATACCTTATGTCTCAATTACTCCTCACTTACTGTGTTTTGCTGTCTGTCTGATTGCTTGTATCATACAAGTTGTATGTCTGTCTGTTCATCCTTCTATCCGTTTAGCCGCTCGTCTTCGTTCTGTCCGTCTCTCTTTCTGAACTGCCTGTCAATTTGAATTTTTGTCTGTCAGTCAGCGTGTCAATGTATTTGTCGATCGTCTAATTGTCTTTTAAAAGCAAGCCAAGTTGGAGAAACTGGAGCTCATGACTTCAACTTAACGTCTTTCGCATTGGCAGAAAAGCCACAGGAAAAGCTGAGATGTACAGTATAGAAAATACCAAGGAGTCTTCAACGTGTTATTGGCTGCATAGGAGCGAGATGCTCAGCAACCCTAGTTTAACAACAACGCTCGTAAGATATAGTACGCCTCGTTAAAAGGGGATGGGGAAGTCAACAAGAGACCTTCGAAAAATTCCCTAGGGCAATTTCTCGATCTAGAATGCTTTACCTGCATCTATAAAATCCCATAACCAAATCACGGTCACACAAAAATGTGTAATTTCTTTGCCCAATTGTTACAGACTTGATGTATGCTCACTTTTGGCAAGTGCTTGAGGATATGTTCTCATAGCGTCTCCCAACCGCTATCAGAACACTTCTGTAAAATCTTTACTGTAATTTCCTAACATAATTAAAATGTATTACTTTCTCATCAGTGTAAAAGTTTATTTTCATTCGTCAATAGCAAGGCTAATGCACCTTTGTAATACACTTTTAATACGTATTCATCATCATCATCATCATCATCATCAACAACATTATCATCATCAAAATTATCATCATCATTATCATCATCGACACCATCATTATCATCAGCATCATCATCACCATCATCGTCATCATAAACACCATCATCATCATGAACAACATCACCACCAACATAATCATCATAAACACCATCATCATCATCATGAACATCATCACCACCATCATCATAAACACCATCAGTATCGTCACCATCATCATTATCATCAACATCATCACTACCACCACCATCATCATCATCAACAACATAAACACCATCATCATCACCATCATCATCATTACCATCAACATCATCGTCATCATTATCATCATCATCAATATTATCACCATCATTATCAACATCATCACCATCATCATCATTATCACCATCCCCACCATCATCATCAACATCATCACCATCATCATCATCATCATCGCCATCATCACCACCGTCACTGTTTTCCTTTGCGCTCCTTACAGTGCATGAAGTCAACAGCTGGTCCCGCAGAATGCTTTTCTTCAAGACAGTTACATGCTCTTTTTAATAGTGATTTCTGTGATACTTTTTTCACATGGCGATGTTGCCAGACCACACACAACCTCATATTAGTTGCACTGTACGACATGCATGAGGGCATAGTAGTCCTCTTCTTTATATGTCTATTGAGAGAACCCCGGAAACTGCACGGGATCATACATACAAACAGTGCTGTATTAACCCATATTATACAGTACAACTTTAACCCGTATGATACTGTGCAACTTTAACCCGTTTTATATAGTTCACTATTAACCCGTATCATACAGTGCAACTTTAACACGTAAAACAGTGCAACTTTAGGCCGTATTATACAGTACACTATTAACCCATATCATACAGTGCAATTTTAACACGTAAAAACAGTGCAACTTTAAGCCGTATTATACAGTGCGACTTTAACCCGTATCATACAGTGCACTATTAATCAGTACTATACAGTGCAACGTTAACCCATATCATACAGTGCACATTTGTCCCGTATTATACAGTGGCCAAAACTCAAGAGTATCTAAAGCGGGTCGTCAAAGGTGTCTACCTTCACACAACATTACTCTTGGCAGAGATGTAGATAGAAGGGAAATGACGCTTCTATCCCAAGGGAGTTTTTCACAAGATATTCAGAAAAGCGAAAACAATGCTGCATTGACTGAGCACGTTAATTCTATGATATGCCGACAGCTTTTGTGAAGGATTAAGCAATTATTATTTTCAGCTCGTCAAGCACCCACCTCTGATTTACTCAGTGGAATTCTTATTATTCTGGTATAGCTTTGTTTAGAGTGTGTTTAGCTAATTGACTGAGACAAACATGCAGTAAAATTAAAACGATAGAATCGAAGTTAAATTTGTATAATTACAAAAAAACAGATTTAATAATCATTTACGTTTAACAAGGTTTTAGAAAATTTGAATAATGAGTTATAAGTAAAAAAGTTTTTCATCACGGTTGTGATGCGAAGTTAGTTTTAAAGGAGGTCACTTGGTAGCTTATAGGGCTACTTAACTTCATATGGTATGTTCTGCTCCCGCTGATGGGTTGGTTCTGTGCAGATAGGTCACTGGAGTTCTCGCGTCTCTGGTCAAGATTAAAGGAGCAGCACATTCCCAGAAATGCCAGGGAGAAACTGCCAAGCTGGTCCCGCGTTTGTACACTTCTACCCTCACTTTGTTCCAGAGATTAGTACACTCCTGGTACTACCAACAACAATGGTAAAAGAATAGAAACGAAACGCTCTCCTGAGTATTGTGTTTTCCGACACATACCTATGTGCCCCTTTCTTCCTATTCCACCATCCCATTTAACTCAGAATTTACCCTCGATGAGAATTAAAGATGTATATGTAAACAGACTCTACCTGTATTATTAACCTTTTCATTTAAATATAAAGTAACTATGAAAGCTATTCTATTTAAATGTAAAGAAAGTTTATCCCGAGGGATTAAATTTAATTCTCATCGAGGGTAAAGTCTGAGCTAATTGGGATGGTGGTTGTCGCGCCGTTATCCCGAACTGGACATTAATTGTCACAGCACAGTTGGATAAGAAAGTTGTAAATTGAGAAATGTAAGAAAGATATATAGGATCTCAGAAGTGGCTCGTTAATTGTTAGATTCCTATACAAGTAAGGGGTGAAAGGAAGGCGAATATTCTCACAAAGAGATAATGTCTCAGAAGGGCACATGAGAATGGATTCTGTTTCCTTGCGACAAATCTCCCCTGTTACTCTTACTGAATATTATAATTGTTATTAGCCCCCATCCTCTCATACTGAGGAAATGACACATATATGGATTTAAGAGACAGTACATGTAAGAAACTCACTCGACCATTTGGTAGATGATATAACTTATGTACATATATTTAGTCCCTAAACCACATATACGACACAAAGAAAATGAAAAGGTAAACGAAAATAATAATATGGACATAAACACTGAATGACTAAAAGTCCTAGTATGTCCTACTAATCATCATTTGCACTGGTGTAACTATTAGGAGAGTTGCCTAACGTTGTTGAATGTAATGTTCACTTTGTAATACCCTGGAAGGCACTTTAAAATTAGTTCCGTGAGTATTTATGTGAAAGTTCTGTTTGGAATTTGAATAAGATCTCTGAGATTTCTGGAGGAAAATAATCCTTATGCTTTTGGACTTATCTGTAATCCGATGTTGTCAGCCCTGGCGCAGGTTGTTAGGTGCTGTCATCCTGCAGCGATATGACATTACACGTGCGAGCGTTGATCTATGCTCCTTTATGCTTAGGAGTTGACGAGATCTCTGGCTTTTGGTTCTGCTGCTCGGTCAAAAGACTGGCTGTCTGTTACCGTCAGGCGCCGGACACTGAATTCTGCAACTGCGAATGTTGTCCGCTCAGAAACCTAAAAGTCTGAAGACACAATTGTGGCTTCATGAGTTTTCCTGTCATATGGGAACAGCTATCATTCCCATTCAAACCGCATACACCAGGCATATCAGAATTATCCTCTTTCATTCAATAAGAGGACTATTATGTCATACAATCTAAAGATTACAGGCAACTTTTCATGTTATATAAGATATTTATACTTCACTTTCATACAGTCACACATCAGGCATATCAATGTTATATTCATCTGACTTCCTTTCTCACAGTCAAGACATGATAGGTAAACTTAGACCTTTGTAACTTCAGGAGTTAATTAGTTTAGTCAGTCTTCTTTCCCAAGAACTGTGTTCTACAAGGATAGTCGTTCCTTCATACAATGATGAATAACAATAAAATATAATACATTTATATTACACAAATAGATAAAGTGAGTGACCGACTGGCCAAGCGATCAGGTAGCTTTCTTCTGTAGCACAACTATATAGTTTTAGAACTGAAACCTGGCTGTGGAATACTCCAGTTTACCAGCTGTAAATGGGCACTCAGTTGTGCTCTCGAGCTAAGGAAGGAAAAGGCAGCGAGGAAGGAAACTGTTCACCTAACCTCGAAAAAGCGGGATCTTTCATGATGCAGCTTCTAAAACTTTATTTCCCTATGACAATCTCTGCCATGGGACTGCCTTTATCTTCGTCATGGATAAAGCAATTAATATGATAGATGTTATCTTCTATTTGCTGTGGGGCTAGTTGTGATAAGTTTTTGTACAAGCAACAATCATTCACATAGCACATGTTTAGATCATATTAAGAATAACAATACATTTATACCAATGAATAATTTACATAGCACATGTTTAGATCATATTAAGAATAACAATACATTTATACCAATGAATATTCTACGTGCATATTTTGCAGTATATACGAACCCGCACAGAGTGAAATTATACAACACCGCTTGGTTAATACCAAAGTGCTTGTAGTGTAGGATTCCCCGCCATGTAGATGCACTCGGCCCAGAATTGGGCGTGTAAGTGAAGTTTTCGTCTAAGCTTCTAGATTTTATGAATCTCTTCTCACGTGTTCTAAATCATTCCGACGTAATAACACGTAAATTCTCTCTCTGAACCTGAGCTCGTGTGACGCAGTTGCGAACCGTCTTACGTGAGAAAGCTCCCCGCCCCGTAATTACTGGTTACTCCTAGAAGGCATACACGTGCTGGCTGATGCAATGAAATTTGACACTGGGGCGTTTTCCGTCAGGTCCCTCAAATAAGGTGCAATAAAGCAATGGATCTCTAGACTTTAAGACGCCTTTTACTCTTAATTAAGGTATATCCTCTGGCCATGTGTTATAACCTGGTGTTGATGCGTTTGCGATATTTGCTCAGTAACCATTAGTAAGCGCCGTGATGTCTGAGAGAGAAACGCTGACTACAAAGCCGAAAATACCGTAGTGTAACGTGAAAATTAATGAGAATAAAGGAGAGAGAGAAAGAAGGGAAGAGAAGGGAGACAAAGATGGAGAGAAGAATAGACCGTGTTACGACATAGCCTCCCCCTTCAGTTTGACCTGCGGTCTAATATACTGAGGTCTGGTCTTCTCGATCATTCCTAAATTCGTTCTTCTCATCTTCACTTTCCTCGCACTACTCTCTTTCTTCTTCCACCAATGCAGCTGACATTCTCCTTGCAATGGGCCTGCATTAAAACGTATGGATTGACGACATGTCGGTTGATAGGAAATGGGTTGTCCTGACAAGCTCGCTACCATCCTATACATCTTTATTTTCGTCGCCTTATACGACCTGCCAAAGTGAGCAGTAGTTCTATTCTTTCCGTTTCTTATGAGCAATTCCGGAAACTACGCGGGGTGAAATGCTTACTGGTGGAGTAGTTCTTTCCTAGACTACGTCTGTTAGCTTTCCTGCTCCGCCAGTGATCATGACGTAAGATAGGGTGCATCCTGATCCCGATCTTCAGACGTCGAGTTAAATGTAACAAATTGCACATTTTCAACCAGTGGGCTTTAGACGAGGACGATGCAACATGTGGCGTAATCTTGAGTCCTCTCTTGCCGATACTTTTGTCTATCAGTCTGATTTCGCCATAAACTTCTCCCTGGGGTGTAGGGCGTGACTGGGCGTAAAACTGATGTCCAATCCAAAGCTTTAAAGTAATATTCTCTGTCTGGGTCTTTTCTATATCCGTGTGCAGGGGTTTGGGGGGGGGGGGGGGGGACTCAGGTTTCTTAACTCGTTCGGTCATGATAACCATAGTTTGTGTTGGGCCCCGTATGGGCGCATACATATATTCACCAGTTTGGGTGTAAATATACTCATCTAAGACAATCTCCTTCTTAGGAGGATGGGAGGTTGAATTAGGTAATCCAGACATATTTCCTTCTCCAAGGATTTTAGAGGAGGACCGCTCTTCTAACACCGCCTCTCCCTTGAGAGGTGAGTTAATTAATAGTTTTCCACAAGGTACTTTGGGTTTCCCTCCCATTTCTCTCTGTATCCGCTCCTCTGTAAGGAGGTGTTCATATTCTGGCGCAGGGGTCACCTCTGACTGCTCCCCGGCCTTTCCTGTTACAGCAATCTCAGGCTGCGTCGGGCCTTTTAAGGTTCCTTCATGATCTCTTTTAACTTGGAGGCAAATTATTTCCTCTGGTACCGCCTCTTTCTTGAGACGAATTGATAGTGAATTTTGTAGCATAGAGGACACCTTAGAGTTGTGCTGAATTCGACCTGTCCCCCACTCATCCATGAGCCAATGTGTGCGAAGTTCTGACTTTGAAGTCTTGATGTGCTCTTCCGAATCTTGTCCGGCTTCGACATTTTGCAGTGCTGAATGATAAGAGGTCGTACTTCTGCCTTCCCTGCTTGTGGGGTGGTTGTACTCCTTTAAAACTGCCTCTCCTGTGAGGATCGGAGAAACTAAATTCGGCAGTTTATTACCATCATGTATCAAGGGAGACGGTTCCCTGTGACACATTTTCACCTCCTTTTGCACAAGGATGGTGGATGGGGTTTGTTTTAATGGTTTAAAACCATGGATTCCAGGATTTGAATTCCTCTGACCTGTTTCCAGCTTCCCTCCAAAAATGTTGGAAATCGACATAGGCGTTTGAATTTCCCCGCCCTCCTCAGTCATGTTCACTCTGGCATGTGCTGAGTTTCCTAAGAGCAAGTAACTCTCTCCTTGGGGTATGGGGAAAAAGCGTTCGTCTACTATTGCTGCGTTAATCAATCCTGTCTCATAATGAGATTCTAAGTGCAAGCTTGCAATGGGCAATTCCATCGGTTCCCCATGGAGCATAGGTGCATTTACCATTACATATTCCTCAGTAATTTCATCGACGTTTACGAGTGAGGATGAAGCAACTGCACTAAACCCGAGATCAGGTACAAGCAGACATATGACTCGTCTACCATTGACGGTCGCATAACTGTAAAGGGCAATTTTTACTATCTTGCAATATAATACATTTATATTCTTATTATGTTCGCAAATATTTTGTAAGCAAAGTATTTCCTTTTTTAAGTGCTTAAGGAGAAGTCATTTTTGGGTTGCTTCCCTTGAAAATAGTTCTGTCATCTTCGATCGGACTCCGCAGACGACTCTAGGCCTACTGTGATTTATTCTGTGGCTGGGTAGGAATAGATTGTTCTTGCTTCAGTATATCTATGGCCTGAATTTATACGTAGTGTTTGTATGAGTAGGACGAGTCTGTCTTATATATGGATATCTTTGCATTTCTAAGTCGAACTAATTTGGTTGTCGCTAGAAAAGGTCAAAGGCTATGCAGCGGAAGTATCGCTAGCAAGGGGTGTGATCCATGGCTGTCATCCTGTGAGGATGCCGAGTTTTGTTGTAGCAGGCTTTTTGCCGAAATAGTGATCTATATATGGATGGGGAAAAGTGATAATCATTTAGACATGTTGTATGTACTTTACCCCAGTGTTTATTCTCTTTTGCCAAGGAATGGCAAAGTTATATTTCGCATAAAAAGGTAAAACCACAATTTATTATGAACTTGGGCTTCGCCATCGTTGTTGATAAGCAGATGCACAGTGGTACTTTTAAAAAAGAATATCCATTCAAAGGAAGAAGACATTCCTATGTATCAGCACTGGATTGTATGATATTATTCAATTACCTCTATGAGAGAAGCTATGAAGAAATGAGGACATTTAATGAATGACTAATTTTGGTCTATATTCTATAGTGAGTGAAGCTCACGAGAGAGAGAACAGCCATGTTGAAATTCATATACTTTGTATTTATCGAGTGAGAAAAAGGGATGCCTGTACTATCGCTCGATGAACCAAGAGATCACTGCTACATGTGAGAACCCATGTCTGGGATTCCTATATTATGAAATATATATATATTGAACTTTACGTGAAGGAATATTCGCTAGACGAGGTTAGGTCTAGGAGCCTTCCTATGTATTGGTTATGGTCTGACGTGCCCAGTCAGTAAAGCCAGATGATTTACATGATGGAACGCTGAATGCTTATTTACGAATGCTCCATTATGATATTTGCCAAGCATGAATGCTAACTTAAGATGATATTCCTGTGATCAACATTATGCTGTCTATGTCGACATTTGTTCCTGTAACCATACACGTACTGTCCAAGTGTGCGTCCCATTAAATGTTATAAAAAGACCACCGTAGTTCCAGTACTTCTTGAATTCGAACAGTGTGAGTATGAGTGATGTACTACCAACCTGTCAACTCTATCGAATCATTCTACCATTCGCGTACTGACATTCAGATACACACTCATTGTTTACACTCACATTCTTGTCGGAGCCTCATCACGTTCCAGGACAAGATGACCTGTATGACCAAAACTGTGCTGGGTTTGATGAGTTGACAATCGTTACACTTTACTACACCAGTCCCACATCTACATTTATCCACTGGTGGACATTCACATCATTTAACAAATAAAGCATGATTCAACAACTAGTAGCCAGTATGAGTTAACAACTACACACAAAGAGGTTTAACAACTGGTGTGCCAGCTTCCTGGGTCAACCTGCACAGTGACCATATTGAGAAGTAAACTACTGAGACCAGACGTTCCTTGGGGTCTGTTACGACACACAAATACATCAGCAGTACAACTCTACAGTGATGTCAGCGTGACCTGTCCTGTCGAGAGTATGCAGTAACTAGGTCAGGGTTTGTTGACATTTGGTTCATTGGACATTTGCCATACAACTGACAGTGTTACACAGCAAGCTTGATTGAAACATAGAACATTACACATCAGGACTGGAGAATATTTGACAGTGTTTGCGAAAGAAAATGTTATTGAACTGAGAAGTCCTACATTGATTGTTATCATTCAAATCAACGATGGAGCTTCTATTTCTGTGTTGAATTTAAAATAATTAGACCAGAAGTATTTGTTTAATAAAGTACCACAGTACTGTACTATTAGGCAGTGTAACTGAGCCTTCATTCCAACACTTTATTTACATCATATTGCCATACTATTTATGCATTTATGTATTTATGTTTAACTATTTATATGTGATATTTGTTTGTATCCAGCGGGTTGTTGTTTCGGTTGGGCGGTGTCACACAGCAGAGTATCCCACGTAATAGAGGGTCTGATGTGTGCGTTTCTATAGGTGCAATTTTCTTCATTGAAAATTTGCTGCGACAGCTGTTGCTATTAGTGTTAGCTGTGAAGTCTGTACTCATTGTTGTTTTTGTAATATTCCTCTGTTCTTTAGTTTGTTTTGATTTGTTTGTAATTTGTTGGTCTACCCTATTCTATCTTTCAGTTCTATTCTCAATTTATATTTATATACTGTGGCGTTATTTGTATTTGTTATCCTCTTGCGGTTTATCTTTTATTGTTTTTCCCATTTGATTTATTTCATTTCCGCAAATGTTTTCATGTTCTTCTGTATAACTGTTTTGTTTTGTGCCTGATCGACATACACTATTTAAAATATAGTTGATCATATAAATTGATGTACAAGAATCAACTGATAGTTAATTGCTATTACTAAAGGTACACAGTTGATGATATAAAACACTATTTCTGGTGCACTGCACTTATATTATAGAGTGAACCAGCAACTTATAGCTGTTATTATATAAGGATTTATACAAGACCTTGTAAGGCTTGTTTCCCACAGTGATTGGGATAGTTAAGTACTATTTTTCCACAGGTTAATAAGTTATCATACAAGGTCTTTGATTTAGACTAAGAAAGTAAATTTATTTACTTTTGCAAATTACTGATCTTATTAGACAAGATGTCTACCTTAGATTATTTTATCACACAAGGCAGGGCTCTTGATATGACTGGTCAGCAATTAGAACAATGGGCAGTTGCTCAATATGACAAAGCATTAGCTGCAGAAGAGAGAAAACTTGCTGCTGCTGCTGAAGAAAGAAAAGCATTGATTGAAGAAAAGAAATTAGCAGCTGAGGAAAAAAAAATTACAAAGAGAGGATGAGCAAAAGAAATTGCAGATACAGACTGATGAAAAAAGATTCCAGATGGAAATGGAAAAAGAGAAAAGAAAAGATGAGGCTGCTGCTGAAGAGAAAAAATTACAAGCTGCTACAGAAGAGAGAAGATTACAAGCTGAAGCTCAAGAAAAAAAAAGCAATAAGAGAACATGAACACCAAAAAGAACTTTTAGCATTTGAGTTAGAAAAGTTAAAGTTAACAAACATAAGTAATGTTAATCAAGCATCTAGTGGTAATGGTAAACCCTTTACTTACAAGGTCAAGGTACCAGCGTTCAACCCTTCCAGTGATGACATAACATTCTGGCTAAACAGATTTGAACGCTCGTGTCGAGCACATAATGTGGACAAATCACAATATGCTAACCAGTTATCAGAAAATCTGAAAGGTGATTCTCTGACTAGTTTAAGTTTGGTTGAAGAGGCTGACAAAGATAACTATGATGTTATTAGGGCAGCCTTGTTAAGGAAGTATCAGTTGTCTGAAGAGGGTTATCGGAAGTTGTTTAAGACAATGGAGCCTGAGGCAGGTGTAGAATTCTCAGAATTCATTGCAAGAACACGTCTTACATTTGATCGTTGGATTGAGCTATCCAAAACAGAAAAGACTTATGAAGCCCTTATGGACTTGATACTCAGAGACAAGATTATGTCAAGTATAAATAAACCTTTCCTCGAATTCTTACATGAGCGTAAACCTAAGTCTCTAAAAGAAATGGAACAGTATTGTACCCAATACGTCACTGCACATCCGGACGTAGCCATTAGCAACAGTAAGGTTAAAGAAGGTATGCCAGTTGCTTCTGCAACACCATACAACCCTAATCACTCTCACAAATTCCAAGGACCTCAAAATAGGTTTAATAAAAAAGGTAACTATTACAGTTATCAGAACCAAGGTAACCAATCATTTCAGGGTTCTTCTTCGAATACCTGGAGAAGAGCTGACAGCCCTCGATTCAGGGGTGGTCATAATTACAGGAACTTTCGCAAAGGAAGTCATTCTAGAAACTATCCAAGTTTTCCTTCATGGAGACAACAGGATCATAATTACCGAGATACTCATTATAATGAATATGATGATAGTAACCAAAGGAGCTATGATTCAAACCCGAGTAGGGGTTATAATGGTGGAAACAATGATAAGTACAGAGGCAATAATAACAGAGGTAGAGCACAATTCAAAAAACATAAAGCTCATTACCAGGCGAACTCTGCACAACAAGAATCACACGAAGCCTATAAACAAAATAAAGATAATGATGACTCTAATAATATGGCATGTGCCGCTTTTGATTTTGGGAGAGCATCTCAGTGCCCCCAATGCAAAACATTATTTGAGCCAACCACAGTGTCTACTTTAAGCTGTGGCCATCCTCTTCCCGCTCTTCCTGCGTCAATCGCGCATGATGGGAGAGGTTCTCTTGTCTTACACAAAGGTTTAGTAAATGACAATCCAGTCTCAGTACTTTTTGATTCTGGATGCACAACTATTGGGGTTAGGCAGTCACTCATAGATCCTTCTCATTCTACAGGCAAAGTAGTCAAATGCGTAACATTTGGCGGCACCATAGAGAAATACTCTACCGCTATCATTAGGATTGCTACTCCTTTCTTCACAGGAGATGTACACGCATGTCTTTTGCCGGATCCGATCGCTGATCTTATCATCGGTCGCATTCACGGAGTCAAAGAATGCACTCCGGAGCAAATTTCCGTTTGGGAAAATCAAAATATGCAATCTGCTAATGCAGTAGTCACTAGAGCTCAAGCTCTCAATATGCCTGAAACTTCATCTGTTGAAGATAATGAAGTGCATAACCGAGATGATCCCTTGGTAATTTCTCGTGACTCGTTTATAAAACAACAAGAAGAAGATCCGACTCTTAAGAAATTCTTCACTCTTGTAACAAAAGGTGATCCGAATAAAGATTCAAATTGTAAATCTTGGATTACAATGAAGAATGGCGTACTTGTACGTATGGTGCAAGACTCCACTAAGTCAAGTCATTCTCAGATTCTTGTACCCAAGAATTTGAGAGTTAAGATCTTACAACATGCACACGACTCTCAGTGTGCTGGTCACATGGGTTTTTCCCGTACTAAGTCAAGAGTTCTTGCGGCTTTCTTTTGGCCTTTTGTGAACAAGGACATACGGATCTATTGTCGATCCTGTAAAGTATGTCAAGAAGTCAAATCCAAAGGTCCTCGTCATGCTGCGCCTATTCAGGCTGCAGATATTCCTATTCGTCCATTCCAGAAAATGGCGATAGACATCATTGGTCCATTCAAGATCAAATCTGCTAGAGGACATCAGTTTATCTTAACGTGTGTAGACATGTGCACACGTTGGCCAGAGGCTATCCCTCTAAAGAGCATTACTACCGCTGACATTGCAGATGCTCTTTGGCTTATATTTTCTCGGCTGGGATTCCCCGGAGAAATATTATCAGATCATGGCACCCAACTGATATCGGATACCATGTCTCAAGTAATGTCTACTCTACAGATAGAGAGATCTTTGAGTAGCATCTATCATCCTATGTCCAATGGGATGGTCGAGCGACTAAATAGAACACTTAAGAACTTATTAGGGCAGATAACTGAGGATCATCCTCAGGATTGGGATAGGGTTTTACCCGCGGCCCTCTTCGCGTACAGAGAGGTCCCCAATGAACATACAGGGTTTTCGCCCTTTGAACTTGTCTTTGGCGCGCGACCGCGCGGCCCAATGTCTTTGCTGCATGATCTTATAACAGCTGACAATATTGACGATGACACAAAATCTTCTTACGAGTATGTCATCGCGCTGAGACAAAAGATTATCGAAGCATGCAAATTGGCAACGTCCTCTTCTGAATTTGCTAAGCAGAAGGCAAGACAATTTGCTAATAAGAAGAGAACTTTACGACAACTTTGTCCTGGTGACAAAGCATTTGTTTTGCTACCTTGTCGTGAAAATAGACTCCTTATTAGTTGGAAAGGTCCGTACGATATAATATCGAAAATTTCAGATGTTGACTACATCGTCGATATTAACGGGAAGCATAAAACCTTCCACATCAATATGCTTACGGAGTTCCATGAACGTCCTGACTATTTACAGCCTATTTTCCAGGCAACGGACGATTCTCATGTCAAACATGGTCATTACTCATCACTGTCTGTAATACAGGATGAGGAAACAAGTTTTTCGGATGTTAATCTCCCGCTTCCAATGATCCCACTTCATTCTAGTGAATCATGGAAAGACGTTACTGTTTCTCCTGATTTGTCTCTAGGAGAACAGCGACAAGTTTCGTCTATGTTACAAACATTTCAGGATGTCCTCACTGACATCCCTGGACAAACTCATGTCATTGAGCATGACATTGTTCTAACTGAACATACTCCAATTAGGGTTAGGCCTTATCCTATCCCTATACATTTCCAAACACAGGTTGAAAAGGAGTTGGATGAAATGATAGATTTACAAATAATCGAACCATCCACTTCTGCATATTCTTCGCCGATGGTTATTGTTCGAAAAAAAGACAATAACATACGTCTTTTGCGTTGACTATCGCAAATTGAATCAAGTTACGAAGTTCGATGCTGAACCTATGCCTTTACTAGAAGAGTTACTTACTCGTCTTTCTAAATCGCATTTTTTCACTAAACTTGATTTGTCTAAAGGATATTGGCAAGTTCCATTATCCGAACGCGCCAAACCTCTTACCGCTTTCTCTACTCCCAGAGGCCTTTTCCAATGGAATTTTATGCCTTTCGGCCTTATGAACGCACCAGCTACATTTGTACGCATGATGCGTCGAATCCTATCGTATCGGTCAGATGTCATTGCTTATCTAGACGACATCTGTCTTTTCAGCGATACTTGGGAAGATCACTATTCAGGGTTAGTTGAATTATTATCAACTCTGCGTGAGTATAACCTGACAGCAAAACCATCTAAAGCTTGTATTGGCTTTAGCGAAATTGCTTTCTTAGGCCATCGAGTAGGTCACGGTTTCTTGAAGACAGAAGACCATAATATCACTAAGATACTTAACATCTCTATCCCTAGGACTAAAAAGCAAGTGCGAAGTCTTTTAGGTCTCATACAATTTTATGGACGTTTCATTCCGAATCTGTCCTCTATCATGGCACCTCTCTCTACACTATTAAAGAAAGGGTCGCCTAACATGGTTCACTGGTCTCATGAATGCCAATCTTCACTAGAGAAGATCAAAACTATGTTTTCATCACCACCTATTTTAGTGTTACCTACAACAGATAAGACATTTGTTCTTCGTAGTGACGCTTCATCCACTGGGATTGGAGCGGCACTAATGCAAGAGTACTCTGGAACTCTGCATCCTGTAATGTACATATCCAGAAAACTTAATGCTGCAGAAAGGAATTACTCGGTTTTAGACCGCGAATTATTGGCAATGGTTTGGTCAATTCTCAAACTCCAAAGATTCCTTCTGGGCGCGCATTTCGTAGTGGAAACTGACCAAAAAGCTCTTACGGCTATCCAAAGTAAGAACTTGAAGAGCTCGAGATCAACTCGATACGCAATTGCTCTTCAACCTTTTCATTTTTCGGTACGAGCTATCCGTGGTTCAGAAAATGTGATGGCGGACATTCTGTCCAGATGCCCACATGATGCCACTTAACTGTTAAATATTGGATCTTTTTAATATGTATAACTTTACAACAGTTATTTTTTGTTTCTTTACTAAGATACACATTTGTAATTTAATAATAGAATGATGGTATCGCTACTTAGCGGTTTATTGATGTTAATTCACCGCTGTTCTTTGATGATTGTTTCTTCATAAATCATAAATTTAAGATTGTAGTGTGAATTTTTGGTATGCATTGTATAATTAACAGAATTGTATTATACGTACATCACACCTTCCTGGAAACATTTATTCGTAGGGAAACAATTTCTCTCAGATTTTGAGATATATATTCTCACCGGTCATATTGGGAATTATAGTTATTCCTGATATTTTCATCTGCGCAGTATTCTTGCGTTGTGAGCCTATTCTACGGTGCTCCTAGATGTATTTAAAAAAAAAAAATTTTTATTTTTTTTTTTTCCCCGGGAGGTGTGGTAAGACTGTAAAGGGCAATTTTTACTATCTTGCAATATAATACATTTATATTCTTATTATGTTCGCAAATATTTTGTAAGCAAAGTATTTCCTTTTTTAAGTGCTTAAGGAGAAGTCATTTTTGGGTTGCTTCCCTTGAAAATAGTTCTGTCATCTTCGATCGGACTCCGCAGACGACTCTAGGCCTACTGTGATTTATTCTGTGGCTGGGTAGGAATAGATTGTTCTTGCTTCAGTATATCTATGGCCTGAATTTATACGTAGTGTTTGTATGAGTAGGACGAGTCTGTCTTATATACGGATATCTTTGCATTTCTAAGTCGAACTAATTTGGTTGTCGCTAGAAAAGGTCAAAGGCTATGCAGCGGAAGTATCGCTAGCAAGGGGTGTGATCCATGGCTGTCATCCTGTGAGGATGCCGAGTTTTGTTGTAGCAGGCTTTTTGCCGAAATAGTGATCTATATATGGATGGGGAAAAGTGATAATCATTTAGACATGTTGTATGTACTTTACCCCAGTGTTTATTCTCTTTTGCCAAGGAATGGCAAAGTTATATTTCGCATAAAAAGGTAAAACCACAATTTATTATGAACTTGGGCTTCGCCATCGTTGTTGATAAGCAGATGCACAGTGGTACTTTTAAAAAAGAATATCCATTCAAAGGAAGAAGACATTCCTATGTATCAGCACTGGATTGTATGATATTATTCAATTACCTCTATGAGAGAAGCTATGAAGAAATGAGGACATTTAATGAATGACTAATTTTGGTCTATATTCTATAGTGAGTGAAGCTCACGAGAGAGAGAACAGCCATGTTGAAATTCATATACTTTGTATTTATCGAGTGAGAAAAAGGGATGCCTGTACTATCGCTCGATGAACCAAGAGATCACTGCTACATGTGAGAACCCATGTCTGGGATTCCTATATTATGAAATATATATATATTGAACTTTACGTGAAGGAATATTCGCTAGACGAGGTTAGGTCTAGGAGCCTTCCTATGTATTGGTTATGGTCTGACGTGCCCAGTCAGTAAAGCCAGATGATTTACATGATGGAACGCTGAATGCTTATTTACGAATGCTCCATTATGATATTTGCCAAGCATGAATGCTAACTTAAGATGATATTCCTGTGATCAACATTATGCTGTCTATGTCGACATTTGTTCCTGTAACCATACACGTACTGTCCAAGTGTGCGTCCCATTAAATGTTATAAAAAGACCACCGTAGTTCCAGTACTTCTTGAATTCGAACAGTGTGAGTATGAGTGATGTACTACCAACCTGTCAACTCTATCGAATCATTCTACCATTCGCGTACTGACATTCAGATACACACTCATTGTTTACACTCACATTCTTGTCGGAGCCTCATCACGTTCCAGGACAAGATGACCTGTATGACCAAAACTGTGCTGGGTTTGATGAGTTGACAATCGTTACACTTTACTACACCAGTCCCAACATCTACATTTATCCACTGGTGGACATTCACATCATTTAACAAATAAAGCATGATTCAACAACTAGTAGCCAGTATGAGTTAACAACTACACACAAAGAGGTTTAACAATAACCCTCATTCAAAGGTTTCCTAAGGTCACCTCGGGGCTTCACCGGGTTTCCTTTACACGGCGGGCCTTGCGCTGGGCTGACAGTTTGTATGGTTGGGGTTCGATGCCTGCAGTTTTGATTACTGTGGTGAATCGATCGGAAAGACTTATTAATATTGCTCTCCATCCCATTCATCTCCGAAGCCATTTCATGCTTTATGTTGGTCCTGTTTTTATTCAGAGGGTGAATGTTGTGAGTCGTAGAGAAGGTGGAAGGGGGTCTTTCCAGATCATCCGCCTTTGCACGCTTCTGCTTCTCAGAGTGGTCCTGATGCCTTTGTTCTGAAAGCCGCCCCTCTTCTCTTTCGGGCAATAGGGTTTTACTAACCGACCTGACTCTCTCTGGTACAGTTTGAGGTGCTACCTGCGGGAGTAACTTAACTGACGGAGGTGAGGGGCTGGAGGAAGTTGAGGTCTTGGAGCTCATTCTAGGCTGCATCGTTTCGAGACGCAGTAGTTCCGTATCCAAAGCTTCCATCCTTAATTTGTGTTGCTGTCTCTCCTCCTCCCTCATCCTGCATTTCTCCATCTCCTGTGAAACGAAAGTATCTAGCTCTTCTCCGGAGAGTTCGCACTCAATGGCTAACTCTGTCCAGAATGCTCTCCACTCATCCAATTCCATTGTTTCGTCCATTTTAGCAGTGGTGATTCACTCTGAACAGGTTGGTATGACTTGCAAATAATATGCTAATGACCAACTCAAATGTATCTCTAATTACAACTGTAACAAAATATACTTCTAACAAATACCAACAATAAGATATATTAATACAACGATTAATTATCTCATTAATACAAAGTATAATACTAAGTATATAATACAACATATAATTAAGCATAAGGATTTCCTCAGATTCTACTCAGATCTTTTATATTCGTTCTTATGATTAAAATGTCGTTAGTGCGTTGACCCAGTTACTATTTTTAGCTTCGCTTACAGGTAAAAAAAAAAAAAAATTCGCTGAACTCAAAGTTCGCTGTGTTTACAAATAAAGATCTGGTTTCCCAGTTCTATCCATCAAAAAAGAATTAATCGTGATATTGCAATATCTCGTTATCTAAGAGGTATGTACGTGTATATATACTAAAATCCCTAGTGTTGTAAAAAAAAAGTCAGATCCTAGAGATATATGTTCTCAGTGGAGAACTATAGGAATGCAAGAGGTAGAAAAGGTTCTCTAGAGTTATGATCTAGATACCGGACATAGCCTCCAATTGTCGCGCCGTTATCCCAAACTGGACATTAATGGTCACAGCACAGTTGGATAAGAAAGTTGTAAATTGAGATATGTAAGAAAGATATATAGGATCTTAGAAGTGGCTCGTTAATTGTTAGATTCCTATACAAGTAAGGGGTGAAAGGAAGGCGAATATTCTCACAAAGAGATAATGTCTCAGAAGGGCACATGAGAATGGATTCTGTTTCCTTGCAACAAATCTCCCCTGTTACTCTTACTGAATATTATAATTGTTATTAGCCCCCATCCTCTCATACTGAGGAAATGACACATATATGGATTTAAGAGACAGTACATGTAAGAAACTCACTCGACCACTTGGTAGATGATATAACTTATGTACATATATTTAGTCCCTAAACCACATATACGACACAAAGAAAATGAAAAGGTAAACGAAAATAATAATATGGACATAAACACTGAATGACTAAAAGTCCTAGTATGTCCTACTAATCATCATTTGCACTGGTGTAACTATTAGGAGAGTTGCCTAACGTTGTTGAATGTAATGTTCACTTTGTAATACCCTGGAAGGCACTTTAAAATTAGTTCCGTGAGTATTTATGTGAAAGTTCTGTTTGGAATTTGAATAAGATCTCTGAGATTTCTGGAGGAAAATAATCCTTATGCTTTTGGACTTATCTGTAATCCGATGTTGTCAGCCCTGGCGCAGGTTGTTAGGTGCTGTCATCCTGCAGCGATATGACATTACACGTGCGAGCGTTGATCTATGCTCCTTTATGCTTAGGAGTTGACGAGATCTCTGGCTTTTGGTTCTGCTGCTCGGTCAAAAGACTGGCTGTCTGTTACCGTCAGGCGCCGGACACTGAATTCTGCAACTGCGAATGTTGTTGTGGCGAAATTGTTTTGAGGAGATAGGACAGCTTGAATGGAATGAATAAAAGATAATCTCAAGAGGAAACTCTTCCAGACTGCAAGTTGAATGCACAGTCTCTCCTCGGGAATTAGTCCACTCAAAAAACCTTCTAAGAGAATTCTGGTGAAACTAAACAAGATATTCTCTAGGCGATAAATTCTATATCCGATATCCTACAAAGGACTATGTATAGTACATATAGATGGATAAGAGATTTGGTGCCCAGCCACATTAAAAAATATCCTGACCCAATAGTGTTTATTAATTATGGCTCTGCCCCCAGGGTGTAGATTTATGTTATTAAAACTATACAACCCAATTAAATATTACAAAGAAAATAACAACAGACTCGGTTATGTAAAGTTTACAAAAATAAAAATAGAATGTCACAATATATTAAAATATACAACTATATGATATGTTCCCTAATCTATGAATGGTTCTGATCCATGTCAGAATTAATTTTTAATCATAGGACAATATGAATATTCTGTAGTGGTTCTGCTGGCATGTTCAGATACTCATCTCAATTGCTGATGTAGTCTTGTTGCCAGGGGTTCAATATGTCCCAGCACTCCAGGTCCCGCAAGTTCTTTTTAGGGTTTCGGAGGATGGCAAGCTGCTTTCTCCGTCTTGACTCAGGGCGCATCACCAGCTGGGATGGATTAAGTCTGCCCTTGAGAACACTGCTTATGCTTAGGTCTTCTGGTATGACAACCGGATATGACAACCTGGTAGGACTGGATTGACAAACAATTGAAGCGCCATTAGTAATCTTGCCAGAGAAGTCATTTCCCATATCTGCTGGACGCTAATCGTCCGTCAGAAATCTAACAAACATTCATAGCTAACATCAATAACAAAGTACTATTTATTATCTATAAAGTACTATAGCATAACTGATGTCATAAGCAAACAGGTGGATCTAAACCTATATCTGGCTTCCAGCTTGTTTACCGCAGTGATTTTCAACATATGGGCCGTTAGCTTCACCAACTGTGAAGTTTGGGGCAGTGGTCATCAAAAGTTTGAGAACCACTGGTCTACATTGTGCCCACAGAGCAATAAAATTAATTTGGGGTCACTGTCAACAATGGTTTGAGAACCACTGGGTAATAGTTTTCTATTCTTCTGTAACATGTTGGGGGGTGTCATTGCTGCCAAGGTTTGAGAACCACTGAATTACAAGTCAGTCAACATATTCATTTATAAAATTGGCTAGTGCTGTTGCCCATTCATTACATACTTCTGTGTTTCTGTGATAGGCATTCATATACCTTATTAATACCATCATAACATAGGATACATGCACATTAACACATTAAAATATAATTAATAAGGATATTTGCAGAAATCAGTTCAGGATTAAAATATGACAAGGATAATCATGGCTGAAATCATACATTAAAATTAGTAGAACTCATTCAGTATAAAACAAGACAAGCGTAGTTCATAGATGAAACTTTCAGTATACATAATGTTGTTGTCTCCTGTACAAAATCAAGGATATTAATTTCTGTCACAGTGAAAAACAAAAGATACTGACATGATATGTTGTAGATAAACATATGATTAATTCATGTTATTCATATAACAATATAGATCACTTACTCGCTCAAGCTCACACCATTTCTGTGTTAAAATTGGACTGTTCCCCTCTGCGATTTCATAGACAGGACCATCTTTGTCCAGGCTGGTCGGTCCGCTAGTCTAGGCTGCCGCTGTGTGAATCCTGCGCTTCGAGAATCGCGCCTAATTCCTCCAGGTTTCCGTTTGGTTGCTGAGGTCAAAGGTCAAAAGACAATATACGGCTCTCCTATCCATTGGCTAAACTGTAATTATTCAGGGCGCGGTGTAAAAGTTCACAGCGGTAAAAGGTCACAGTGGTTTTGCCAGTCAAACGTAGAACAAAGGAATTTATTTCCCGCAGCAAATGGGAGATCTCCTGATGTGTATTTACGCGTGGTAGATTCTAGAGAATTTAGAGAGAAGGAATGTTTTGGTATGAGAACAGATTGACAGAGAGAAAAGAAGGCGAATACACTTCGTGACATAGGCCCCCTTTTAAAAGTTATGCCTACGGCTAACTTAAGTTGAGCCGACTATTCTCTTCTGTCTGCTAATACCTTCCTGTTTCATATCTCTCGTTATTCAATCCCATTTTTCCTCTGTCGAACGGTATGCCTGTAATCCACACATCTCTATCCGTTTCCTCTTCCATAAGTAGTTGAGGTGGGTTGAGCAAGCGTGCTCGCAAAAATTTCCCCCTCTTCTTTTCTCCCTTATGGATCCTCCCTTGAAGCTTGCCTCCTGGCACAGAAGTCTTAGTGCTTGAGGGTCCTGTTCCTCTACAGCTGCTTCTCTCATGTTAAAGGAAGATATTTCTGAAACATGTTTCATCCCACCAGGTACCAAGAAACTCTGGCCCGGCTTCACTTTCTGCACGCAGTTAGTGGGTGAGACTATCAAAACTTGTTCAGAATTAAGTGCACTGGGGTGGTCAATCCATTTGCACTCTTCCAACTTTTCAGTGAAAATATTGGAAGATGAGTTAGGCATTGGAGTCTCCATAGCCTGTTCAGTCACGCTGTCTCTGGATCGTGCTGAGTCTCCTAAGATGATATATTTCCCTCCTTGAGGTATGGGGTAAATTCGTTCATCTAATATTGCGGCCTTTACTTTGCCGTTTACAAAGTTCGACCTAACTTCTACATAAGCTAAAGGCAAAATCATCCTTCTGTTGTTTATCATGGGTGCGGTTACCTCAACATCCTCTTCGGTGACTTGATCAAGGTCGATGACAGAGGCTGAGACAAGGGCATCACACCCAAGACCTTGATAATACAAACAGGTGATTTGTTCTCCATTTACTGTGGCAGTCTCCATATTTTGAGAATCCCTGTATCCACTCCGGGCCTTCGTCAAGTTCCCATCCATGGTAGGGACCTTAGCTTTGTATGAAGTCTGTGGGTTTTGGTCTCGGCGCCTACAGTCTAACTGATGTAGGGTGGCCGACAGGTGATGTTCAAGAACATCCCTTCCCTTCCCATAGGTTTGCGTAATCCTTTTCCGTTGAGTGATCCTATTTGGTTGAGCAATCCTATTTACTTGAGCGATCCTATTTACCAGGTTTTTGGTGCGGTTGTTTTCAGTATGCCTGTTGTGAGTTTTTGCTGAGGATGTGGAAGGTCTCTTCAGATTATTAGCACAGCTGTGCTTAATCTTGTTTTCAGGACAGTCTAGAGGTCTCTGTTTAGATATCCTAGCCTCTGCTCTGTCTGAGCCTGAATTCTGAGACATAGACTTGGCTTCATGTGGGGCAGTTATATTTACCGCTGAGGGTGGTGATGGAATTGGCAAAGGAGTGGCATGATGAGTATTCCTAGATTCAAGTTTTTCCTTGCATTCCATTTTTATAGGTTGAAACTGAGTTTCCATTTCTTGCAGTTCTTCCTTACACTGGAGGGATTTTTCTTGTCTTTGTCTCTCATGTTCCACATTCTCTTCCTTGCATTTTGCTCTCCATTCGTTCTGTTGCCCCATTATGCTCATGAAACATTCTACCTGTTCCGAGACATAATTTTCCAGCAAACTTCCCGAGAAGCCAGATAATTTTCCAATCTTATATGATTGCGCTGTCCATTTCTTCAGTCCTTCTATCTCATCCATTTTAACAGCAGTGGTTTTGCTGAGCGAGTATGAGATCTCTAACTCACTATCAAATAAATACAGGCTTAATACTTTCTATAGCCGTAACTAAACTAAAGTATTTTAACAACCTCTGTTATTTAAAACCAGCATACATACAACATAACATAAATATTAGTTAACAACATGTAACTAATAACCAGCAGTACCAAAAAGAATAGTTTTCATATCATAACTAAAATCTGTTTTTCTTGTAAAAATTTATATGTAATTTAGTCTAGGGTAATTTATATGTCCCCTCTTTAATCTAATCCTAGACTTGGACACCAATAAGTGACAAGTACCTACAGCAGTAGTGGTCTAGGAAAGATAAGAGTTTTCATATCTCAGACAAGTGTCTAAATATGAAAAAAAGTAGATCCCGGACACGAGCGTCCCAGTGTAGCGAAATGGTTTTGAAGAGATAGGACAGCTTGAATGGAATGAATAAAAGATAATCTCAAGAGGAAACTCTTCCAGACTGCAAGTTGAATGCACAGTCTCTCCTCGGGAATTAGTCCACTCAAAAAACCTTCTAAGAGAATTCTGGTGAAACTAAACAGGATATTCTCTAGGCGATAAATTCTATATCCGATATCCTACAAAGGACTATGTATAGTACATATAGATGGATAAGAGATTTGGTGCCCAGCCACATTAAAAAATATCCTGACCCAATAGTGTTTATTAATTATGGCTCTCCCCCAGGGTGTAGATTTATGTTATTAAAACTATACAACCCAATTAAATATTACAAAGAAAATAACAACAGACTCGGTTATGTAAAGTTTACAAAAATGAAAATAGAATGTCACAATATATTAAAATATACAACTATATGATATGTTCCCTAATCTATGAATGGTTCTGATCCATGTCAGAATTAATTTTTAATCATAGGACAATATGAATATTCTGTAGTGGTTCTGCTGGCATGTTCAGATACTCATCTCAATTGCTGATGTAGTCTTGTTGCCAGGGGTTCAATATGTCCCAGCACTCCAGGTCCCGCAAGTTCTTTTTAGGGTTTCGGAGGATGGCAAGCTGCTTTCTCCGTCTTGACTCAGGGCGCATCACCAGCTGGGATGGATTAAGTCTGCCCTTGAGAACACTGCTTATGCTTAGGTCTTCTGGTATGACAACCGGATATGACAACCTGGTAGGACTGGATTGACAAACAATTGAAGCGCCATTAGTAATCTTGCCAGAGAAGTCATTTCCCATATCTGCTGGACGCTAATCGTCCGTCAGAAATCTAACAAACATTCATAGCTAACATCAATAACAAAGTACTATTTATTATCTATAACGTACTATAGCATAACTGATGTCATAAGCAAACAGGTGGATCTAAACCTATATCTGGCTTCCAGCTTGTTTACCGCAGTGATTTTCAACATATGGGCCGTTAGCTTCACCAACTGTGAAGTTTGGGGCAGTGGTCATCAAAAGTTTGAGAACCACTGGTCTACATTGTGCCCACAGAGCAATAAAATTAATTTGGGGTCACTGTCAACAATGGTTTGAGAACCACTGGGTAATAGTTTTCTATTCTTCTGTAACATGTTGGGGGGTGTCATTGCTGCCAAGGTTTGAGAACCACTGAATTACAAGTCAGTCAACATATTCATTTATAAAATTGGCTAGTGCTGTTGCCCATTCATTACATACTTCTGTGTTTCTGTGATAGGCATTCATATACCTTATTAATACCATCATAACATAGGATACATGCACATTAACACATTAAAATATAATTAATAAGGATATTTGCAGAAATCAGTTCAGGATTAAAATATGACAAGGATAATCGGTCATATAAAAAGACATAATAGTCTGGAAAAAACAGTGATGGAAGGCATGGTCCCTGGAAAAAGGGGAAGGGGTCGACCTAGACGACGGTGGACCCAGGACATCACAGAGAGTCTGAACTTGTCTTTGGCTGATGCAGGTCGACTTGCCCAGAATCGTGATGCGTTCAGAGCAGCTGTAATGGAGACAACGTTCTGGAAAGAATACGTCACATGATGATGATGAATCATGGCTGAAATCATACATTAAAATTAGTAGAACTCATTCAGTATAAAACAAGACAAGCGTAGTTCATAGATGAAACTTTCAGTATACATAATGTTGTTGTCTCCTGTACAAAATCAAGGATATTAATTTATGTCAAAGTGAAAAACAAAAGATACTGACATGATATGTTGTAGATAAACATATGATTAATTCATGTTATTCATATAACAATATAGATCACTTACTCGCTCAAGCTCACACCATTTCTGTGTTAAAATTGGACCGTTCCCCTCTGCGATTTCATAGACAGGACCATCTTTGTCCAGGCTGGTCGGTCCGCTAGTCTAGGCTGCCGCTGTGTGAATCCTGCGCTTCGAGAATCGCGCCTAATTCCTCCAGGTTTCCGTTTGGTTGCTGAGGTCAAAGGTCAAAAGACAATATACGGCTCTCCTATCCATTGGCTAAACTGTAATTATTCAGGGCGCGGTGTAAAAGTTCACAGCGGTAAAAGGTCACAGTGGTTTTGCCAGTCAAACGTAGAACAAAGGAATTTATTTCCCGCAGCAAATGGGAGATCTCCTGATGTGTATTTACGCGTGGTAGATTCTAGAGAATTTAGAGAGAAGGAATGTTTTGGTATGAGAACAGATTGACAGAGAGAAAAGAAGGCGAATACACTTCGTGACAGTTGTCCGCTCAGAAACCTAAAAGTCTGAAGACACAATTGTGGCTTCATGAGTTTTCCTGTCATATGGGAACAGCTATCATTCCCATTCAAACCGCATACACCAGGCATATCAGAATTATCCTCTTTCATTCAATAAGAGGACTATTATGTCATACAATCTAAAGATTACAGGCAACTTTTCATGTTATATAAGATATTTATACTTCACTTTCATACAGTCACACATCAGGCATATCAATGTTATATTCATCTGACTTCCTTTCTCACAGTCAAGACATGATAGGTAAACTTAGACCTTTGTAACTTCAGGAGTTAATTAGTTTAGTCAGTCTTCTTTCCCAAGAACTGTGTTCTACAAGGATAGTCGTTCCTTCATACAATGATGAATAACAATAAAATATAATACATTTATATTACACAAATAGATAAAGTGAGTGACCGACTGGCCAAGCCATCAGGTAGCTTTCTTCTGTAGCACAACTATATAGTTTTAGAACTGAAACCTGGCTGTGGAATACTCCAGTTTACCAGCTGTAAATGGGCACTCAGTTGTGCTCTCGAGCTAAGGAAGGAAAAGGCAGCGAGGAAGGAAACTGTTCACCTAACCTCGAAAAAGCGGGATCTTTCATGATGCAGCTTCTAAAACTTTATTTCCCTCTGCCATGGGACTGCCTTTATCTTCGTCATGGATAAAGCAATTAATATGATAGATGTTATCTTCTATTTGCTGTGGGGCTAGTTGTGATAAGTTTTTGTACAAGCAACAATCATTCACATAGCACATGTTTAGATCATATTAAGAATAACAATACATTTATACCAATGAATAATTCACATAGCACATGTTTAGATCATATTAAGAATAACAATACATTTATACCAATGAATATTCTACGTGCATATTTTGCAGTATATACGAACCCGCACAGAGTGAAATTATACAACACCGCTTGGTTAATACCAAAGTGCTTGTAGTGTAGGATTCCCCGCCATGTAGATGCACTCGGCCCAGAAGTCGGGCGTGTAAGTGAAGTTTTCGTCTAAGCTTCTAGATTTTATGAATCTCTTCTCACGTGTTCTAAATCATTCCGACGTAATAACACGTAAATTCTCTCTCTGAACCTCAGCTCGTGTGACGCATATTCGAACCGTCTTGCGTGAGAAAGCTTCCCCGCCCCGTAATTACTGGTTACTCCTAGAAGGCATACACGTGCTGGCTGATGCAATGAAATTTGACACTGGGGCGTTTTCCGTCAGGTCCCTCAAATAAGGTGCAATAAAGCAATGGATCTCTAGACTTTAAGACGCCTTTTACTCTTAATTAAGGTATATCCTCTGGCCATGTGTTATAACCTGGTGTTGATGCGTTTGCGATATTTGCTCAGTAACCATTAGTTAGCGCCGTGATGTCTGAGAGAGAAACGCTGACTACAAAGCCGAAAATACCGTAGTGTAACGTGAAAATTAATGAGAATAAAGGAGAGAGAGAAAGAAGGGAAGAGAAGGGAGACAAAGATGGAGAGAAGAATAGACCGTGTTACGACAGTGGTATGGGAAGATAGGAATCCATAACTATGGGGTGGAAAACGCCATACTCAGAAGAGCGTTTCTTTTCTTTTACCATAGTTATTGGTGGTACCAGCAGAAAGTACTATCTCTAGAATAAGAAGGGAACCGTGGCCTAAGTTTTAAGACAAAGGACCCACGTGGTAGACTCTCCTTTACATTTCTGGGAAACGAGCTACCCCCGACAACCTTGATCAGAGACGCGTATGAGCACTGTGAAAAGAACCAACCCATTAAAAGGAGCAGAACCGTCATTGGCAGCTAAGTTTAAATATATGCTGCCACTTGAACTTCATGTAACATCTCACATTCCTTAAAGACCATGATGATAACTTTTCTTGATTCATAACAATTCAAATTATTTTCAACTGATAAAACCTAAAGTGATTATTAAATTTTGTTATTTCTAATGTTACAAATTTAACTTCGATTTAATCATTTTAAAGTTAATGCATGTTTGTCTCAGTCAAATTACTACACACACTCTAAACAGAGCTATACTAGAATAATATAATTCCACTGAGTAAATCAGGGGTAGGGGCTTAAACTATCTGAAAGTAATAAGTGATTAAATCCTTCACAAAAGCTTCGGCAGAATTGTTCTCGCTTATTCTGAATATCTTGTGATGACTCCTTTTGTAATAGAAGTGTCATCACCCTTCTATCTACATCTCTGCCAAGAGTAATCTTGTGCGAAGGTAGATACCTTTGAAGCCCATATTGAAGCCCATATTAGATACTCTTGAGTTTTGGCCATTATTGGACCAGTACTGCAAAGCAGGGGAGGCAATACCGTCACAATGTGGAAGACGAAATATTGAGTTTCCATGTATCATTGCAGCTATTTAGACTTCCTATCTGTGTGTGGACTGGCTATGGGGTTAGAGCTCTGGTCTCTCGGTGGCAAAGTCACCAGGTTCAGGATTGAAGACTGCTACGTCATGCGCCAGTCTACCCAGGTGTAAATGGCTACCTAACCATGCTCTTGATTAAGGTAAGTAAAGGCAGCGAAGAAGGAAAGTGGTCACATCACCTCATAAAGCTGCACCTAGTGTGGTAAAGTCGGTACGGCATAGCTCCCCTACGTCAGAAACTGCAATGAGGCTACCTCTATCTTTTATCGGCGCGTGAAAGGTGATGGCATGCTTCCTTATTTGTGTGGGAGAAGCTGAACTAGAAATTATCGGAAAAGTTGCATTCTGCTGACATTTTTGTGACTGAGTGGGTGAGTGAGTGAATGAATGTGTGAGCGAGCTAGTATTATAGAGTTGGGTGCGGGATTTAAACAAGTGATGGAGTGAGCTGGTATTCGAAGAGTCAGCTGAGAGGTACAGAAAGGGAGGCGTGATTGAGACAGAAATTATGAGAGAAATTAAGACATCGACAACATAAAGTAGGACGGTCTAAGCACAGTGGAAAACTCACACTCATATTTCAAATAGATTACGGGACCGAAGACGCAGCAAAAGAGATGAATGTATTCAGCGACTCATAGCTTGACTGCTTGCGTCAGGTTCAGCGAACCAGAGCTGACCAAGGCCCTACTCCACCTCCAAGTGGTGGTCCTGGAAACAGGCTTCATCACTGTAGTCTGGCCGAAAGAGAAGGGATCGAAGAGGGAAGGCAAACCCGGTCCCCAAAATGCCATGCGGAAGTCGGATGTGTCGGGCCGAAAGGTGCAGATATCGCAGCTCCGCTGTAAACGGCGACACAACGCAACCAACGTCCTTTTCAGGACGAACGAGGAAGAAGAAATAGATTACAAGGGTTGGTCAGATCTCGACGTACTTCTATAACTAACCACCAAGCCATCGATATGTGTGTGAATAAGAGATTAGAGACAGACGGATTGCTAATGAATAGAAAATGAGTATATAGACATAGGCGGACAGACAGCCACGAACAGACAGCCATAAATAGACAACCACGAACAGACAGACATAGACAGACAACTACGAATAGACAGACATAGACAGGAAGCCACGAGCAGACCGACAGCTACGAACAGACAGACATAGACAGATTACCACGAACAGACAAACAGCTATGAAGAAACAGACACAGACAGACAGCCACGATCAGACAGACAGCTCGAACAGACAGGCGTAGACAGACAGCTACGAACAGACAGACATAGACAGACAGCCACGGACAGACAGACATAGAAAGACAGCTACGAACATACAGACAGCCATAAACAGGCAGCCACAAACTAACATACATAGACAGACAGCCACGGACAGACAGACAGACATAGACAGACAACCACGAATAGACAGACAACCACGAACAGACAGACAGCTACGAACAGACATATAGATACAGCCACGAACAGACAAACATAAACAGGCAGCCACAAACAGACAGACATAGACAGGCAGCCACGAACAGACAGACATAGACTGACAGCCATAAACAGGCAGCTACAAACAGACAAAAACAGACAGCCATGGACAGACAGCCTCGGACAGACAGACATAGACAGACAATCACGAACAGATAGACAGGGCAAGACAACCACGAATAGTCAGACATACACAGGCTGACGAACACACATAAGCGGACAGAGAAAATGACAGAAAGGCAGAGAAAAGAAAAATAGACTGTCAGAAAGACAGAAAAGTGACAGATAGATAATAAGCATACAGGCAGACAGACGAACAGACAGATAAGTGGATATATAGACAGACGGGCAGACAAACAGACAGAAAAGTAGGTAAGCAGGTAGGTAGATAAGTAAATGCTTAGGTAGGTATATATATATATATATATATATATATATATATATGTGTGTGTGTGTGTGTGTGCGTGGGTGCGTACACACACACACTCACACACACACACGCGCGCGCGCGCGAACTAGGAAGTTACAATCAGACACAAAAATATGAAACTTGTTGATTCCATCTCGACCGAATTCTATCACTAAACCTCAGGTGTGTGTGATCCCGGTCCTGGCTAAGACACTTTGATCTTAGCTAAAAGGCCGAGAAGCGAGTTCTCCTCATTTTTTTATTTTTTTTTCTCTTTTTTTTCCTCGCATGAGGTCGCATATTTTTTCCTCGCATGAGGTCGCTTATTTTTTGCCTCGCATGAGGTTGCATGGCACACGCTCAATCCGGCCCTGGTCAAGACCCATGTCCCAACACAAGAAGACCCAATGACATCATGTGTCACTGTAGTGATCCTCTGTGTTCTCACACAAAGGACCTAATGACACATGAATGTCACTGTATTGGTCCCTGTGCTTAGACACTTTGATCTTAGCCAAAAGGCCGAGAAGCGAGTTCTCCTCATATAATCATATCGGAATAATGTCGTGAAACGAGTGTAACCCACTACTTTGTTAATCACTATGTCGAGATACAGATTTGCTTCAACCAATCAACGAGCAACGTTCACCAGTCTCTGAGACAGAATAAATTAACGGCCATCTTGTTCACGCAAGATGGCTGATGAAAACTGAATAAAATTAGGCTGTACAGCGCTTGAGACTAAACCAGAGGAAACCAATCAGCTTTCTCCGCCAGGAACCAACCAAACGCTTTCCTTAAGCATTCACCTACCTATATAATCGGGCGGATTTTATGCATAATCACACATCACCGACGCGACGCCAGAGATACCGACCGACTGAAGAGGAGAAGTTGTCACCTTGATTTATAGCTTACCTGGAGTGCAATGACCTGCAGTCTGCTTTGCTAAGTCGAGTCAAAATCTGGCCGGTTTGAATCTTAGAGGGTAAATATATTTACGATAACCTTTAGGAAAATAGGCTTTCAGCAGGTCTATAATGTTGCTATTTGTTGTGTGTCATTTATACTACCTATCAGGTTACTGATTGTATCTTGGGGAAATTAAGTATAATGATTGTATTTCATATTATGATTGAATAGACAAAGACTAATAGGACTCATACCTCAATCTATTGTCTCCTATCTCCGATAAGACCAACTGCCATATAACCAAAAACAGTCCTTGTTAGGACTCAAGCTATTGTCTCCTATACTTCAATCTATTATCTCAGACCAACTGCAATATAACCAAAACAGTCCTTGTTAGGACTCAATCTATTGTCTCATCTAACTCCAATCTATTGTCTCCTATAACTCCAACCTGAGATATCACCAAACAGTCCTCGTCGCATATACTCCTATCAAAAGAACATAACGTTATTGTTAGGATATATTATAGCACTTGTCAGAGAGGGCCTGGTATATTATAGGGGGAAGGACATTGTTGTATCACACCTAGGTGTACATATTATTGGATGTATTCGTGTATTGAACTTATATTATGGGATGTATTCATGTATTGAATGTATTCATGTATTGAATTTATATTATTGAATGTATTCATGCATTGAATTTATATTATTGAATGATATCCATGTATTAGTTTATCAGAAAGAATGTTTTGCAAGTAGACACCTGTCTTGTCTCGCTATTGCTAAATCATACTGAGCCATGTTGTCATTCATCCTACATGCAAACACTGAGACACGCTCATATCATATACAATAGAAATAGGTGGGCTTGAGGACAGAAATTAGCCCCTATTTTTCCTTGTTACAGGTTTTATACGTGTCATAAAAACTAAGATCGTGGGTCGTCAATCCAACTGCCTGGAACTCCGCAGGAGCATAGAGGTTGTCAAGACTCTACATCTTTAGTCCCCCTCAGTCTTGGGTGGGCTAACGAAACGATCAACAGCTGGTGTTTTGTGTCAACCAAACCAAGAAGGACAGCACTTCTAAGAGATGAGTACACATTAGTACCATTTCTGTCGGCATTGTGAGCAAAATCTAAGTCAATGAAGAAAACGTGAATTAGCGTAGCAAGAGACAATAATAAGATCATAGTGGATAAATTATACGTAAATAACAGCATAGCTGATAAGTGTTATATCCTTAATTAACAGCACAGCTGATACTTGTACTATAATTGAATAACAGCACAGCTGATATAATTTTTGTTCCTATAATTGGAAAACTTGTTGTAATATTTATTTACATATCTATATAAATATAAATATTTGTAAATCATATGTAAACTTACAAATTCATTACATTCCCTTTTTCAACATTCACCCTTCAGCACAAGAGTAGATAGTGTATATACTAAATAAAATATAAGGAAATTGTATTTGAACGACTTGTCAATTTTATCTTTGTTAAGTAAAATATGTTTCCTTGTTTATTAATATCACAGTTAATTACACAGCGGAGGTGGCACTTTATGTCGGTCTCCTCTCTACTATTGTTTCGAGATCAGAACATTCACAGCCGTAACTAATTTGTGATACCAGTAGTTCGCTCAGACACTGGGACTTCACCATTTTCTGCAGAAATTCTATTTCTGTAATTTTCAGTACTATACTGATCCTACCGCCAAATAAAACCTCACGCCAAAATAACAAGGTTGATAAGCAATTGCTCATTAAAAAGATTCATACAGATATAAGCAGCAATATTCTAAAATCCAAATTCCGTTTGCAACTTGTGTTATTTTTAAACAAAAACAATAAAAACATTACAAATAAAAATTTGTTAGTATTTTTTTTCAAAATCCCACAAACATGTACTTTTGCATGTTAAAATTAAAATTCAGTTTTGGCCCGTTTAAGGTTATTAAAACTGATAGTAAAGGTTTATTTCTTTTTTTTGTGTGTGCAGAGTTTTTTCCCTTGGACAAAAAATATTAACTTAATAAATTCCCTTGATACAGAAAATTACGCGTGAGATATAAACAGTCGGCCCTCCGTATCCTCGGGGGACTGGTTCCAGGACCCCCCAGCGGATACCAAAATCCGCTGATGCTCAAGTCCCTTATATAAAATGTCGTAGTATTTGCATCTCTAGATTACTTATAATTCATAATACAATGTAAATGATATGTAAATAATTGTTATACTGTTTTGCTTAGGGAATAATGACAAGAAATAAAAGTCTGTACATGTTCAGTACTGACGCAACCATCGTAGGCCTAACTACATAATACACGTCAGCAACAACGTAACATTTTCTTTCTTTCAACACTTACTTTTAATGACCTGAAAGAGAAATACATAGAACAAAACACAGAATATTTAAAATACAAGCAGATATAGAAAATATAATTATAAATAGCGAAATTATAAATTCATTCTCTCTCTCTCTCTCTCTCTCTCTCTCTCTTTCTCTCTCTCTCTCTCTCACTGTGTTAACACTCACCAAAACCCTGATTCTTCTCTCTTGATAACCCTCGTAAGCAGTGAGACATCAGGCTAACTTGAACCTTCTGACAGGACGTCAGAAGGATCATCTACGTCGGAAGAACCAGGTTCCGATTGCAGACGTCGACGCTTTGGAGGTTCAATAATACTAATGTCAGGATCCGTGGAGGATGAGGTCTGAGAATCTTCCAGCGTTGAAGGTCAAGACTTCACAATTGCAGATGCTTTAGTTAGAAACATTGTTATAGGAAGCTGTTTCTTCTTTTTCTTTGCATCGTCAAACAAATCTTGAAGTGGTTGTAGGCATGTTGTTATCCCTCTGGTGACACGCAGGCTTCGTTCCATCGAAGGATCGTACTCGAGGATCATATCCTTTAACACTTGCGCCTGTTGAAAAACTGCTGCAAAATTTTTCAAGTGTCCAAATTGATGGCTCTGCCTCCTCTAAACCTTCTGCATCATCATCATCATCATCTGTAAAGGATGTCTGCAGATCTTCGAGTTCCTCGTTGGTAAGGGTTTCTCTTTGTTCTTCTATGTGTTCCTCGACGTCGTCCTCGATCATGTCAGAGAAGCCTTCACCACCAACTGCCCTTGCAACATTCAAGATATTCTTGACTTCTGCATCAATAGTGGGGAAGCCCCTGAAATCATTGACTATTTCACTCCATAATGGCTTCCAACATGCATTGACTGTCTCGGGTTTTATGACATCTACAGCCTCTGCATTAAGCACATTGCATCTGCAACTGTGAAGCTCTTCCATAAATCCATGATGCTGCAGTCAGGGTTAGAATCAAGGGCAGCACGAATCCTCCCAAATGTGAGGCGGGTGTAAGTCGCCTTAATGCACTTAATGATGCCTCGATAAAGTGGCTGCAGCAGTGACGTAGTGTTAGGAGGCAGGAAAATCACTTCCACGTTCTCGTCGGCGAAGCAGAGATCTCGATTGGGGATGGCCGGGAGCTTTGTCAATTATGAGGAGGACCTTGAATGGCAGCCCCCTTCTCTTCGAGGTATTTCTTCACTTCAGGAATGAAGCACTGGTGGAACCATTCCAAGAACAAGATGGCCATCACCCAAGCCTTCTTGTTGTGTTGCCAGAACACGGGAAGGCAATTTTTGTTTTTGTTCTTAAGGGCCCGGGGATTGTTTGCTCGGTAGACGAGGCCTGGCTTTATCATGTGACCTGCTGCGTTGCCACACAGCACCAGAGTAAGGCGACCTTTCCAGACCTTTAACCCCGGGGCCTGCTAGGCACACTTATGGATGTAGGTACGATTGGACATCTTCTTCCAGAATAATTGAAGACGTGCTCTGGAAGAAAGCCTTTCTCTTCAATGAGTTTCTTGAGCTCTTCTGGGAACGTTGATGCCGCCTCGGCATCAGCCGATGCCAATTCTCCCGTGATCTTTAAGTTCTTGAGGCTGTAGCGCTTTACATAGCTAGCCAGCCATCCATTACTAGCCTTAAACTCCTTCCTCTCGCTCTCCTCAACCCCCTCACAGTACTGCTCATAAAGGCTGAGTGATTTTCATGCATAATTTTGCCATCAACAGGAATATGCTTCTGTGACATGTCGTCTATCCACACACTTAATGCTTTCTCAGTCTTTACAAGCACTTTATTACGAACCAGAGAGATCATTTTTGCCGTTGTAGGGGCAGCACTTCCACGAATTTCAGCTTCTTTCCGCTTTATTGTGTGAATGCTCGATTCGTTCTTACCGACTTTACGGCCCACTTCGGCAAACGATATGCCACTTTTCAAAAGATCTAAGAGTTTTATTTTCTCGTCGAGAGATAGCACTTTTCGCTTCCTCTTAACCTGTGAGAGATTGCTTTGACAACTTAATTGCTTTTTAGGAGCCATTTTTCACAGATGCAAAGGGTACACACAAAACAAGTAGCAAATGAACGAGACGCGAGGCGAACAATGCTCAATCAACGAGTGCTGGAGAGCGACTGAGGATCTGTGAAATGGCGGGAGACTACAGCAGGGTACGCCTACACATCACATCATCCCCGTGGATTCCGCGTAGCGCACGGCGCGCGGCAAATTTAACTTTTGCTTTTTGGAATTTTCTGGAATTTTTTTTTTTCAAATCTTTTCGATCCGCGGTTGATTGAATCCGCGGATGCGGAACCCGCGGATACGGAGGGCCGACTATACATATATATATATATATAATTTTTGAAGCAGCATAGTCAAATCGAGTTGAACAGACAAAAATATCAAAATTATAAAACCAGAGACAGAACGAGCTATTATTACATTGGGAATGATAAAGAAAAAACAAGAAATCAAACCAAACAAAGAAACAACAATCTACAACTCAGATGTGACGTCAGTCAAATTGTATGCCTCTGAAACACGGAGAACAACAAAAATAACAATTGGAAAGTTACAGAGTGTAAACAAATTAGCGCATGCGCAGATTAGAAGGATTGATACAGTTTGATAAGATAACCAATGTGGAAGTGATGGAGTGAACCAGACAAATATAACTGGAAGAGGATGTGAGGAGAAGACGTTGGTCTAGAGTAGCATACACAATGAGGACATCTGCTGACATTTTCTTTCTCCGCTCATTATTTTTTTAAATTATCATAATAATTGTCCAAAGTCAATAATGTCTTTACATCTTAGTAGTTCTTCGTATTAGAACGAACGAACGAACTTTATATTCAAAGGGTTAAGAATTGGGCGCGCAGGCCCGTCTAACATTCTGCCCTTCCATCTCACGTATCTTGCATACTATACCCTTTCATTCCCACGTGTTACTTTAAGCATTAAATTAAAGGCATACAATGTTATAAAGGTTACATAACAGCATGCAATGACATTACCCAATCATAATCAAAATAAAGTATTATTTTTAAACAAAGAAGATGGTAATGAAAGAAACAAAACCACAATAACAAACAAACGAACACAAAAAAACAACAAAAAAACAAATCCAAAACACCTATACGGTGACTACAGAATAGTAAACGTTGTCTGTTGGATAAGACATGCATCAAACATAGATGATTAACTTGACACTCTACTCTTCATGATTATAGCCCAAACTAGTTATGTTTCGAATTAGTATCTAATATACAGTATGGAGGCTCTGATGATCTAGTTTTTCATTACAATATAATTATTTTTAATTTTGTGATGATGTACTGTTAATGTATGCTATTATTCTACTTTGTAACGTTTCATTGAGCTTAAATTAATAATTTAAGTACGCCGGTGAATGTTTGAGCAACAGTAACAAAAGATGAGCAAGAGGAAGAAAGTATACAAGAGGGGACTGTGTGCCCGATTTTCAACCCTTGGAAAATTAATGTCTTTCGCAGATGTCCGTCTAACTATCTACCTAGTCTGTCTAACTATCTACCTAGTCTGTCTAACTATCTACCTAGTCCGTCTAACTATCTACCTAGCCTGATTCTGCTCTTGAGTTAGGAAGGCAAAGACAGAAGGAGAGGAACTCTTTCCATAATTATCTAGAGAACACTGTCCAGTGGAAAGCATTCGCATTCCCTTCTTCTTGTCCCTATCTCGAATAGGTCTTTATTCTTTCTTAACGAGCCAATTTCTAGAGACCTTCTACCTAATAACCCATAGGAGGCTATTCCTGGCCAAAACTACTGTCGTAGTTGCCCCAATACTCATCACAGGACAAACAGTTTTAACTGTCTACGATGGATAGAACGTTGTGATTTTGAGCGTCTAAGATTTAAAACATCCGAGCAACGGCATGACAAGTTAATAACGGTTTGAATCCATATATACACATATGGACCAGCAACATATGCAACAGAAGATGGAGGTGGATAAGTCTTTCTGCGCTTTAGTAATGGTACACAAAAAAGCTGTCAGTCGTAAAAGGGACATTCTCTAGTAACTTCAGAGCAGTCTTTAAAAAACTGCAGCAGACGTTCTAATGACAGCTCTGAGAGACAAGAAGCTCTCTTCACAGATGCTCTGTCTGCAATTGCAGCGCTGAAAAGTCAGAATAATGCCGACCTGAATGACCTGAGAGTAACACTCCACAAATGATATCAGCAGTTCAAAAGAGTTGTGACACAGTGGATCCTATCTCACTGCAACATCCCCGGACATTAAGAGGCTGACAGATTGGCATAGGAAGGGTGAAAGCTACTCCAACTTGACACAAGCATAACGTATGAAGAGGCCTAGAGTTTTATCAATAGCAGACACAGGAAGCAGAGCCTCTAGGCCACCAAGACAAAAATAATGCATATTAATAGCCTAGTAGAAGTGAATACGTGGTAGCCTTCAGACTTCGCACAGTCTACAACAAATTGGGATACAATCTATCCAACAAGCTAAAGATAGGAACTACTGATGAGTGTAAATGATGCTGAACATCTACTTCAAAGGTGCCTAACATATGAGGAACAGAGAAATCGTCAGTACCATTCATGGAAAAGCTCTATGGAGACATCAACAGCCTCAAGCTGACAACTGCTTTCTTTGAACATATTCAAGTTGACGTCTGAGAGTGAACGAAGAAGAGGAAAAAAATAACTATTAAGACAGTAAATGACAGTAGCGTCACTAGGGTTGGTGTCACCCCCATGGACCTCCTCTAGTACCAGACCATACAGAATCCTTAGTAATGTTTTTTGTACTAATGTTACTCGTAAATCGTAATTCCCGTATATCACTGAATGTAATGGCAATAGTAGTGAAAAAACAACTAGCAAAATTAAAATTACACCTTTAAATTACAATATCATACGCACAGCCTAAATGTATTTACATTTACTTAGTTTCATGTGGTTAAAGTGAAAATTCGGTCAGAAAACAATAGAATTTGACGTAAAAACGTTTAAGAACTACATCAAAATTATGTTCATTTTAACGTTAGTAACTACAGGGATATTTTTTATAAAAAATAATAAATTTCTGCTGAAACACTGCACAAAAATTGTATAGAGTCATTTTAGTGTCACCCCCTCCGATGCTGTCACCCGGTAAGGTCCGCACCCCCCTAGTGACGCCACTGGTAAAAGATATAATTTAATCGCGTTAACAGTTCAGGTTGTGTCGCAACACCAGATAACTTCCTATCACATAAAAATAGATGATGTTCATCATCATCATTCGACTAATATAAGGTTATGCATGAGACTGGCACACTCATCATATAAAACAAATTGACACAAAAAACACATGCTGCAAGAGTAAGGGAATACTGTGTGCAAGCTTCATACAAAGGGGGGGGGGGGGGGAGATTCAGTTGTTGTTCCGTGCTTCATAAGTAATGAAAAGAAACATCATGATGATAATGATCATATCATTACCTTTCAGTTGTCCTTCTTTATACCTTTTATGTGTATCTCCAACCCCCTTCCCTATATGTTTATTTTTAAATCTTCGTAATGCATGGATTTTTGTCAGTGAATCCAACAAGTTTCGCATCATCCTAGAAAACACGCTCGGGGCATTTTTCAACCCAATCGGCCACATGTTGAACTCATAATGACCTTCCGATGTGCTAAAGGCTAGATAAGGTCGAATCTCAGGCTTTACTGGAATCTGATAATAGCCTTTGCTAAGATTCATCTTAGAAAAATATTTTGCCTTGTTCAGCCTGGCAAACAGTTGATTAGTATCAGGTAATGGATCCACCTGACTTTCTGTGACAGCATTCAGTTTCCTGTAATCTATGCACAGTCTATGTTCCCCAGATGGTTTCCTCAACAAAACCACACTAGAGCTATACGGAGATTCACTGTGAGAAATAATCCCTTCTTTTAACAGGTAATCTATCTCCTCTTTCAAAGCTTTTTCTTTTGCGAAATGATAGTATAGGCTCTCATACAGATGGGTGTTGGGTCTAATAGTTTCATGTCATATTCCAATAAGTTGGTGTGCCCCGGTTTATCCGTTAACACGTGTGTATGATTTTCCAGAACCTTTTGAATCCGCTCCCTCTGCCCTGTCGTCAAGTGTTTACTGACTTTTACCTTTGCAGGCGTTTCACAGGGTTTCAAGGGGTATTCGTGAGAGGTGAGGGGTTCGTTTTTCATTTCAGTTGCGATGGCCAAGGTCATTAGATGTGTCCCTTCCTGCTTTTGTCTATCCAGATACTTCTTTAGGAGGTTCACATGATAGATTTTCTCTTTCCCTTTCTTATCTATCTTATAATTAGTTCTAGACACCTTTTCTAGAACCGCGTATGGACCTTGCCATCCGATTTGCAATTTGTTGCTGCTGCCGGGTAGTAGAAGAAGCACCTTCTCCCCCACAGCTAGCTCCCTATCCTTCGCTTTCTTATTATAGTTTGCAGCATGTTTCTTCCTGGCTGGTCTTAGATTATCATTTGCGAGTTTCCAGCCAGTTTTCAGACGAGTGGTCAGCTAGTTCACATACTGATATGATGAGGTAACAGTCTCTTCTGCCTTCTCATCTGTCCACGTCCTCAATAAGGCTTCCAATGGACCTTTGATTGGTCTGTTAATTTTGGTTGGCTATTTGGCAGACCAATTTTTCATGGCACCGGTAATTATCATGTAACTGGAAGTATGGTGGTGGTGATCTTCCTCTCTTTTCTTTGTAATCACACACGAACCGTCCACTACCAATTCTTTTCCTGGGGTTTTCCCGCAGTTTCAGTTTCAAAGTGAGGTTGTCTCCCTCTCTTTTCTTTTCATCCAGTTCCCGGAATTTCAACCAAGGGATAGTCGGGTGGGACTGCGTTGAGGTCACTTTTTGCGCCAAACGCATAATGGCCATTCTACTTGGTTTTTGTGAAGACTGTGTGTGAAAAGGGGTTTTCCTATTCGCCGTGTCTATTATATCCTGCTTATTTCTCTTTTCAGGCCTGTTTCCACCGTAGTGTTTATGTTGGTCCTGATTATTTTCCCAACGTGTGGGCTTTCCCTTGTGGCATTGGCCACAGGCCTCCACAAAATCTGCAACATCTGCAGCTACGCCTGGCCAATAAAATTGTTGAGATACTTTTTGACAGGTGGTACCTATTTTCTCATGTCCACCGTCTGATCCCACATGTGATCTTTTTATCACTTTCTCCCTACATGAAGTGGGAAGTACCAGCTGTCCGTGACAATTGGAACTAGTTCCAGCCTTCCTATAGACCAGTTTATTCTTCATATAGTAGTCTCCTTTGTTTGGAGGTGTATGGCATTTAGGCAATTTCTTGAAACACGGCTTGAGTGACCTATCCTCAGCCTGTGCCTTCCTCATCTTCTCTGGATGAGTATTTATTGGATTTTCTTCCTCCTTCCTAGACTGTAACCTGGTCTGTACTGTTGTCATGACCACAGGTCTTTTGGGATTTCCCAAGAAGACGTACCTACACCCCAATATCAGAGGGTAGATTGGTTCGTTTATCACTGCTGCTCTAATCACTCCTTCCACATAGAGAGTTTTTACACTTATTCTGGCAATGGGAAGTGTCATATTTGCTACGTCCTTGGTTGTCCCTTGGATCTCCACTGTTTCCGTGGTGTACTGATCTGTGTGCACTAGGTGAGAGCTCACGACTGAGTCAAAATACAATCCTGTATCATAAAGGCACCTAATGGTGGCCCCGTTGCATATAACATCTTCACAAACTGGGGGGTGATAAGGTTCCTGCTGTCCAGTAGGTTTGTCCTTTAATCCCTTGTTCCCCGTTTTCATTGCAGCGAAGTGAGGAGGTTTCTTTTTACAGTCTTTAGTGTCATGATTGTCCCTCTTACACCATTTACACCATTTCCTTTCTTGGTTGAAAGGTTTTCTTTCATTGAATTTCAGGTTCCTATCTCGTTGGTCATACCTTGGCCTATCATAGTTGGGTTTACCTTTGTTGTACTTGTCCCTACTATCAAATTTATTTTGGTTTTGGTTTTTGGGGCCTTTATTATGTTCTAATTGCTTCTTCTTCATTCCTGCTATCTCATACTGGGCTGCCTGATATCGTTCAGCCACATTTAGGATCTCCCCCAGTCTCTCAGCACCCTGTTCCGTGAGAAATTTTCTCAAGTCTGGAGCCATGGACTCTCTTAACTGTTCCACCATAATCATTTCCTTTAAATCTTGGGTTTTCCCCAGAGCAGTCCATTTCTCCAAGTATGTCTCCAGGCGTGCAGAGAACTGGTGGTAAGTCTCCCCAGTAAGTAGTTTAGCATTTCTAAATTTCTTTAGATAAAATTCACTATTCCTCTCATACCTAACCAGGAGAGTCTGCTTTAGAATGTCATAGTCTTCGTGATCTTCCTTACTCAACTTTGAAAATACCTCATACGAGGTTCCCCTAAGCCCTTGGGATATTTTCAGACGCCACTTTTCTTTTTCCAACCCATAAGTTGTAGCTAGTCTCTCAAATCTACTTAAAAAGGACTCTTATGTCATCATCTTTTTCGACAAAAGAGTCTAAATGAAAACCCATGGCTGAGTTGGAGGCCACCTGGCTTGCAGCAGAGTCGGAGGTGGATGGGCTGTTACCATTTTCTGGAGCATGGCCTCGCAACTCTAACTCCCTTAGTCGTAGCTCATGTTCCCTCTGTAATCGTTTTTCCTCCTTTTCTGCCTCCAATCTCTTTTCTTCCTTTTCAGCCTCCATCTGTAATCGTTTTTCCTCCAACTGCAACCTTTTTATTTCAGCCTCCCTATCAGCTTCTAATTTCTTAGCTTCCCTAGCATCTTCTAATAGAATTCTTTTTTCCTCTGCTAATCTTCTATCTTCTCGTTCAATAAATTTATCACACTCTGCTGTTACGTATGCAATCAGACCTTGCTCCTCCATTCTCATTTCCTTCACAGAATGCACAGCAGCCGATCTGAATTTGGCCAAGTCCGCCATCCTATTGCTAGTACTAAATATGATTAACTAATCAAAATAGCCAACAAATATTTCTAATTAATTAAATAATAATGGGCAATGATATTTCACTTAACTCTCCTCACAACTTAATATTACAAATTTTGAAATCCCGGAGCGAGCGTTCCCAATATATGTGGTGGGTTTTGATGTTACTGAGATAAATATTACTTGTCTACAGAGTGAGGTCAGCTATGCAAGTCCCTGAGTCTAATAGTTGATGATGCTTGTTCTCAGGGTACCTGACTGCTACCACCCTACGACCTCAATGTGCGATATATTTTGAGCCTACTTTTATGTAAAGGTGTCTGGTTGTTATCTGGCTAGATGTCTAGGGTAATGTGCTATATGATGTAGAGAGAATGACAACAACCACTAATGTAACTCAATGAAAATGATTAAACAAATCAATGGTTAAAGTTTGAGTAACAATTTTTTTACAATTTTAATTTCCTGTACCTTAATTTCTTGGGTACAGGAATGTTTAAAACTCAAAATAGAATGGGGATGTATTTACAGTAATGTGAATTTAAAAAGACAACTTGTCTAGTTATATTATGAAAATGTCTATGACTTGGAATGTCCTGGTAAAGCACTAAATTCTATAAAGGGTCACTCTTATGAGAAACGATTGTGTTCATCACCTCAAGAACGCTGTGTTGATTTAATACTGGAGAGATTATGTCAAGTTAAAAATCATGAACCCTTGAATGGTTCTTATCTTCAAGTCCTGGAGCACTGTGGTCTTTCTTCCACAACGATAGTCTTCACGACTGCAAAGTATAGACACTGCTACAGCACTCTTCAGAGTTTTGACCAATCAGATACTTATTGCCTCGAACGTGCAGATTCAATAATTCTTGTATGGCTCACTGAATGTTTCAACATGGAACCCTGAAAATAAGAGGATTAAGGCCTTCTCAATATTTCAAACATATCTCTCCTTCCCTAACCAACTAAGCATTATCAACAGTTTCAAGATCACTTTCTATGGCTACATAAATAGCTATCGTTCCTATCTGATGGGGTGACAGCTTCATACTCAGGTAAATTTCAATCATCAGTTTGATACATTCCTTTCATAGGAAAATTATAGTTAATTTTATGAAGTCATGTGAAAACACTGTGACTTGCTGAAGACGGCCAGTGGTTTTCTGGCCTTCCAATCATAATAATGTCCTATTTTATTTCCAACTATGTTTTTTCATTCTCTCCCAAAATTTAAGTAAGCCTGCCTGGCTTTTAAAAGAAATGGTAATCTTCCCTAATAGCACTTGTGGCATAACACAAAGTGTTGAGTTTGGCGCCTTTCTGGTTTTGCCTCTACCCATCAATCTGCATACACATTCAATAATACAGATACATCTCAATAATAATGTTTATATAAATGTTTATCTTACCGCATCAATGAAATAATTCACAATTTGTAGGTTAACCGGCGATCAATGGTCACACTAAGATCGCCACTGGTGCAGAACAGCGAAGGCAATGGTCATGAATTCCTTGCGTCTGATGATAACACTACTTTTGAAATCTTTATCTTCAAGTGGCAACTAACGCTGGCTTCAAATCGTTTTTATTACTACCATTAGTCTATTCTACTACAGTGTGGTGAAGTGGGAAGTTATAAATACTTATAGGGAACTTAGTGTACTGACTGAGATCAGCTGTGAAGGTATCTATATCTATTAAGAGTAGTGTATTATAGATAACCTTACTTGCTACCACATATCTATATATCTCAGTCAGAATTATTCTGGAATAGTGTGATGCTACGTTATGTGTCTAGGGTATGAGTATGGTGAAGTGTAAGTCACAACAACAGACAGATAAACAATTTAATTTAATCCACTACTCTTGACAACACTGTGACACTCACATACATATAACACTCTACAAAGATATCTTAAAAGAGTCACTGATGAACTTTCAAATAACAATATGTATTCATTACTGGCATGAATGAATATGTGTCCTGATTCAACTACAAGGGAACCAGGAATCACAATCAATTTAAATTACAGGTTATGTACAGAATGTATTTAATATGAATATTGTAGTGACATATATTAGTACAAATGTTCTATGTGTGTCAGTTGTGTAGTAGTAAAATGAGGTAATACTGGTTTTGTTTTGTTCAAGCTCTGTTGGTATTGGTCATCATGACTTCAATAGTTTGTCTTTAGGGACTATTATTGGAGATGTTCACAGTTCCTGATTTTAAGACAAGTAAATTCCCCTCTGAATGGTATTTTTATAAAGTTATTTCAAGATGAGGGGACATAATGTTGAGCTCAGCTGGCCAACTCTGCTTATCTTGAGTGATGGCGGCAGGAGAGGACTCCTCTGCTCGAATTCTCTTCTGGGCTCTGGAGACACCTCACTGATAGCTAAAAGGACCAAGGAGTATGCTGTCCGACACTGGATTCAGCAAATCTCTGACCAGATGCTGCTCAGTACCATCAAGACCACTGTCCCTGAAATCAAGAAGGATGTACCTTCTACTTCATAACTAATTTATATTCTCTTTTACACTGATCACAATACAGCACAAACATTGCGTTCAGAGCGTTAGGCCAACAGTCAGCTTCATCTGAAATACTTTATACCAGCATTACCATCCTTAATGGTCACTACGCCTCTGCACTTCCAGCATTATTTCTTTCTAGTCAATCATCCAGATGTCAGTGTACTATTTGGCCATTCCATGCCGTTTTACTTCTCTCCGACACCCTCTGTTCAGGCTGGAGCATTTTAGGCTTTACCTCACGTTTGCCACTGAACTACACATATATATACAGGCATAAATCAACAATTCACATTCAATTTTCATTAAAAGATATTTAATGGTTCAAGCTTACCACAATTCATACGAATAACACAGATACGTTGATTAGCAATGAATTCTGGCACAAACTGGCACAAATTTCCTTCTGCTTATCTTCCAGGCTTTTATTGAGCCAAATATAAGCTGGCTTCAACGCACTGATGCTTTATCAAGTGTATTTAAACAAGTGGTTTCGAACTAACGCTCCCAAGTGTGTATATCAGCGAGACTGGCCAATGAGCCACGTTTCGACAAGTGTTTGAAAAAAAAATGTTATCTTTTCCCGTCTCCCCTAACAACCAAGATAGTATTTATAGCCCGACCAATCGTGGTTAGGCTTTCATTTGTTGCGCTCCAATCAATTTGAAGTTTACATGGTAGGCTATTTCTGTAACGTAAATTTTTTTCAAACACGTTAAAAAAAATCTTATGAGCAGAAATGATTTTATGCTGTCAGGCACCCCCAATATTTTATTTTGGGTATAATTTATTAATTCCTGGACTATTTGCGTAACGTTTTACATATTATTTGTCAGCAAGCCCTAAGGAACCCAAAAATACTAATTTAAAGGAGCTACGTGGCTGCGTTCAAAATATGCAATTTCTTCTACCTCCTGTTTGGAAGATGTGCTGTCTGGGTACTGTTATGTGTTCAAACGTAAAACCATCTATTGTTATCTTTTCTAATAAGAGTCTGTTATGATTTATAAACCTAACTCTGGGAAAGGGTAGTGTATTTTATCACTGTCCGTCTGAAAAAGTTAGTGCTTGTAGACTTACACGCGTGATGCCAGCATTTGTATATCGCGCGTCGCGTGTTGCATGCGTTCCTGATTTCCAGCCCTCCCCTCTCGCTATCCTTTTGTCCATCTGTTCGTTCGTTTTGGTAACGTAATATAATTAATGTTAGGATTAATTTAGGTCATTACGCAGTCTCTCAATGTTTTTCTTAGAAATGCAGCACACGTTTCATTGAAGAAGGCGGGTAATAATACAGTAAGCTTTTATATCAACGTGAAAGCGTTACAATTTGCAGACGAAGCAGAAAACAAGGGGGATTTCGAGTACATTCTTTGTGACAGCACTGTCATTTTACCATTGCTCTTCTCTTTATTAATTTATTTGTTAGGCTTCATATTTACCTAATAATTTATATATGTGGATTAGAATATTTCATGACACCTCCCCTCTTAAAACAGACATTATATGTCAGTCCTTTATTCTATATACACATAGAGAAATTTATTATTATTTCTGGGGTTTACGGTGATTCTCCTCACACGGATGGCGGCTTAAAAAATCCGCTCCCAGATTGGTTTTTCCAGATATATATTCAATGCTAAAATTATATGGAGCCAGAAGCAAAGACCATCGGAGTAACCTAGAGTTCTCATGCTTAGCCTGTGCTAAAAAAACGATAAAGGTTTGTGGTCAGTTTGCAACTTAAATGCCTTCCCATATAGATAAATATTGAATTTCTTTATTGCCCAAATTACAGCAAGAAAAAAAAAAAAAAAAAAAAAAAAAAAAAAAAAAAAAAAAAAAAAAATAAAAAAAAAAAAAAAAAAAAAAAAAAAAAAAAAAAAAAAAAAAAAAAAAAAAAAAAAAAAAAAAAAAAAAAAATAAAAAAAAAAAAAAAAAAAAAAAAAAAAAAAAAAAAAAAAAAAAAAAAAAAAAAAAAAAAAAAAAAAAAAAAAAAAAAAAAAAAAAAAAAAAAAAAAAAAAAAAAAAAAAAAAAAAAAAAAAAAAAAAAAAAAAAAAAAAAAAAAAAAAAAAAAAAAAAAACATTTCTTTTTCGCTAGTTGAGTAGTTGATTTCAGCTTTATTCAACTTTCTGCTAGCATATGCCACTGGGCTTAATTCCCCATCCAATGCATCTGATTTCTGTAGTAAAGTTGCACCTAACCCAATATTACTTGCATCCGTCCTTACTATGAATTCTTGACTTAAGTCAGGTAATTTCAAAATGGGTTTACTTGTGAGCTTTTCCTTCAATTCTTGGTAAGTCATTTCACATTGTGGTGTCCATGTAATGCGATCTGGAAGTCCTTTACGTGTCAATTCCGTTAAAGGTGCACATATGGAATTAAAGTTTTTGATATACTTCTGGTAGAAACCACATAATGAGACAAAGGATCTCACGTCCTTCTTGGTTTGTGGTCTCGGGGCTTTCTGTAGTTTCTCTAAATTTTTTTGGGTCAGGGGTCATGTTTCCCTGATAAACTGTGTGTCCCAAAAATTCCAATTCTTTACATCCAACGCAACATTTGGTTGGTCGGGCTGTTAAATTTGCCTCCCTAAGTCGATCAAACAGCATGTTCAGAGAGTCAATGTGTTCCTCAAATGTTTCTGTTGCTATAAGGATATCATCCATAAAATTTGTTATACAGGGATTATTCAGAGGATCCAATAATTTTCTCATCATTCTAGAGAAGACACTAGGCGCATTCTTCAATCCAAATGGCAATCTATTAAACTCATAGTGTCCTTCTGAGGTACTAAAAGCTAGGTATGGTCTAACCTCAGGCTTTACTGGAATCTGATAGTGTCCTTTACTCAGATCCACTTTTGAGAAATATTTAGCTTTATTTAGTCTGGCAAACAGCTGATTTGTATCCGGCAATGGATCCACCTGTCCTTCTGTAATAGCATTCAGTCTCCTGTAATCTATACAGAGTCTATGTTCTCCAGAGGGCTTCCTTAAGAGTACAACACCGGAGCTATACGAAGACTCACTGTGCGAAATAATTCCTTCCTTCAATAGATAGTCTATCTCTTCCTTCAAAGCTTTTTCCTTAGCAAACGGAATCGAATATGGTTTCATACAGACAGGTGTGGAGTCTATGAGTTTCATATCATATTCCAATAGGTTTGTATGCCCTGGTCGGTCTGTTAACACCTCTGCATGATTATTTAGAACCTGTTGCACTCTCTCTTTCTGAGTTTTCGTTAAATGTGTACTGATTTTCACCTGTGCTGCTGTCTCACAGGGGTGTACTGGATATTCAAATGATGAAAGTGGTTCCTTTTTCATCTCCATGGCGATGGACAAGGTCAACAAGTGTGTCTCTTCCTGATGTTCTCTTTCCAAATATTTCTTCAGGAGATTCACATGATAGATTTTTTCTTTCCCCTTCTTATCTATCCTATAATTTGTTCTAGACACCTTCTCTAGAACTGTATATGGACCCTGCCATCCAATTTGTAACTTATTCTGACTCCCGGGCAAAAGAAGCAGTACCTTCTCTCCCACAGCCAAATTTCTGTCTTTCGCCTTCCTGTTATAATAGGCAGCATGTTTCTTCCTGGCTTGTTTCAAATTTTCATTGGCAAGTTTCCAGCCAGTTTTCAACCGAGTGGTCAGCTCATTCACATATTGGTATGAAGATGTAATGTTTTCCTCTGCCTTTTCATCAGTCCACGTTCTTAACAAAGCTACATATGGACCTTTAATTGTGTGGACCTATTTGTCCATGCACCGGTATGGTCTCTTCCACTCGAAGCTTTATAGTGATGATTTTTTCCTCCCAGAATTATCATTCACAAAACGACCGCTACCAATTTTTCTTTTGCTGGGGTTTCCTCCCCACTTAAAATTCTTGATGAGAGATTTCCTCCCTACATCCTCTTCCTCCAGTTTGTTTAAGTCCGATTGAGGGATTTTCGGCTTATCCTGGGGTAAGACATCTCTTTGCACTCTCCGCATAGTGGCCATTGTAAAACAGTTAAGTGAAGCTTGTCCGTGAAAAGGGGCTTCCCATTCCATTTGGTCCACTTTATCAAATCTATTTTTCTTTTTATTAATCAGGCCTGATTTTGCCCATGGCGTGTCAAGGTCCTGATCCATGTTCCCACTTGTGGGTGTTCCCTCATGTGCTATACTACACCTTTCTACAAAATTCTCAATGTCCCATCTTGCTTTGGGCCAATAATAATTGTGAGCCACCTTTTGAATGATGGTACCTATCTTCTCATGGTCCCCATCTGGTTTCACATGTAGGCTCCTTATTAATTCTGTCCTATATCTCTTTGGAAGAACCAGCTGTCCGTGACCATGGGATCTAGTTCCGGCCTTCCTATACATCAACTTGTTTTTCATGTAAAAATCTCCCTTGCCTGGAGTTGTATGACAAGTTGACAATTTTCTGAAACAAGGCTTGAGTGTTTTATCTCCAGCCTGTGCCTTCCTCATCTCTTCTGGAGTGGTATCCAACATAATATCCTCCTCCTGTCTTGAGGTCGACCTGACCTGAAGGGTTGCCATATACACAGGTTTCCTTCTGCAACGGTCAGTGTCATGATTGTTCATCTGACAATTCTTACACCACCTTTTTCCTTGGTTGAAAGATTTTCTTTCATCATATTTCCTTTCATCGAATTGTGGGAATTTATTTTTATTGTCATACCGTGGCCTATCAAATTGGTGCTTACCTTTATTTTGATCCTTAGGATCAAATTTATTAAAGTTCTGTGGTGCCCTGAAGTTATCCACCTGTTTCTTTTTATTACTTGTTACCTCTGCTTGAGCTGCTTGATACCTTTCAGCAACATTTAGCAACTCACCCAGCCTCTCTGCACCTTGTTCCATGAGAAACTTTCTCAGGTCTGGAGCCATGGACTCTCTTAGTTGCTCTATAAGGACCATTTCCTTAAGATCTTGGGTTTTCCCCAGAGAAGTCCATTTCTCCAAGTATGTCTCGATTCGTGCAGAGAACTGGTGATAGGTTTCACCTGACAGTAGTTTAGCATTCCTAAATTTTTTCCTGTAAAACTCTGCATTCTTTTCATACCTTAACAAAAAAGCCTGCTTTAGCATGTCATAATTTTCCTGATCACCTCTGCTCATTTTTGCAAAAACTTCATAAGCTGCCCCACGAAGTCCCTGAGATAACTTTAAGCTCCACCTTTCTCTCTCTAACCCATACGTGGTAGCTAATAGTTCATACCTATTTAGGTAGCTCTCAATATCATCGTCTTTCTCAACAAAATGATCTAAATGAAAATTCATAGCTGAGATTGAGGCTCCTTGAGTAACCGTAGCATCAGAGGCAAAGGGACTGGCACCATTTTCAGGAGCATGGCCTTGAAACTCAAACTCCCTTAGTCGTAACTCATGTTCCCTTTGTAATCTTTTATCTTCTGCTTCCCTTTCTGCAGCTAATTTCCTCTCTTCCCTTTCTGCAGCTAATTTCTTCTCTTCCCTTTCTGCAGCTAATTTCTTCTCTTCCCTTTCTGCAGCTTGGCTTCTTTCCTCGGCTTCCAATGCTTTAGCCTCTTTGTCAGCCTCAATCTGCAACCTCTTAGTCTCAGCCTCAGCTTCAAATTGTAACTTCTTAATTTCCCTTTCAGCCTCTAACCTTCTTTCGGCTTCTTTTTCTAATCTTCTTTCTTCGCGTTCAATAAATTTGTCACATTCCGTTGTGACATAGGCAACCATAACTTGCCCATCTAATCCTAACTCTTTTGCAGTCTGAACCGCAGCAGATCGAAATTTGGCCAGGTCCGCCATTGTCTATTATGTAAATTTATACAATGTCTAACCAACAATTCAATCTCTAATGGACAACACAGGCACCGTGAGCTCAACCTTATTTAATTCCACCCAAGGATACCTTTTAATTCTTATATTCCCTGAAGTGAATTACCCCCCAATATTTTTAATAGTGAAAGATTCAAAATCCCAAGAGCGAGACCCCAATATATGTGGTGAAGTGGGAAGTTATAAATACTTATAGGGAACTTAGTGTACTGACTGAGATCAGCTGTGAAGGTATCTATATCTATTAAGAGTAGTGTATTATAGATAACCTTACTTGCTACCACATATCTATATATCTCAGTCAGAATTATTCTGGAATAGTGTGATGCTACGTTATGTGTCTAGGGTATGAGTATGGTGAAGTGTAAGTCACAACAACAGACAGATAAACAATTTAATTTAATCCACTACTCTTGACAACACTGTGACACTCACATACATATAACACTCTACAAAGATATCTTAAAAGAGTCACTGATAAACTTTCAAATAACAATATGTATTCATTACTGGCATGAATGAATATGTGTCCTGATTCAACTACAAGGGAACCAGGAATCACAATCAATTTAAATTACAGGTTATGTACAGAATGTATTTAATATGAATATTGTAGTGACATATATTAGTACAAATGTTCTATGTGTGTCAGTTGTGTAGTAGTAAAATGAGGTAATACTGGTTTTGTTTTGTTCAAGCTCTGTTGGTATTGGTCATCATGACTTCAATAGTTTGTCTTTATGGACTATTATTGGAGATGTTCACAGTTCCTGATTTTAAGACAAGTAAATTCCCCTCTGAATGGTATTTTTATAAAGTTATTTCAAGATGAGGGGACATAATGTTGAGCTCAGCTGGCCAACTCTGCTTATCTTGAGTGATGGCGGCAGGAGAGGACTCCTCTGCTCGAATTCTCTTCTGGGCTCTGGAGACACCTCACTGATAGCTAAAAGGACCAAGGAGTATGCTGTCCGACACTGGATTCAGCAAATCTCTGACCAGATGCTGCTCAGTACCATCAAGACCACTGTCCCTGAAATCAAGAAGGATGTACCTTCTACTTCATAACTAATTTATATTCTCTTTTACACTGATCACAATACAGCACAAACATTGCGTTCAGAGCGTTAGGCCAACAGTCAGCTTCATCTGAAATACTTTATACCAGCATTACCATCCTTATGGTCACTACGCCTCTGCACTTCCAGCATTATTTCTTTCTAGTCAATCATCCAGATGTCAGTGTACTATTTGGCCATTCCATGCCGTTTTACTTCTCTCCGACACCCTCTGTTCAGGCTGGAGCATTTTAGGCTTTACCTCACGTTTGCCACTGAACTACACATATATATACAGGCATAAATCAACAATTCACATTCAATTTTCATTAAAAGATATTAAATGGTTCAAGCTTACCACAATTCATACGAATAACACAGATACGTTGATTAGCAATGAATTCTGGCACAAACTGGCACAAATTTCCTTCTGCTTATCTTCCAGGCTTTTATTGAGCCAAATATAAGCTGGCTTCAACGCACTGATGCTTTATCAAGTGTATTTAAACAAGTGGTTTCGAACTAACGCTCCCAAGTGTGTATATCAGCGAGACTGGCCAATGAGCCACGTTTCGACAAGTGTTTGAAAAAATGTTATCTTTTCCCGTCTCCCCTAACAACCAAGATAGTATTTATAGCCCGACCAATCGTGGTTAGGCTTTCATTTGTTGCGCTCCAATCAATTTGAAGTTTACATGGTAGGCTATTTCTGTAACGTAAATTTTTTTCCAAACACGTTAAAAAAAAATCTTATGAGCAGAAATGATTTTATGCTGTCAGGCACCCCCAATATTTTATTTTGGGTATAATTTATTAATTCCTGGACTATTTGCGTAACGTTTTACATATTATTTGTCAGCAAGCCCTAAGGAACCCACAAATACTAATTTAAAGGAGCTACGTGGCTGCGTTCAAAATATGCAATTTCTTCTACCTCCTGTTTGGAAGATGTGCTGTCTGGGTACTGTTATGTGTTCAAACGTAAACCCATCTATTGTTATCTTTTCTAATAAGAGTCTGTTATGATTTATAAACCTAACTCTGGGAAAGGGTAGTGTATTTTATCACTGTCCGTCTGAAAAAGTTAGTGTTTGTAGACTTACACGCGTGATGCCAGCATTTGTATATCGCGCGTCGCGTGTTGCATGCGTTCCTGATTTCCAGCCCTCCCCTCTCGCTATCCTTTTGTCCATCTGTTCGTTCGTTTTGGTAACGTAATATAATTAATGTTAGGATTAATTTAGGTCATTACGCAGTCTCTCAATGTTTTTCTTAGAAATGCAGCACACGTTTCATTGAAGAAGGCGGGTAATAATACAGTAAGCTTTTACTATCAACGTGAAAGCGTTACAATTTGCAGACGAAGCAGAAAACAAGGGGGATTTCGAGTACATTCTTTGTGACAGCACTGTCATTTTACCATTGCTCTTCTCTTTATTAATTTTATTTGTTAGGCTTCATATTTACCTAATAATTTATATATGTGGATTAGAATATTTCATGACATACAGCCAATCGAATTATGTTATGCCCACTTGCCTCTTTTCCAAAATAAATTACACTTTCAAAAAAATGTAACGTCCCCCCTCTCCCAAGACTGGCAAAGTTGAGTGAGGACATCAATGCGTCTGTCTCTCTGTCTTTTCTTTACAATATTTCTGTTACTATCTAAGCGTTTTTAATGAGAACAGGCAATTATTGATCAGACGACTGTCTGTCATATAGTCGTTATATTTTTATTTCTCTCTTTATCATACTTTTCATTATTGCCTTTTTCCTCTTCAGTTATACAAATAACATATTTTTTTTTCTCTACGGTAAGGTAATATAACATTATGGGTAGTATGATCTTCCAATGAACAAGTATTATCATTGTTTTTGTCAACTGTCCTTTCGTTTATTTTATTCTGCATCGATGTTCATTGGGCCACCCGTTATCTATCCTTCTAAGTTTCACTTTCGCCATCTCCAGCCCTACACATTGGTGGGTATCTTCAAATTTCCAAATTAGCCGTAATTTTCTTTAAATCCACCACCGTTTTCCCTCCCTCTCTCGTTCTTTTTCAAAATGAAGCAACGCGTTTGGATTTCATCAGAAAATACAACTATACAGGAAATGCGAGTTTGTCTGTGTGTTTTTACTACCGTCTCCCAATCTAAGTGTTTATACATTCAAACTGCGCTACTAGTGAACGGGGTGGGCAGGTGGTTTGTCGTGGATTTGCACCGCTTTTCCAAATTAGGCTAGTAGCAAAGTCACGCACTTTCGTTACCGTAAGTGATGCCCAGAACCACTGTCGCATGTCGTTCTATTAATACTTCCTCTCTCTCCGTCACTCCTCCGTTTCTCTCTCACTCTTTCTTGGAACGAAACACGCCTTGGCTTCCAACATGTTATAGTTAATTTCAAGGACGGAGTATGAAAAGCTTGTAATATTGAGAGAGGGTACCATTCACTTTGCGTTAAGGCTTCTCAAAACCTGCGCGACTGCGGGTGATGGCGAAGACGTTGAGCACAACTCCCTATTTTATCTCTATAGTATTTGGATTTATAATCGATAATATTTTATCTATTTGATCGGGGTATCAGGGATCTTACTACACACATGAAACTATGTAAATGTAAATACATTTAGGCTGTGCGTATGATATTGTAATTTAAAGGTGTAATTTTAATGTTGCTAGTTGTTTATGTCGCTACTATTGCCATTACATTCAGTGATATACGGGAATTACGATTTACGAGTAACATTAGTACAATAAACATTACTAAGGATTCTGTATGGTCTGGTACTGGAGGAGGTCCATGGGGGTGACACCAACCCTAGTGACGCTACTGTCATTTACTGTCTTAATAGTTATTTTTTTCCTCTTCTTCGTTCACTCTCAGACGTCAACTTGAATATGTTCAAAGAAAGCAGTTGTCAGCTTGAGGCTGTTGATGTCTCCATAGAGCTTTTCCATGAATGGTACTGACGATTTCTCTGTTCCTCATATGTTAGGCACCTTTGAAGTAGATGTTCAGCATCATTTACACTCATCAGTAGTTCCTATCTTTAGCTTGTTGGATAGATTGTATCCCAATTTGTTGTAGACTGTGCGAAGTCTGAAGGCTACCACGTATTCACTTCTACTAGGCTATTAATATGCATTATTTTTGTCTTGGTGGCCTAGATGCTCTGCTTCCTGTGTCTGCTATTGATAAAACTCTAGGCCTCTTCATAAGTTATGCTAGTGTTAAGATCGAGTAGCTTTCCCCCTTCCTATGCCAATCTGTCAGCCTCTTAATGTCCGGGGATGTTGCAGTGAGATAGGATCCACTGTGTCACAACTCTTTTGAACTGCTGATATCATTTGTGGAGTGTTACTCTCAGGTCATTCTTCTTCTTCTTCTTTGATCCTTAGCCGCCGACCGTCAAAGCAGTCAGTGGCCATCACGCCTAGTGGCTTGTGATGGCATCGGGGTCTCTTTTGAGGACATTGCCAACCCAGCTCCAGCGTCTGCCAGCTATGATGGTGTGCATGTCCTCTTGCTGACACCCCTGTCTATGTAAAAAACAAAACAATGAAGTTACGGAAACAACAACAAATGAACAAACTTTGCTGCGGGATGGACATTCTGAGTCTGTGGCTCGTATGACTGTCAGGTCATTCAGGTCGGCATTATTCTGACTTTTCAGCGCTGCAATTGCAGACAGAGCATCTGTGAAGAGAGTTTCTTGTCTCTCAGAGCTGTCATTAGAACGTCTGCTGCAGTTTTTTAAAGACTGCTCTGAAGTTACTAGAGAATGTCCCTTTTACGACTGACAGCTTTTTTGTTTACCATTACTAAAGCGCAGAAAAACTTATCTACCTTCATCTTCTGTTGCATATGTTGCTGATCCATATGTGTATATATGGATTCACACCGTTATTAACTTGTCATGCCGTTGCTTGGATGTTTTAAATCTTTGACGCTCAAAATCACAACGTTCTATTCATCGTAGACAGTTAAAATTGTTTGTCGTGTGATGAATATTGGGGCACTTACGGCTGTAGTTTTGGCCAGGAATAGCCTCCTATTGGATATTAGGTAGAAGGTCTCTAGAAATTGGCTCGTTAAGAAAGAATAAAGACCTATTCGAGATAGGGACAAGAAGAAGGGAATGCGAATGCTTTCCACTGGACAGTGTTCTCTAGATAATTATGGAAAGAGTTCCTCTCCTTCTGTCTTTGCCTTCCTAACTCAAGAGCAGAATCAGGCTAGGTAGATAGTCAGACGGAATCGGCATCAGCTGATGCCGAGGCAGCATCAACGTTCCCAGAAGAGCTCAAGAAACTTATTGAAGAGAAAGGCTATCTTCCAGAGCACGTCTTCAATTGTAATGAAACGGGCTTATTCTGGAAGAAGATCCCAATCGTACCTACATCCATAAGAGTGCCTAGTAGGCCATGGGGTTCAAGGTCTGGAAAGATCGCCTTACTCTGGTGCTGTGTGGCAACGCAGCAGGTCACATGATAAAGCCAGGCCTCATTTATCGAGCAAACAATCCCCGGGCCCTTAAGAACAAAAACAAAAATTGCCTTCCCGTGTTCTGGCAACACAACAAGAAGGCTTGGGTGATGGCCATCTTGTTCTTGGAATGGTTCCACCAGTGCCTCATTCCTGAAGTGAAGAAATACCTCGAAGAGAAGGAGGCTGCCATTCAAGGCCCTCCTCATAATTGACAAAGCTCCCGGCCATCCCCAATCGAGATCTCTGCTTCGCCGACGGGAACGTGGAAGTGATGTTCCTGCCTCCTAAGACTACGTCACTGCTGCAGCCACTTGATCGAGGCATCATTAAGTGCATTAAGGCAACTTACACCCGCCTCACATTCGGGAGGATTCGTGCTGCCCTTGATGACTGCTGCGTCATGGATTTATGGAAGAGCTTCATTGCAGAGGCTGTATTGCCATAAAACCCGAGACAGTCAATGCATGTTGGAAGCCATTATGGAGTGAGATAGTCAATGATTTCAGGGGCTTCCCCACTATTGATGCAGAAGTCAAGAATATCTTGAATGTTGCAAGGGAAGTTGGTGGTGAAGGCTTCTCTGACATGACCGAGGACGACGTTGAGGAACACATAGAAGAGCAAAGAGAAACCCTTACCAACGCGGAACTCAAAGATCTGCAGAAATCCTTTACAGATGATGATGATGATGGAGAAGATTTAGAAGATTTAGAGGAGGAAGAGCCATCAATTTGCAGCAGTTTTTCAACAGGCGCAAGTGTTAAAGGATATGATCCTCGAGTACGATCCTTCGATGGAACGAAGCCTCCGTGTCACCTGAGCGATAACAACATGCCTACAACCACTTCAAGATTTGTTTGACGATGCAAAGAAAAAGAAGAAACAGCTTCCTATAACAATGTTTCTAACTAAAGCATCTGCAGTTATGAAGCCTCGACCTTCAACGCTGGAAGATCCTCAGCCCTCATCCTCAACAGATCCTGCCATTAGTATTATTGAGCCTCCAAAGCGTCGACGTCTGCAATCGGAACCTGGTTCTTCCGACATAGATGATCCTTCTGACGTCCTGTCAGAAGGTTCAAGTTAGCCTGATGTCTCACTGCTTACGAGGGTTATCAAGAGAGAAGAATCAGGGTTTTGGTGAGTGTTAACACAGTGAGAGAGAGAAAGAATGAATTTATGTTTTCGCTATTTATAATTATATTTTCTATATCTGCTTGTATTTTAAATATTCTGTGTTTTGTTTTATGTATTTCTCTTTCAGGTCATTAAAAGTAAGTGTTGAAAGAAAGAAAATGTAACGCTGTTGCTGACGTGTATTATGTAGTTAGGCCTACGATGGTTGCGTCAGTACTGAACATGTACAGACTTTTATTTCTTGTCATTATTCCCTAAACAAAACAGTATAACAATTATTTACATAGCATTTACATTGTATTAGGTATTATAAGTAATCTAGAGATGCAAATACTACGACATTTTATATAAGGGACTTGAGCATCCGCGGATTTTGGTATCCGCGGCGGGTCCTGGAACCAGTCCCCCGATGATATGGAGGGCCGACTGTTTATATCTTACGCGTAATTTTCTGCATCAAGGGAATTTACTAAGTTAATATTTTTTGTCCAAGGGAAAAAAACTCTGCACAAAAAAAATAAATAAATTTGTACTAACAGTTTTAATAACCTTAAATGGGCCAAAACTGAATTTTACAATTTTAACATGCAAAAATAAATGTTTGTTGGATATGAAAAAAGAGTACTTAAAAATTTTTATTTGTAATTTTTTTTTTTTTTTTTTAAAGTAACACAAGTTGCAAACGCAATTTGGATTTTAGAATATTGCTGCATATATAAGTATGAATCTTTTAATAAGTAATAGAGAACATCCTTTGACATTCCCAGATGATTATATGAGGAGAACTCGCTTCTCGGCCTTTTGGCTAAGATCAAAGTGTCTAAGCACAGGGACCAATACAGTGACATTCATGTGTCATTAGGCCCTTTGTGTGAGAACACAGAGGATCACTACAGTGACACATGTTGTCATTGGGTCTTCTTGTGTTGGGACATGGTCTTGACCAGGGCCGGGTTGAGCGTGGGCCATGCAACCTCATGCGAGGAAAAAAATATGCGACCTCATGCGAGGGAAAAAAAAAAAAAAAGCTTCTCGGCCTTTTGGCTAAGATCAAATTGTGTTAGCCAGGGCCGGGACCACACACAATTTACACATGCTACTAAATAAAGTCAATAGACCTCACTTTGAGCCCCAGAATAGTAATACGTCTTACAAAGAGAAAGGACAAGAAAAACCTACGTTGCGGCCACAAGGCCTTCGTCATAGACAGACAAACAAAAGACAGGAGGGAAAGAAAATGAGAATTAAGTAGAGTACATGAAACTATAAAAATAAGAGAAAAAACACACACTTATGTCCAGTCACATGGTAGAGCAAAGATCATCTTTGCTACAGAGCAAACTACAGAGCCGTTACAATCTTTACCACCAGTACCACCGGCACAAACAAACCAAACAACCATCCCGCCAGTTGTCAGCAACACTTCAGAAAATATAAACAGCATTATGTCGTCGGAATCGGATTCTGAAAACAAAAAAAAGGACAATTTTACAGTATTTATCAACAAGAGAAAAAAAAATAAAAACTACGCAGGCGAAAATCAAAAGAACAACACAGCCATCTCCCCAATCCATTCCGGAGATAAGCATCAGTCAACCCAACAGACAACAGAACAATAATAATTCAAGCGATTCGGCTCCAGGCACGCCTTACAAAGAAAATACCTCCCCATCCTGGGTGACTCTTACAACAGAAGAAGGTTACTACGAGCCAAGTTTTGATGTGACTTCCTTAAGGATGGATGATGACGGAAACCCACTTACACATACCCTGACCTTCTGAAACATACGTAATGAACTCCCTCTAAAGAACACTGTTTGTTACATGGACGATGCGAACAGACGGAAAAGGAACTTGCGAATATTTTAAACACTTTACTGCTGATTTATCTTTATACATCCACAATTCCCTTTGGGTCACACTCACTTTGTATAGATATATTTATGAGTACACGCGTAGTTACATATATATACATCGGTGTATATCTAGGTGTCTGAATCGAATTCACGAGGGTAATGTTTTGTTTTCCTGCCCTTATCCTTTCGAACCTTTGTTTTGTACGATGTTGCAAGAAAATTAGGTTTAAATAAACACAACACAATTACTTCTTCCTACAGCCCACTATGACGCTCAATGTGAGAGATCTCACAAATAAGACAGATAAAATTGTAGCCTTAATACAAACATATAAACCAGATTTTATGTTTCTACAAGAAACCCTTGTTAGCGATGAATCACGTGCGAACCACATCACAACACTTTTAGGTTTACGAAACGCACATTTTAGCCTAGGAACATCACACACGTGAGTAGTTATCCTGCAGACTTCTGATCAATGGAAGATAACTGTTACGTGCAGTTTTCCTAACTGGTAATGTAGTCTGTCTGTATACTTGTTATGTTTGAAAATATTTTGAATAAGATTTTGGGTCTAATGTGTTTTCTAATCTAACCCTAATCTAAGGGCGAATACTCATTTTTTGCTTTGAGGGAAAGTAAATATGTAGTTTCTCCTCTTAAAGGTTATACCAGCTGACTGCTTAGGTCAGAGGTTATGCGGACAGCGCATGCGCAAACTAGAACAAGATTTCCTGTGCGGGAGGCCGGTTTTGTTGAACTGGGTTGGTCAGACGAAATGTCTGGTTACTTCTCTGCATTGCCTTTGGGGATGGAAACTCTTCCACTGTTATTTAAAGTCCTCTGTGTTATTTCTGTTCGTCAGGAAGACGACAGTTGCTTCTAAGTTGTGTTAGGAATTCGAAGCAAGGTAAAAAACGAAACTTTCACACTTCCTTTGTTCGCAGTGTAAGGAACATATTTTGAGTCAACCGGTGACGAGAGCTGACGAATGGTTGAAAGGCAGAGTATTCTACTTGTTACGCTCGTTGGAGCCATCTAAGACCGTCAGGTTTAGATTTACACACAGAAACCCAGGAGAATAGACATGATTCAAAAACCCGCATGATTAGCGGTATATCTTTGAACTTAGACGCTTATGTCTACATATGAGGAATCCACAGTGTTTACTGTTTTATAGACGCCTAATATATATAACTATCTGGAGTGGAAGACCAGATGAATCTTACAAGTTATTGCTATTATAACTTTGGAAAATGAAAACTCGCCTGATGTACGAGGGAGTGATATAAGACTATCTTCGAAAGGACAGCCTATCTTCGATACGTCCGATTAGAGGGATGGACTATGCTATTTTCGTCGCCCGCCATGTTTGGGGTCGACTTAAGAAGAGCGATTTAAGAAGAGTCAGAATGAAACTGTTGGATATTTATACAGTTATTTACCCGGGCTGTAATGCGGGGTTTTTCTGCTAGTTGTGGAATGAGAGATAAAATGGAGTCAGCAACACATTGATAATCATATATTTATTGGAACTTATGTACATGCAATTGTAGTGATATGTCTTCATATCCGCCATGTTCCTGTGTCATGCTTACATGGATTTGTCTACGTCTTGTTGCTGTGACTATAATAAATGGTGAAAACGTCCACAGCTGTTCACCTATATTTTTGACTCCATACCTGTAACACGTACAACATGTCCTTATATCAACCCCACATCTACACCTTTCAATGTGATGAATGCCACACACACTCTTGTACGTTACATGTTGTGATACAAGTCAGCACTGCTACATAGATGTCCACCTTGACGAACTTTCGTGTCACGCATTCGCGATAAATCATATTACAGCACGATATACCAATCAGTATCCAGTGACAGTACACATCAGGTATAGAATCAATCAGCCAGTGATGTTACAGCTTATACCCACCAGTCTGTAGCACTAGTACCACCAACAACAACCTACTTGGTATCAAAGCGTCATTTAGTATCAATAACACATAAAAGTGAAGATAGAGAAGACAGGTTTGCAATAATACAAATAAGAAATTCAGTCGATCACACAGATACACACAACTTAATAAACGTTTATGCTCCAGCAGTGAGAGCACAACAATTACACTTCTACCAAACACTGTCTGACACGGTAACTCAACGTTATAACGGAAACCGAGCCATAATGGGAGGAGACTTTAACTTAGTATTACATGAATTAGACAGAATACGAGGGACACTACACTCAAAAAAAAAAAACAACCGAATGAAGACAGAACATAAACAAATAGACATACTGCAAAACACCTTAGAGGAACTCGACTTATCAGACGCATACAGGAAAAAATACACAAAAGGAACAGAAATAACATACACTGACAGAACACGTCCCTTTGGAAGTGCTACGAGATTGGACAGATTTTATATACATAGTAGTTACATCATTATTAAAGTAAGAAACATAAATCATACTACTAATTTCTCTGACTATAAAGCAGTCCTTCTAACGGTCAACGGAAAAGAATGTTTAAACTTTACGAAAAGATCTCCCCCACTGGAAGTTCAACAATTCTCTATTACAAAACGAATTTTATATTACTACTATGACAAAACTCATTCAAGATTACACCAGTACTGCACCAAAGGAAAACATGACACAACAGTGGGATTTGCTAAAAAGAACAATTAAAGAAGTAACACAGTCTGTTGCAACTCACATACAAAAAAATAGTAGAAAACGAAAACATGTTAGAAAAAGCACTATTCCTAACCGAAAAGTTAGACAGAAACGCCCCACAAATTTTTTCACTACAAGAAGAAATATCAAAGTATGACCAATACACATTTAACGGGGCTCAAGCAAGAACCAGACCATACGCCCCAATACAAGAGACACCGAGTAAACTATTTCTAACAATAGAACAAAACATACAAAAGAGCAGACAAATACACAAAATTGCTGATAAAACAGACAAAGAATTAACAACCTCCCCGGAAATAATCAGAGCCTTCCACGAGTTTTATTCGCAATCATATACGCAGGACTCTTCACACGCACCAACAGAACAATTTTCCCCATCCTACAGCTCACGGTTGAATGACTACGAGAAAAACATTTTGGATGAGCCTCTCACAATAAACAACCTACGGTCCGCCTTAAACACACTACAAAAACAAAAAATCCCTGGTCCTGACGGTTAATCAGTGGAATTCTACTTAAAATTGTTTCACCTACTTGGGCCACTACTTTTAAAAACACTTTAATACACAAAGTAAGCACAGACAAGAAATACATGCAAAATTACAGACCAATTTCTCTTCAGATTACAAAATTCTTGCCAAGGCCTTAACATTAAAACTACAACCCTTTATGCATAAACTCATCCATCAGGATCAACAATGTGGTGTTAAAAATAGAAACGTAAACAAACATACTCATTTCATTCGGGATATCATTCAATACACACATGACAAAAGCACACCTGCAGCAATAATGTCCATAGATCAAGAAAAAGCACAAAACTTTACAAGAAAATAATTTCGGCCAATATTTCAGATCTTGTATAAAAATCATATACAAAACACCGGAAAGCACATTTCTGATAAATCACAATATATCTGAAACAATTCCTCTCACTCGATCAGTCAGCCAAGGTTGCCCAATGTCTCCTTTACTATATGTACTAATGTTGGAACCTTTATTAAAGAGCATCAAGGAAAATACAAGTATTAAAGGCGTCCATGTACCAGGTATAGGTGAAAGGAAACTAATAGCATACGCTGATGACACAATCTTCTTCCCCTCAAGCAGATTATCAATAAAAAATATCCTAGATACCTTCGATAAATTTAGAAAAACTAGCGGTTCAAAAATCAACATTAAAAAATCACAAATAATGGGCATGGGACATTGGGCAAACAAAACAGACTTTCCCACGCAGCTAGCTAGCAAAAACTAATAATATGAAAATATATGGAGTAAATTTCATGTCTATACCATATAAAACAAACAAATAAATGTGGAAAAATATAATCATAAAAACTGAAAATAAATTAGAATGTTACAAATATAAAAACGCTACAATATTCGGTAGGGGCATCATAGTAAACACGTATGTTATCCCTAAGCTACTATATATATGCAATATTTTTAACCCTCCAAAAAGAACTATAATAAAAATAAATTCTTTAATCAGACATTTCATCTTCAGTCACACAATACATAACATAAAACACATAACATTAATAGAGGTGTCGTGGTTGAGTTAAAGTGTTAGAGTATTTTTCGAGTTAGACAATTGTAGTGAAATCGACCATGAGAGTGAACTGACAAAATTATAGATAACACTCAGATAATTTGTAAATAGGGTGAACTTGAGACCAACCTGGAAGAGGATTCATTAAAGCTATCTCTCTTTCCAAGCCTCAACACACTTATATAGTCTAAGCACCACCCGCTATCTCTCTCTTTACTCTTGTCAAATAGAGACCATAGTAAGAGCTGAAATAATAATTATGGATGAAGGGTCCTGAACAGCGCGGTAATAAATGAGTAAAATTTATTTAAGGTTCTTGAAGAAGAAAATATATGAAAATAAGTATATCAGCACAACAACATAATCAAGGCATCAATATTCACATCGTTAACAAATATCCAAGTAAACACCAATGGACAAAAACAACTCACCAACACAAAAACCCGTCCTGTAGAACACCGAGAAAATAAATAAACAAAGTTCTCAATCCTTCCGCTTTTGGGGAACCACACTCAATAACTCCAGTTAGTGTCTTTATGTATATATATCCTCCTATAGGTGATGAATATTCACTATAAATACACTGTAGGTGCTATCCATGCACCGTTGGTTACACCTGTAGTGGGTTTTGATGCTACTGTATGGTTGTGATATTACCTAGTGTGATGCATGAGGTCAGCTGTGAAGGCTCCTGAGATAAATGTAGCTGTGAATTTACAGAAGGCCCTTCTTGCTACCACTTACGACCTCACACATATCTTTTTTACTAATGAATGTGGCTACGTTAAAAATCTAGGGTACTGATATGAAATGTGTTGTGGTAGATTACATACACACACACACACAGATATTTAATAAGTCTACTAATATTAATAAAATTTATAACACACTGAACTAACTCAAGCTGTTTAAAATTTTGATATTTAAATTTTCTTTAAGTTTATTTGTTCTGAACCAAGGTTTTATTTTGGTCAGAACATATGAAAGGTTTTGAAATTATGAATGAAATGCATGAATATATGGCATAATAAATGAAAGGTGTGTACATATGGATTTTACAAGACTATTTAATATTACTACTGTTTATATTTGTAATTTCTCTGGGAGAACGATTAATGGATGTGCTGTTGGGGTGGCTTCATCACTCCCAGTCTATGGCTACCAAACATTGTCCATTTACTGTTGGGAGGATTACAAGTTTATTTCCCAACATGGTATGTTCTAGTTGATGGGAAAATAGTTGGTGTGTTAGTTAGAAAATAAGTTGGTGAATGTCCAGCAGGCCAGACGCTCACGTATCTTGACTGAGTAGTTCTGGTGCTGGAATCTGGTGGCCCCACCTCTCCGTGCTTGGGGGCAATATAAGGCTGTTCTGCCAAAATACTAGACTGCACGGGTCCTCACTTGTATTTTTCAACACAGCATTTGACACCACTTTGGTGCCAAATAAAAAACTCACAGTTCTGAAATAAAAGTATTGGGTCATGTGTCAGAACTCTACCTCCTGAGCCACTTCTACACACAACACTACACAACAACACCACATAGACGGGGTCAGATCTCTCTGACCATATCTTACCAGAATTATGAATAGAGAACACAGTTATATGCTAGCAAAACTCAGCTGAGCTGCTGGCTCTAGTATGGCGTCCCTCTAAATATTGCAATTAGCTTCTGGGAATTACACCACTGAAGAATTACTGTGTCTACTACTGGACAATTTATGTTGAATGGCAAAAATGCGCGTCTGAGCGCCGATAATATGATTATCTGTGGCCAATCACCGCCTTTCCCCCTTTTCAAATTTCAAACCTCCTACCAAAAGTCAATTCAGTCATACCTCAGTCAAGTATGTATTATTGTCTGTTGGTCCGTCTGTCTCTAGAGTTATTTTTAGCCACACTTTTCCATATTTCCCCCTCTCTTTCATTCCAACTAGGTTTTAGCACTTGAGTCTCAAGGCCGCAATTTTTTGAAAATTAGTGACTTTTTTTTAAACAGTGCAGTCGCTCGTCTGTATGAACAACACAGTCTTTTGTCAATATCTTCATTATTATCCATCCGTCTGTATAAATGAAAGCATATTATTTCTCTGCTCAAGATGGGCCATCAGGCCAGCTAGGTTTTATATTCCTAACATTATTATTAAGAAAAAGTTACTTTTCAAGGTTAGTTTTTTTTTTTTTTTAAATATGTTCGAGCATCTTCTGTAATGCGTTTGCCGCTGAATTCAAATAAAAGGGCTAAGTATCGTAAAAGCGTCCAAGAAATGACTGTTGCGTATAATAGCTAAGGTCCCTTTTGTCCATTTCTTTACCTTGTGTCAACTTGGGGACGTGAAATTTTTTTTTTCCTTTCCCCACCAATTGCGTCTTTTTAGCCTTGCTAGTTTCAAGCACGTGTTCAGTCATATTTTTCTTTTTGATCTCCGTTCTCATCCCATCTACAAGGGTAAACGTTTTGCCTTCACGTCTAACAAGTTAGTTTCCATGGCGGGTAGTGACCCGCGGCATGGGCGATCATGTCTTCTAGTAGCTTACGCATTATTTTTATCCCTACATTTTATCTTTGGAGATATTTTAACGTTGTATCACGGTTAAATTTATCACAACACCCTAATAACGAGATAGGTTGTAGATTACTCTGTCTATCTTCGGCTGACCGCTAATACGTGCGGGGTTTTGAATGACCAGAAACACACACAAGACGAGGTCAATTTAGGACAAACGGTCCATTGCGCTATTATCCAGGCGCGTGAAATTAGGCCTGCATACTCGATGTTAAATCCGGTTTGGCTGGCTTGAACTTTTATTTGTGACTGAGTGCTCCGTTTTATGTACATAATCTGGTGTTTTCAATTCTGCAAAAGACGCTGCGCTAATAGATATGATGAAAGCCACTATACTGTTACTGGTGATCAAGAGGCGAGTTACATAAGAGAAAAGAAAAATTATACTCTCATAGACCCTCCCTCTGGAATATGGAAAACTAGGAATGATCCAACCCGAGGTTGTTTACCCAAAAGATCAAAACAAGTGATTAACAATTGGAGTGGGGAGTAGTCAGGACGAGTAACAAGTATGTCCTTAATTTAACTATCCCGTGGGCCTTCAGACTTAGCGAGAGATAGATAAAAAAAGAGAAGATGTTATATTAGTAGTAACCTAAGAAAATAAATTCTTTCGTTCCGTTTCACTCTCTACATACATACAGTGAGCTCACTTACATACAGGCTTACCCCTCTGTCGACGCTGCATACGTTCCAAGGAATTAATCACACACAATGTATTTTAAGACTATTATATGTCCTGTTTGACCAGTTCAGCCCCAGAAAAGCTCCGTCTAGGCAACTGCTATTTTTCTTGGATATTTCGCTGAATTGGTGCGTTGATTATATTTTGTCCTGGGTGGAGGATTCCTCTTTCGTACTGCAGGTATTTGGTGGGGATAAGTTTTTTCTAGTTTTCTGTCGTAGTGAAGGTGAAATATTTCAAACAGCAAAATGTTACTCCCAGGCTGTTCTCGGAAAGAAATAGCCGTAAATGTTCTCTGTAGAAGTTGGTGGTAGGAAAATGTTTACTGTCATATGGGTTTGATTAAATAAATTTGTGCTGTAAGTTCTGCCTCATCAGGCCAGGGAACTTTATATGATTAAGATAGAAAAAAATCTTCTGGCATTTTCCCGTTCCAGTTTAACATTTAACACCATTTAACATTGAAGTGTTCTGGTTATTTAACCGCTCTCATGGGTTGAGAAGGTGGACCTATAAAGGTCTCTAACATCAGATTTTTACTGTCAATTGTTTGTATAATTAGGAACATATAATTTGGATGCCTTAAGCCATCTGATCATGTATCTCTATGAAAACCATTGGATCGAAAAGGTATGATCACCTGTATAAAAGAGAATACATAAAACAGGTAATCCTGCTATAATTATATTCTAACACCCGCGTTTTTATGTAAGATCTGTAAAATCACTCCGGTATTTAATTATTTATATTAAGAAAAACTACATAAGTGACTAGCTAATGTATCGCTTTTACACTAGCTTTGAACAGTTAATTACTTAAAATTTACACAAGATGAAAAAAATATATGGTTATTAAACAATTACGATCACCTAGCGTTTTATAATTATGTTACACGTCTATTATCTCGGGAAATAACGGATAGTTACATTTTCTATTTACATCTGGAGAACTTTGCTATAGGCTTATCTAATAGGTTTAAATTAACACAAAAATTCAGTGAAATAAATGACCTTTACACGTTAAAACTCTAATATATTTTACCGCAGCACACAGAATGAATTCAGACTCCACGTATAGAAGAAATCCAAAGAAATCTTGTTAGATTCTAATAATATGAGCTAGCCTCCTCTTCAACTCTCTGGCGCGAATGATAACTGCATTTTTCAGCGATACCAATATAAATTTAATGAATGAAAAGTAATAGCCGCATGCGATATCCCTCGCCTCTCTTGATTCTAGGGAGCTATTTCGACTGGGCCCGCCGATCAAAGCGCTATTACACACTATCTACCGCTAGACTTTCCCCGTATCTCTTCGTCCGGCAGAGATTTCTAACTCTCTTAGACCAGTACGCGTCAACGTGTCAACCGGATGTGTAAAACTCTGCTACGATCTTAGAGACTACAACAGTCTTTGATAACTGCCCGCTTGCCGTTTCTCTGGCGACACCTTCTTGACGGGATGACAGAAAGGGGTAGAAAAATAGCTTGACTTTTAATGGCTCCAGAAATAAGACAGTAGGCCTGGCTAAACAAAAAATTAAGACAAAGCGATGTCCTGGCTTCCCGCATGATAACTATGTGCATACTAATTAGCCCGCGTGGGGAAATCCACGTGGAATAATGCATACAAATTAGCACGCGTGGGGATTCCACGTGTGATCCACGTTGGCGATTTAATTTCAACGTAAATTCAGGGCCCCCGATGCTATTCAAGGGTACTACTATTATCATCCGACAATTCAGGGACAGCTATAATTTCATCCGTCACAGGTATGTTCTGCTGCCGCTGATCGGTTGGTTCTGTGCAAATAGGTCACTGGAGTTCTCGCGTCTCTGGTCAAGATTAAAGGAGCAGCACGTTCCCAGAAATGCCAAGGAGTAACTGCCAAGCTTGTCCCGCGTTTGTACGTTAGTCCACTTCTACCCTCACTTTGTTCCAGAGATTAGTACACTCCTGGTACCACCAACATTTATGGTAAAAGAATAGAAACGAAACGCTCTCCTGAGTATTGTGTTTTCCGACACATACCTATGTGCCCCCTATCTTCCTATTCCACCATCCCATTTAACTCAGAATTTACCCTCGATGAGAATTAAAGATGTATATGTAAACAGACTGTATCTGTATTATTAACCTTTTCATTTAAATATAAAGTAACTATGAAATCTATTCTATTTAAATGTAAAGAAAGTTTATCCCGAGGGATTAAATTTAATTCTCATCGAGGGTAAAGTCTGAGCTAATTGGGATGGTGGTACGGGAAGATAGGAATCCATAACTATGGGGTGGAGAACGCCTTACTCAGAAGAGCGTTTCGTTCTATTCGTTTACCATAGTTATTAGTGGTACCAGCAGAAAGTACTATCTCTGGAATAAGAAGGGAACAGTGGCCTAAGCTTTAAGACGAAGGACCCACGTGGTAGACTCTCCTTGACATTTCTGGGAAACGAACTACCCCCGACAACCTTGATCAGAGACGAGTATGAGCAATGTGAAAAGAACCAACCCATAAAAAGGTGCAGAATCGTCTAGAGACAGACGGATTGCTAATGAATAGAAAATGAGTGGATAGACATAGGCGGACAGACAGCCACGAACAGACAGGCATAGACAGATTACCACGAACAGACAAACAACCATGAAGAGACAGACACAGACAGACAGCCACGATCAGACAGACAGCTCGAACAGACAGACGTAAATAGACAACCACGAACAGACAGACACGAACAGACAGACTGTGGCGAGAGGTTTTATTTGGCTCTTGGATCAGTATAGTACTGACAATTACAGAAATAGAATTTCTGCAGAAAATGGTGAAGTCCCAGTGTCTGAGAGAACTACTGGTATCACAAATTAGTTACGGCTGTGAATGATCTGATCTCGAAACAATAGTAGAGAGGAGACCGACATAAAGTGCCACCTCCGCTGTGTAACTAACTGTGATATTAAACAAAACAAGGAAACAGATTTTTACTTAACAATGATAAAATTGACAAGTCGTTCAAAATACAATTTCCTTATATTTTATTTATTATATACACTATCTACTCTTGTGCTGAAGGGTGAATGTTGAAAAAAATGGAACGTAATGAATTTGTAAGTTTACATATATTTTACAAATATTTATATTTATATAGACAACAAGTTTTCCAATTATAGGAACAAAAATTATATCAGCTGTGCCGTTAATTAATTATAGTACATGGATCAGCTGTGCTGTTAATTAAGGATATAACACTTCTCAGCTATGCTATTAATTTTGTCTCTTGCTATGTTAAGTCACTTTCTCATCACTGACAGTTTCTATGCTCACAATGCTGACAGAAATGGTACTAATGTGTACTCATCTCTTAAAACGTTCTGTTCTCCTTAGTTTGGTTCACACCACTCCTGCTGAGGCTCGTTACTTTAGCTAACCCAAGTCTGAGGGGGACTAAAGATGTAGCTTCTGTACAATCTCTATGCTCCTGTGAAGTTCCAGGCAGCGGGATTGACTCGAACATACGACCTCAGGTTTTTAGGACACAAATAAACCCTCCAAGATTTAAAAAACGGCCAGTTTGACTCGACTAGTGAAGTAGGTTGCAGGTCGATGCCCTCAGGTAAACAATCAATCAAGGTGACAGCTTCTTCCTCTTCAGTCAGTATCTCTGGCGTCAAGTTCGGGATTGCGTGGTTAGCATAAAATTCCGCCCGAATATATAGGCAGGTAACTGCTTAAGAAAGGCTTTCGGTTGGTTCCTGGCGGAGCAAAATGATTGGTTTCCTCCGGTTTCGTCTTTTGCTCATACAGCCTAATTTTATTCAGTTTTTAGCCGCCATCTTGCGTGAACTGCGTGAACAGTATAATTTATTCTGTCTTAGAGACTGGTGAACGGTGCAAGTTGATTGGTTGAAGCAAATCTGTATCTCGACATAGTGATTAACAAAGTAGTGGGTTACACTTCGTTTCACGACATAGCCCCCTCCTTTCCTAGCTGTGACTTGTCATAGCTGACGTGTAAACCCCTGCTGTGGTTAATCCTTTTGCGTCTGTCCTTCCAGAGTACTAGGGTGTCGACTTAAAAAATCAGCTCCTACATTGTCTCTTCCCGGAATGTAATTCACGGTAAAGGAATAAGGCGCCAGAAGCAGACTCCACCTTAACAATCTCGAATTTAGCTTTTTTAGATGCAGCCAAGAATGTTAAAGGTTGGTGATCGCTTTGGACAATGAAGTGTGTCCCATACAGATAAGGTGAAAATTTGTTGATGGACCAAATTAGAGCTAAACATTCTTTCTCTATGGTCGAGTAATTCAACTCAGCTGCATTCAGCTTCCTACTGGCGTAGGCGACTGGTAAAAGTTCCTCCGGCTGGGATTTTGATTTCTGCAAGAGAGCTGCACCAATACCTATACTGCTAGCGTCCGTTCTTAATACAAATTCCTGTGTGATATTGGGTAGTGTAAGGATGGGTTTGCTGGTGAGTTTTGCTTTTAGCTCTGTGTAAGCTTTTTCACAATCAGCATTCCATTGGATTTTATCAGGCTGTCCTTTCTTCGTTAAGTTTGTTAATGGTGCACACACAGAGTTAAAGTGGGGTATGTACTTCTGATAGAACCCACATAATGACACGAATGATCTCACATCTTTCTTCGTTTGAGGTCTGGGTGCCTTCTTTAGCTTCTCTATATTCTTTGGGTCAGGAGACATATGACCTGTAGAAATAGTGTGACCTAGGAATTCCAACTCCTTACAACCGATATAGCACTTGGTTGGACGTGCAGTCAATCCAGTTTCTCTCAGTCTGTCAAACAACATGGAGAGCGCTACTATATGCTCTTCAAATGTGTTTGTAGCAACAAGAATGTCATCCATAAAGTTAGTGATATGGGGATTTTGTAGAGGTTCCAATAATTTCCTCATCATTCTTGAAAAGATACTGGGAGCATTTTTCAGTCCAAAAGGTAGTACATTAAACTCGTAGTGTCCGTCTGATGTACTAAATGCCAGCATTTTCCTAACTTCTGGTTTCACTGGTATTTGGTAGTATCCCTTGCTTAGATCTACCTTCGATAAATACCTAGCCTTACTCAGTGTAGAGAACAGCTGGTTGGTGTCAGGTAATGGTCCACCTGAGATTCTGTGATCGCATTAAGCTTCCGGTAGTCAATACATAACCTGTGTTCACCACTCGGCTTTCTCAATAGCACCACACGTGAGCTATAGGGAGATTCAGACTTTGAAATAATTCTCTTTTAAGAGATAGTCAATCTCATCCTTGAGTGTTTGTGCTTGCTATTGTTCAGTCCATGTCCGCAGCAATGCTTCCAGTGGACTGTGTATGGGGACGGCAATACAACAACGTTGCCGGACCCACACCTGTTTCTATTGTAAGGGGCAGTATACCGAAGTGGGGCCGGTCTCCCTCAACTGTTTGGTACAGCCCTGGTTCCTACCTCCTTTCCTTCGGGTTTGTTTCTGCAGCTTTTTAAATACTGGTTGCTGACTAACCAAATTTTTCAAATGATCCAGGCCATGGTGTTCCGACAAATATCTAGTCGGGGTGGGATGTCTCTCGTCCCCTCTCTGTACAATACGGAGAGTTGCCATGGTTACTGGTGTAACAGTAGACTTGTTGTGATTTCGTTTTCTCGTTATCACTGCTTCTACCTGTTGTTTTCTCTGGTGTATCTTCTTTGTGGGCCTACGTCCGCAACAATGCTTCCCTAGGTCCTGTAACTAGTCTACGCTTCTGAATGAGGTTACCTGGTTACATTCTGAACAGGATTTCATATACCGACTTATGTCTTCAATTATTCCTGGCCAGTAATATCGCAATGCTATATGTTGACCAGTGGCCCCTTTTCCTCTGTGACCACTGCTTGATGTAGCATGCTCTTGCTCCATAATTTCCTCCCTATAGAATTTTGGCACTACCAGCTGTCCATGCCCTTTAGGTCCTTTTCCAGCTTGTCTGTAGAGTAGGCCATTTTCCATATAGTAGTCTCCTTTCTCTGGAGGGTTATGGGCCTTTGGCAATTTGCCAAAACAAGGTTTCAATGTGCTGTCTGCTGTTTGAGCCTTTTTCATCTTTGTACGATGAATGGTTATTGGATCTCCCTCCTCCTTTTTGGTGCTCGACCTGGTATGGTTTGCTGCCATGACAACAGGTTTTATTGGGTCACCCAAAAAGACATATTTACATCCTATTACCAGCGGGTATATAGGATCATCACTTACTGCTGCTCTTATCACCCCTTCTACATAGCGAGTTCTCACGTTGATCCTTGCTATGGGAAGTGTCATGGTGCCGGTTCCCTGCATTGCCCCTTGTATGTCCACTGTTTCTGTGGTAAGTTGGTCAGGGTGCACTAGGGTTGCACTCACGACTGAGTCGAATTCCAAACCTGAATCATATAAGCACTGAATTTTAGTGCCATTACAGGTCACTTCCTCACAGACAGGGGGATGATGGAAGTCCTTCTGACTTACTGCCATTTCCTTCCTTCCCTTGTTCCCTGTTGTGAGACACGCAGCGTAATAAGGAGGGTTGTTCCTTCTGCAGTCTGCAGTATTGTGGTTACTCATTAGACAAGTTTTACACCACTTTCCTTCCTTCCGGTAAGGTGTCTTATCCGATCTTAGAGGGTTTTTGTCCTTTTGGTCAAATCTTTGTTTGTTCCTTGTGGTATGGTCCTTTTGTTCATATTTGGTATAGTTTTGTGATGATGTGAAGTTTTCATCCTGCTTTTTCCTATTTCCTAATACTTCTGCCTGAGCAGCTTGATATCTCTCAGCAACAGTTACAATATCTTCCAATCTCTCTGCTCCTTGTTCCATGATAAACTTCCTCATTTCTTGAGGCATGGACTCTTTCACTTGCTCCATCATTATCATTTCTTTCAGATTTTGACACTTTCCTAAACTACTCCATTTTTCCAAATAGGTTTCCAGTCTAGCAGAGAATTGGTGATAGTTTTCTCCTGGAAGAAGTTTAGCTGTTCGGAATTTCTTTCTATATGATTCTGAGTTCTTTTCATATCCCATAAGCAGTGCCTGCTTCAGGATTTCATAATCTTCCTGGTCATCTCTTGAGAGCTTCAAATACACATCGTAGGCCACACCTCTCAATCCCTGAGATAGTTTAAGACTCCATTTTTCTTTCACTAAGCCATAGGTAGTGGCTAGTCTTTCGCATCTATCCAGGTACGACTCGATGGCGTCTTCTTTCTCAACATATGGGTCCAGATGAAAATTCATGGCCCCACTTGAGGTGCTCTGGCTGGAGCTACTCTCAGAGTGAGGTGAGCTACCCCCATTATTGCCAGTATTTGCCTGAATTTCAAGCTCTTTTAATCTCAACTGATGGTCTCTCTCTGCTTGTAATTTCCTTTCCTCAGCTTCAGCCTCCCATTTCTTGGCCTCAATTTCTAATCTTTTGGTTTCTCTCTCAGCTTCCAGTCTTTTGTCTTCTCTCTGAGCTTCCAGTCTTTTGTCTTCTCTCTCAGTTTCCAGTCTTTTGGCTTCTCTCTCAGCTTCCAGTCTTTTGGCTTCTCTCTCAGCTTCCGCTTGCAACCGCCTTTCTTCAGCCTCTAATTTCTTTGCTTCTCTATCAGCCTCTAATTTCCTTGCTTCAGTCTCTAATTGCAACTTTCTTTCTTCCCTATCCATATGTTTGTCCACTTCTGTTGTGACATACTGAGTGAGAGCATCACCTGTAATATTTAATTCCTTACCCATCTGCATGATTGCAGTCCTGAACTTCACTAGATCAGCCATGGCGTTACTTAGATAGGGTATGTATATTTACTATAACCCAATTATTGTAATTAAACTTAATTAATTTAAATGAACAAAAAATTTCCGTGCAACTTTGTGAGCATCAACTATTTACTGAGTACTAAATGGTACTACTCCTAAGAAAATAATTTTGTAAAAATCCTATAATGATTTTCTCAACAAAAAAATTTATTTTCTTATGTTACCTATGGTTGGCACAAGTTAGAGTGTAGATAGATGAATAGACTAAGTATGGCTCAAGATATACAGAAATATCCCAGGAACGAGCCCTCAGTGTGGCGAGAGGTTTTATTTGGCTCTTGGATCAGTATAGTACTGACAATTACAGAAATAGAATTTCTGCAGAAAAATGGTGAAGTCCCAGTGTCTGAGAGAACTACTGGTATCACAAATTAGTTACGGCTGTGAATGATCTGATCTCGAAACAATAGTAGAGAGGAGACCGACATAAAGTGCCACCTCCGCTGTGTAACTAACTGTGATATTAAACAAAACAAGGAAACAGATTTTTACTTAACAATGATAAAATTGACAAGTCGTTCAAAATACAATTTCCTTATATTTTATTTAGTATATACACTATCTACTCTTGTGCTGAAGGGTGAATGTTGAAAAAAAATGGAACGTAATGAATTTGTAAGTTTACATATATTTTACAAATATTTATATTTATATAGACAACAAGTTTTCCAATTATAGGAACAAAAATTATATCAGCTGTGCTGTTAATTAATTATAGTACATGGATCAGCTGTGCTGTTAATTAAGGATATAACACTTCTCAGCTATGCTATTAATTTTGTCTCTTGCTATGTTAAGGTCACTTTCTATCACTGACAGTTTCTATAATGCTCACAATGCTGACAGAAATAGGTACTAACGTGTACTCATCTCTTAAAACGTTTCTGTTCTCCCTTAGTTTGGTTCACACCACTCCTGCTGAGGCTCGTTACTTTAGCTAAACCACGTCTTGAGGGGGAACTAAAGATGTAGCTTCTTGTACAATCTCTATGTCCTGTGAAGTTTCCAGGCAGGGATTGACTCGAAATTGACCTAGGTTTTTTAGGACACTTATAAAACCCTCCAAGATTTAAAAAACGGCCAGTTTGACTCGATAGT